>OX465584.1:40179561-40649894 GCA_950022655.1 Alentia gelatinosa
TCACTCAACCCTTAAACACCATACCTTTCCTGTAGCTTTTCTGACACCACTCCCTCTGTTCAGTAACTCGTCTGATGTGCCCTTGCCTGAACTGGCTTTCCTCTAGCCTTTGACATACAGATTTCATCCTGCAATTATCTAACTGCTCATATATCATCTCTCTTTTTTCTGATATATTTCATATTGATAAAATGCTAATTTGACAAGGTAAATCTCCCATTGGAGAAGAGTTCATAGTTTGTGACAATGCCTATTGGGTTTTATACAGAAGAATAGTGCATATGCACAAAATTTCCATTATTATGCTGCATAATATACGAATGCTGCTTTGTCCGATGACATAACAAAGTATAAAACCTTATTTGTATCCCATTGTCACATTCAAGACGGGATGAACTGTCATCCCTGGGGTTGGAGAAATAGGGTGGGGGAGTATCGCGGTTGTTGAGGATGGGGAGGCGCCAACTCCCGCTGCTCACACCAGGAGGTGCACACGTCGTCGATTTCCACATAACCACTCAAGCGGAACGTCTCCGTTTTCAGGCCGGACAATTAGCGAAATTAGAAAGTGGCTTTATCGCCCGAGGCGTCAGTGAGGTGTGCGGGTACTGAGGGGCGGGCAGGGGTGAGGCACTGAGTAGGGAGGTGACGGTGGTTAGAGGGTAACGCGAGACAGTGGGCCAACACCGGAAGTCGGGCGCCACGTCCCTAGCCGCGTGCCGGAAGTCGAGTGCCCGCCGCACAAAGTGGCGTTGTCTGCAGGGCGCCTGACCGGGCCTCCAATGTCAACTCCCAGCCCACTGACTAACTCCCTCTCCAGCCACATAGTCTGCCACGCAAATGCTCTCCAAGCAAGTTGTATGCCATCATCTGATTTTAGGTTATGTAACTATCATCATGCAACTGGGTCAGGATTTAGCTAGTAATAATTGTGTTTTTTTTAAACTTGTTCAGTCTTCTACCATGAAATTTACAAGTGGAAATATAGAGTACAACTCTTAATTATGAGGGTTTTAAAGGTTCAGACAGATCTCATAGTTTCTTCAGAAACGTTTGAATTTAATATCTCCTGATATTTTACTCAATGACAATATTTGATATTAAATCCAACTTTATTTCTCTGTCTCTGGTTGTGCCTTTTTCCAACTTATTATTTGATATTAAAATTACTAGTTTTATCTCCACACAAAGGCCGTCACTGGGAGGGGATACAGGGTGGAGTGGGTTGGGCAGCACTTCCTGGATGTATCGGATTGCCGCCCGGGGGTTGGATGGGCAAAGCACCAGGCGGGGGGACCAGATGGGTGGAGCAGCTCACGGACCCCGCCCGGCACCCGGGCCCGCACCGAGCAGCTCAGCTTACAAGACCCCTCACAAGGCACCGCTCACAATGCCCACACAATGTGGGTGTGTCCCGCCACAGTCCGGTCATTACGCAGATTGGGCAGTTATTACGGAGAAGGAGCAGTCATTACAGAGGCGGGGCAGTTGTGTTACGGGACCGGAGAATGTAATGGTAGAGTACGCAGCCCGACTTAATCAGGTCCGTTTCAGGGTGTGTAATCGCCTGGTATAAGTGATGTCAAGTTTCACTTTAACTAATTGGTGGGATAGGGGTTAAAGTTCCGTCGGGTTAAGTTCTGGGTTGCTCTGGTATTTTCTATTTAGCCGCTATATTATTACTCTGCCTCTGACATTCAGTATTTCACATACAATATTGTAATTAATGCTAACCCTTTCCTTGCCATAGACGTATATGTTCGCCCTGATGTGTCACTTTTTACCTTCAATCTTTAGCTGGCAGCTGCATCGGATCTTATAAAGTTGGAAAATGATTTGTCCAGATTAGGCAAATAAAACTATAGGTTTTCACTAGATATATACATATTGTTGTAAAAATGTTCTAAAGTCACTATTTTGGTGTTCCTGCTGAGGTCAAAGGTGAAAATGCACACAATCCTGCTAAAACACAAAACAAGAGAGTATCTAAACACTAGAAGCATGATTTCAGGTAATATTTATAATAATTTGATGTTACAAATATACACTATTACTAGTACTCTCTTACGATCTTAGGTTTTTTTAGTCAAAATAATGTTATAAATTATTCTTTTTTATTAGCGTTTTCTATTTCCGATTTTTTTCCTCAGTCCCAACTTTCATCCTTTTTCTTACAAGGGCTCAATATAGCTTATCAGCTTATCTTGTCGTATATATAACCTCAATTAATAACCACCAAAACAGTAGAGCAAATATATTTTGTTCATATTTCCAGAGAAAATAACCCAGAATCCCTCACAAGGAAAGGGAATAGGTCGTCGACAGTATGTCCTTCACATTTCCTCTCTTGAAATACAATGTTATTTGCAAAATCAACTTCATGACTGCAGTGATACTTCCTTTTTATACACATTCTGTAATAAGATATCTTGAGTCAGCGGGAAACAGAAGTTATAGCCTTCGTCACTTTTGGTTTCGGATTAAATGTAGAAAATTGAAGTATTTGTACGATCTATAATGCTATACGAATGTTCCATTCTCTGTGGTGTTTACCTAAAGCAATTCTGGACCGAACGTACTCAGAGAGATCTGCTTAAAATGTGGGTCATTTCTTGCCACAGACTCGTTGGAGACATGTGGTTTTAACCTGGCTGGTCTACATTATACCCCTGTTATGACGCTCACATAGACACACTGTATGGATCTGCATGAGAAGCAGCTCCTTCAAGCTCGGCGCAGCTCTCTGTGTATGTGTGTCACATTGACGACTCACCCACATTAGACAGACACGACACATTGATAACCAATAAGTGGGACCTGTGCTTTCCTTAGAGAAACCCACCCGCCCTGCCGGTAACGTCTTTTTGTGTTCACACCAAATGTAAATAATTATTAGTCAATTCCTTTCCAGTTTTCATTTCTCGGGATTTCTATTCCTATTTTCGTGTATGTGTTTATAGATGGTAGAGTTTTAATTAAGTTTTATTAACTTCTGGAAATAGGTGAATCGCATATGTGCATATTTCATAATCTAAGATAGTTTTGACCAATACAAAATAGAATTGAAAATACATATCAAATGTCAAGGTCATTGTCAATATAGGTATGCAGAAATGATATGAGATAGCATATACAAATAATATAAACCCTAAAGGGTGACTTTATCATACAGTTCATCAATGATGACTGGACAACCTATCACAGGAATTAAAATTCCCATTACTTTACCTTTACAAGAATACATGTATCTGAACACATTGGATGTGTTTGTGTCAGGATGTGGGTGTTTAGAGGGTACTGAGGGGCCGACAGGCAACGGAGCCCTATCAAAGTGCACAATACCCGACCCCTGTCTCCGGGGGTTGTTACAGTCCTGATCCCGCTTAGTGTAACTCGGTCCGCTCAACCCGCGCATTGTATCCAACCCCGCCGCCTCCTTAGTGGCGCCACCTAGCGTCGTCAGCCCGAGTTCAAACAGCATGCGCGATGAGCGGCGCAGTGCCTCATGGTCCAGCGTCAGTGAACCGTGAAGAAGGCCCACAATGCATCAGCAGTGACCGCCATTGTCAACCATAGTCCTTACACTGCAGCCCTCGCATCTCCCCAGCCTTCCTACGTTGTTAGATGGTGGCACAGGTAATGTTCACTAAGCCCACCTGTCTGTCTCACCTACGCACACATCACCACCTCCTCACATACTGCTCCGACCTCACTACTGCCTCTTATACCCTGCCTCACTATCATTCCCACCTGCTAACTCACCCTTATATTACTACCCCTCATATCCTGCCCTATTATCATTTCCACCTCTTATCTCACCCCGGTATTTTTCTCCATAGGCTTAACATCAGGAACTTCTACTCTACAGCCGTGAAAATAGTGCACCCAATACTCATTGGTTGATTAGGTGATTTATTTTATCAATTAGTAATGTTATACGGGATGAAATAAAATCTGAAACCCAATTGATGAACATAATTTTGTCTGTACTCCACCTCATTTGACTACAGGGTATTCCACTGAGCTTCGCTTCGTGAATTACTCTGAGGTCAAACTTAGTGGAGGACGGACCAGGTTATTTTCATCTCATGAGTTTCCTTCCAATTACCCCATCCCAACGTCACTACCTCTTCATACCCTGCCCCATCATCATTACAGCCTTATACAAAAGTGTTCCCCTCCCAATCTCACTGCAAAGTGTGACCAAAGAAAAGACCAAGGAAGAGAAAGTAGCTGGCCTTGTGTTAGCCTGTGCATAGTAGGTGGTGGGTAATATTAGATAGCAGTGAAGAATTGATTGCATGCTATATGGGGCAATAGGTTGCAGACAGTATCTAATGATGGTAGTATAATATATCAGGTGGTACTGGATGGTTGATTGCAGGTGCTTTGGGTAATGGGTAGCAATGAAAATGTGATGAAAAACAGCCTACTATAAGGCTGACACAATCGGCCTCTGGACTTCAACTTGTTTTTGTACTGGATCATATGTATGTTTGGCATCAGTGAAGAAATCTTTTTAAAAAAAGTAAGAAAAAAGAGTAGTTTAGTGTGGGGAGCAATTGGTTGTTGATTGCTGATGGTGTCAAGTGATGGGTGGCGATGAGTCTGTGATTCTGGGTACTATTAGGTGGCAGTTGATAGTTGTTGACAGGTGGTATAAGGGAGTTGGTGGCAGGTGATGTTAGACGTATTGTTCACAGCTGCATACAGCAGCACCAAGTCAGCAGAGTGGATGGAGCGACGAATCATCTTTAGATCTTCAGTTCAGGCAACTTGAGCAAGGCGGAGCGTTTGTGGGATGAGGAGGGGTGTGTAAGGAACAAGGGGGTAGGGTGGGGATGCTACACATGGCGGGTTCTCACCCATTGTAAGACTACCTCCGGCGGTATGAGGGAGGTCCCCTCACACCCTGGAGGGTCATAACCGTAGTTAGAGCGATTCATTAGGGTTAGTAGTACAATGTCTTTTTGTATGCAACGCCTTAATGAAGAGCTCTATAACACCTACCGCGTGTTATGTACTTAAATAGAATTGTCAACACATACCACAAACTAAACACAAACTATACATCCCTCAGAACCAATTGTGCCTCTTACGAAGCAGCCCATGTATTTGCACCACTGCGCATATTATGTAAACACAGTTAGCCAATATAGTTTTCATAATGATTGCTGGATATCTTTCCGCATATTTCTACAATGTATATAGCGTACCGTATAACGCCATATTAGAGTATGTGGGCGGACGAGTTTGGCAATAGTAAAGTTTAGGACTAGAGTGTGTGCGTTCTGACAGGTTTTTGCTTCCTAAGTACTAGTCATTGTGTAGCGCCCTGAATCACTTTTTAATGACACTGTTACAAATACGTCCATGTTAGTTAATTGAGTATATTGCCTTTGATTTCCCTAACTTACGGCTTACAGTTTATCTCTTCATAACATACCCATACTGATTGTTTATCATCAAAGCTAGATTACTTCAATATATTACATCACAATAATGAACTGACTTTGGGTTAGGATTAAACTTTCTTTTAGGAAGCGTTCTCGGAACTTATAAAGCATTTAGAACCCCCAGGGGGAAACCGTGAAGAACAAGAAAAGAACAGCATTGTGAACCTTGCGCGGACTCTTGCAGTAACTTTGTGCGATGCCGGAGCCCCGCCTTCTCCTTGAAGGTCACCTTGTGTTAATAACTTAAAGAGTTACTCCGCGCGGGACGGCTTCAATAAGAAACACGCCGTCTTAGGCCCTGAGACCATTCAAGCTCGACTCCCAAAATGAAGCCCTGCCGTCTCACAGCCCCGCCCGCCTCTTACAACTGGCCGTGAACACACACAGCGCGCTGACAGAACAAAGCCTGGTTAGTAAAGCGGGGGGCGTGTCGGTGTCTGCTCACCGAGCAGGTCCGGAGCTGCTCGGCCGGCGCTCGGGGCGGGCGGGAGGTGAGCGGGCGCCCCGCCGGCCACCCAGCCCCGCCGGGACCGCCGCCGATCGATGCGAATAAAAGCCGGCGGTTTGACTGGGAGGCGGGGCGAGCACGTCTGAGCAGCTCGGAGCTGCCCGCGGAGGAGGCCAGGCAAGCGGGGCGACCGGGTCGCGGGCCCGCACGGCCCGTCACCGGCGCCCGCAACCCGGCCCCCGTACCACGCTCCGGTGAGCGCTGCTTGACACATGCCAAGGGGGGGGTAATTTTCTGTGGAAATGGGCACCCACTGCCGCTACGATTACCCCCACCCTTCTACAACCCCATCTCCCTGCCAAACAGCATGCCACCCAAATCTCTAGAGTCCAAGGTTGAAGACTGGATTGGTGGAAGAGGGAAGGATAGAAGAGAAGGTGAGGGGAGGGGGTCACTCGATCTGCCCCCCCCCCTTACACTCCTAGTTTCTACCTTAAAAATGCGCAACTGTTTGATGTCCCCCGCAGCCCAGCCCCAACCCCCACCCCATCATCTTTCCAGTTGCTGTGAGGAGAAGGAGGGAACTTGCCCTGTATTTAGTGGGAGGGGGTCCCGTCATACCGCCCCTTGACCCACGCTTACATGGCAGCCACTCCGTCCACTGCTCCTCTTCTTAGACGATTCCCCAATGTGTCCAAACTGAGTACATTTTCTCTTGGACTTGTGCTACAGGTATTTCAGTTTTCCGGGTTTTTTATTCATTATCCCCACTCAGAGTATACGGTTCTTTCCCTTGAATGTAAATATTTAGGTAAATCTAGTAGAGAAAAACTATTTTCAAAATGCATTTTACTATTACCAAAGTATAGACATATGTTGCGGAGAAATAGGTATCGACATTTCTCCCTATCATATTGATATCGCTGTACTATTAATGACTTTGAAGTTCAATTTGTAACTTGTTTGATCTGATAGAATATCCTTCCATATTGCTTTGACTGACCATGTGTCATAGTATTGACGTTTTCGTCTTTGTCAAAACCAGGGCCATATAAGAGTGCTACCAAATCTATGATATGAGGCTGACAGAATGTAGCACACTGTAATGAGCCATTCACGTGCATTGTGTATATATTAATCAGTCATGTACCTTTGACTTATGATCTTCTCTCGCCAGATCAGTCTAGATTCGTAAACACATCGAGTATACCTCAGACGTGGTCCCTGGCGAATCGCACTTGGAATTTCTTTATAAAGTTTGGTTACTGAATAAAAAACGACAAGCTTTTTTTGATTAAGTCGTGGTAATATGACACAGGCGGTTACTATGACATGAGGTCTTTAGAAAGTAACATGCAATCTTGATCTTCACAAAATTTTGACATTGTCTCTCCTGTAATTGGAGTCCCAGAGAATTTACTTTTTGTTCCAAAATGCTTTGATGCATTGCAGTGATCAGGATTTCTTTTATCTTAAAAACTAAGATCCATGTGGTTTTTGACCTCGTTGGTTTTTCACACAAAATAGGTAATCCTCAATTAAAAAAAAAGAACTAATCCACTGAATAACAATCCAGAATCTCCAAGCAAATGGCTTTTATTCAGTATCTTTGTTCTCTTGAGTTAGGAAAACATGCAGGTGAAACAAAATCCCCAAATCACAAGAAAAATGAAGGTCTTTTGTGTACTTTTCAAGGACGGAACAGTGAGACTATGGAACTACTCCACGGGGCAAGAACTTCATTGTGCCAACTGCAGTGCCATCCTAGACACTGAAACCGACACGACAGAAGAACTCCCAGATCAGGGATGCCAGCCCGCTGCCACCGGAGAAGGTCAAAGTCAAGGTCAACACCAAGCTGGCAGTGAAGACACAGGTCATGGTCGAAAAGGCGCCGACGGAAAGAATGTTGAGGCGATACACAAGTCCGACGTCAAGTGCGTGGCTTTTGATAAGACGCGCAGACTTGTGGCTGTCGGCTTTGACAGGTGAGTTGTCTTTAGATACGGAGATTCTAACGTCTTTAATGAGCTACACTACCAAAGCGATGCCCTCAGTGTCACTGGTAGCTGTGAAGGTGGAGGACAGAACCTTGATCAACCAACTCTGGTGTTGGTGTTTTCTCTTTGAAGCCAGATGCTGAAATTCATCACTGGATCCTTTAAAGTAGGAAGATAATGATATTGCTTCTAATTGCCTGGTGTATGTTAAAACATCAGAGAACTCAGGCAATCAGGTACCACAATATTGAATAGCTCTGTGAAACATTTTGCATTGACGCCATAGTAAAAACATAAATCTCCTCTTGTGACCTCAGTCCTCGGACATTATGACGCCTGAATACCTACACAGACATGGCAGTGTTCCCTGCGATGCAAGAGTGCAATACTTACATTTCCTCCAATATATATGTATGGTGATAGAATAGGTTTCTATTGTCTAGTCATTCTCGTAATATGACGTCTATGAGCTGGGTGTATAATAGTTATAAGGTTCCCTAAAAACTATAAAGCTTCTTATATATAGAAATGGATCTGAAATAATTCTCTGGAATATATCCTGAGATTGAATATCCACTGCATATATTGGGGAGAAATAGTTCGTTTGTGTTTTCATAGTATTGTAAAAAATATGTTATAATATCGGAACAGATTATTCGAGCAGTGACATATTTCCTGACGAATCTAAAATAGGTGTATCTTGTACTGTTCCTGAGAGAGACCGTAATGTTGATTTGTTGGGGAAAACCGTGACATGTCTGCCTGGTCATTGTCATGTCATCGTCCGCTCATTATGACGTCATATGCTGCAGGTCGTCGGCAGTACTGGTCTACCAGCTGCAGTCGGAGGCCAGTTCCCACGCCCTGAAGCTGGCCCAGAGGATCGACCTCGAGGCGACCTTGTGGGATCTCACCTTTGACCTCCATGGTAACCTGTGGACCTTAGAGGGAAGCGAGGGCGGTGTTGTGAAGGTGCATCGAGCAGAGACCAGCGGCGAACAGCTCACAGTAAGTATACATGCTATAAACCTACCTACCTACCTACCTACCTACCTACCTACCTACCTACCTACCTACCTACCTACCTACCTACCTACCTACCTACCTACCTACCTACCTACCTACTTACCTGTAACTATCTGAAAACATTTGAAATTTGGATTTTAAGTTGTTCTTACGGTAAAAGTGCAGCATAGATGTCCTGTTACTACCAAGTAAATATTGGGCGTTCCACAGCTTTCAGTGGGACATAGGTGCTATCAGTATCATGGTGCCTACTGGGATTCAAAGAAAAGAAAAACTTCCAATCAAATTAACTGATTTTGGGAACTGGTTTCGTGTATGACATGGGCATTAACTGTATCGCGGCCTATAATAGAACATTCATGTACTAAGTGAAACTTAATGAAAGTCGTCTCAAATGTTTTTACCTCTATAGAATTTCTAAAATCGTTCGTAATATTGGAACGATGATAACCAATATGGTACACTAAATAGGGAAGATAAAGCCACTTTCTAATTGGCTCTTGTTCCAGGAATGAAGGTGGTATAACAAAAAACCCAAAGAGTCTTCTACACTTACAACAAGTGATCTCAGAATTACGCAGCAAGAAAAAAGGAGACAACTCCTCAGGCCCATCAATGTAGAGTAAAAAATGTTTTATGCAACACATTGTAAGATCCTGAAGCGATCGATAATAGGGAGGAAGCGGGTGGCGGCGGATGTGGTGGTAGAGGAGGGTGGGAGGGCCGTACCCGTCTCTGTGTGCGCTCACTAAACGCCCGGCCATTTATCCCTGAGCTGCTCACTCCTCACATTGAGCCGCTCGTGGTACAACAGCAGCTCGCCTCCTCACTTGAAACTTTCAATGACCTTCAGTCGTCCTCCGTGGGACTTGTTGTCCCCCACTCCCTCACCAACCCCCTTTACACTCCCCACACCCCATCAGCCCCGCCCTCACACCAAGTAGCGAACTCCTTTGGGGCAAAATGGCCCCTGCTTTTTTTCAGAGGCTAATTTGCAGGCCCTCTCATTTATTAAAACCAAATTCTAGCGCAAATATTGATCTCCGTAGAAATGTAGCGCCTTGGCGCCACTGCGCATGCGCATGGAGAGGCGCGCGGTAATTGCACCATTCAAGAAGTCGTCACTAGTCGGTAGGCGGCTGGTGCCCCGGTGATTAACTCCTTCTCTAATTAACACGCCGGGAACGAGGCAGCGGGTCAGGACGTAAGACGCTGTGACGTAGCGAGTGGGCGTCATGTGTGTGTGTAGGGGGGGGGGTGTAGGGAGGGTTCGGGGTAATTACAGTCAGGGACGCCCGGGTGTGGCGACGCTGACTGAGACGCAGGGTGGCGGAGAGGCGAGTCGCTCTCTGAGAAACGTTCACAACTGTTCACAGTTGTGAGCTCTAATGACAGGCCAAGAGCGCCTCCCTCCTAAAGACACATTGTGCCACCTGACAAAAGTGCCGTCACCGCCCGCCAGGGGCAGGGTGGGCGGGCGTGTGAGGCTAACGGATGGGGGCAGCCCGCCCGGCGGCTCATTTGCCGCCAGGAGGCGCCTCCTGTAATCACACGCAAAGGGAGGTGAGGGGAAGGGGGGGAGGGTAGAGTGCCCCCGGAAGTGACACGCCACAGCGAGGAACGCGCGGTAGCGGGCAGTGCGCGGAAAGAGGTGTCAACGCCAACAAAATGCGCGGCAGAGGAACGCGCCGGAAGCACGTGATCGCCAAGACATCCGGCGGCGCGCGCCGTCCCGATCTTTCCGCCCGCACGGCGCCCACGCCCCGCGTCACGCGCAACTGGAAGTGACACTGCTGCCACCTCGTGGTGGTAATAACAAGCCGCCAGCCGTCACCAAATTATATTTATCTAATCGGCGGCGGCGCCCGGGTGTCCGCGCGGCGCGGCCGGCAGCCGGCGGACGGGCTGAATTATCGGGCCGCTTGCCGGAATCAGCGCCCCAGTCGCGGCAGACGACATTCGGGCGGAAGCGCCGTCGGCCAAAGTCTCGCGCTAACGTGATCAGCGACGGCCCGGCGCAGACCCGCCGCTGTGATTCCAATTTCGGTAAAAGAGGATAATGCGATCATTTTTGGACAATTATGCGATGATAGAGCATATAATTCAAGCATGCACGGCGGGTGGAGGCCCGGAGGATGGGCGGTCGACCGGAGACAAATCACGCCGACGACGAGATTAAAGTTGTTTCCGGTCGGGGGCGCGAGGTGGCGCTGCCGTTGGCGGTACTAAGTTGCGTCCATCGCGCGCCGTATTACTGCGCCGGGCGGAAGGTCACCAGGCAGTAAAACGCTCTGACCGCAGGCGACGTCTACCGCCATCCGCGCGAACTAGGCCCTGCTCTTCCGCCTAAGTGCAAGACGACACCCCCCCCCCCCCCCCCCCCCACGCACACGCACACCCATACACACACCAGCCTCCAGTCACCCCATCCTCCCCACCTCCCCTCTCTCATCTTCCTAACCCACCAATACCACCTCCTTCTTGTTGAATGGGAGCCAGCACCTCTGATTCAAACCGTTCAGAAATTGAACGAAACTGGTAAATTTTACCGTTATGATAAAAAAATACCATAAATACCTTTATTGACTACCACCCCTGCCCTGAGAATTTTTGTGTCGCAAACCATTCAGCCACTTCCCTACTGATGTACAGGTCCCTTTCGTTTCTGCATTTTTCCTGGCACAATTTCTTTTTCATGGGGGATCCAATTTCCTGGAACGGTATGAATCACGGATCAATGGGGGCCTTTGTCGGGAAGCTTTTCATTTCTTGAGATCCTCCACCCCACCCTCCCTCTCCCCGCCGTGCCCCCTCCCTCTCCTGTACCCCCTGCGCCCTGCATGGGCGTCCTTCTGTCGGTCCATCCCTCTACTAAATGAAGCAAAACTAAATTGGGGAATCGATCGGAGAGAACAAGACCCTCTTTGTGTCCGAGCGGCAAACGGCGCTGGAGAAGTCAGAAGTGACGCCTGACACGGACAGAGTAGAGCGGGTGTGGTAGAGAGGGGCAGGGCAGACGTGCAGAGCAGAGTGGGTGTGGTAGAGAGGGGCAGGGCAGACGTGCAGAGCAGAGTGGGTGTGGTAGAGAGGGGCAGGGCAGACATGCAGAGTAGAGTGGGCGTGGTAGAGAGGGGCAGGGCAGACGTGAAGAGTGAAGTGGGCGTGGTAGAGGGGGCAGGGAAGACATGCAGAGTAAAGTGGGCGTAGTAGAGAGGGGCAGGGAAGACATGCAGAGTACAGTGGGTGTGGTAGACCAGGGATGCCAGGTTGTAGGATTTTGCCTACATGTAGGATTTTCATTTTAGTCTCAAAGTGATGAAAATTTCAAGAAATTGTATGTTTTGAAAACAAAATAGACTCCAGGTTCCCTGAAATCTAAATCTTAGATAAACTTGTTCTGTAATCTTTCAAAATTCCGAATTTAGCTACCCCGAGTACACTCAGTTAGAGGCCCTATGGATCCCAGTGCTCCAACCTAGAACTGTAGGATGGTAGGATTCCTGTAGGAAATGCTCCTACGGATAAGGGCAAACTTGAATACTGACTTCTGATTGGCTTAAAATATATGCCCAAGAATCTGCTAGGAGAGTGATGGGGATTCCCCATACACCATGTGCGTTTTAGGTGATACATAGACTGGCCTCAGTCCCCATGTAGGAATTTTTTCTGACCCCAACTAGCATCCCTGGGTAGAGAGGGGCAGGGAAGACATGCAGAGTAGAGTGGGTGTGGTAGAGATGAACAGAGTGGGTGTGGTAAACAGGGGCAGGGGAGATAAACGGGGGAAAGCAGGTCTGGTAGAAAAGGGCAGGTAAATCACACTGCAGTAGATGAATAGGGACAGGAGGCTGTGATAGAGCAGGGTTAAGAGGATGTAATAAATCAATGTGGTAGATGAGCAGGGCTGGTAGACTGTGATAGAGCAAAGTATATTTAATAAGCAGGGCTATAAAAATAGACTGTGATAGAGCAAAGTGTGTTACATAAGCAAGGTTAAAAGTTGTGATAAACCATAATATGGTAGATGAGCAGGGCCGAGAAGCTGTCATATCCCGTAGTTTGTTCGATGAGTAGAGCTAAGGGACTGTCATGAAGGGCAGTGTTTCAGTTGAGCAGGGTTAGCAGGCTGTGGTAGAGAACAGCATCGTAGATTAGCAGGGGTAAAGAGAGAATCAGGGATGGCCGTTTTCCTCCTTTCTATAGAAACCCTTATTTTCATTTCTAATTTATAAAATTATTCATATTGTATAAAACAAAGATTTGAAAAATGAAAACATGAAAAATATTTGTCCACCTTTTTCTTGACCCCAACTGACATCCCTGAAGAATGGAATAAAGATCGGAAAAGGAAGAGAGGGAGATGCGAAAAGAAAGAAGGGTGGAAAAGTCAATATTTACTAGGATGGAGTTTGGAAATAGCGGAGGGGGGGGGAGGGGGTGTTGTTTGACCAGATTTTATGCAAAATGTGACTTCAGGTGATATATTTCCTCATCTATTGAAGAGGCAAACAAAATAATTTCAAAGCAAACAATCACTTCCTTCGGAAGATTTATGTTTGCAGATGATTTATGTTCTCTCGGGTTTCCTTTCTCTTTCGGGGATCAAGATTGATATATCTAAAGATGTTTTCCAGTGTTGTTTAGGTAACATCACGACCATTGATCAGTATTTTTCAAGTGACAGATGTGTCGTGACATTATGGTAGAACTGCTGACTGGTGTATGCGAACCTCGTTCCATGACTGATTGAATGAATTGATTTTTATAATGAACCAAATTTCCATTCTGCTAAAATATTTCATGGATACAGGGTGCCTCGTCAACCCCTAGCTTTTGATTTAACTTAAGGCATCAAATACTATATACCTGCCACAACCAGATCACATAGGCTCTACGTCACACTCTAAATCACTAATAAAGGTTTTAGTTTGATTTTCAGCGATTTGATGATGGTATTTGATAAAGTATATTTCTTTTTACAGGTTATGACGGCTCCGGATGTTGGTGAAGATGATCCAATAGAAATAACAACCCATGCCATCAATGCAGATTGGGAGCACTTCAAAAGTGAGTGATTGTGAATTTTAATATAATTCAGTACTACACATATATATAAGTAGACTTATGTACTTACTACTTGTTTATTGGGTTGCTAGTGTTTCTTTCATTCCTGATTAAATCTTCATTAAAGATTACAGGGTAGTATAAGTAATTGATCAAATTGGACTAACTACCCAAACAAACAAATAGGGTAGTATACTTTTCCTACTGCTCACGAGGAATACAGACGATGGTGCAGTACACTCTGTCTGTGCGTGCAGAGACTGAACAAGCGGAGAAAAAAGTTTTGGCTGTGACTCTAGTCCTTATGTCGCCAGGTGGGAACGGGGGGCTGAGGAGGTGGGGTGCAGGGGGTGCCAAGAGGGGGCGGTGGGAGCATGGACACATGGTGCCAGTATGTGGCTTGGCCGTGGACCTCTCTCACCCCGATCCTCACCCCTTAAAGTAGGCTGCGGTAGAAATGGGAGATGTGGACGGCGGGGGACGAGTGGACCCCATTTCTGCCCCCTCAACCCTAATGCCGGGACTTGACACTCCCTAGGGGCCAGTACCGGGCGGATAATTGGCCAGGAAGGTAGCGCGCGCCGGTCACCAGCTACGTGCGCGTGTCATAAAGGCCGTGACGTCACGTTGTGGATGTCACTTATGGGTCGTGATGTCATGACGCACACTGCTCCTGACGTCAGATAGTGTCGTCACGCGCTGCGCCGTCACTCGCGTCTGTCACGATGGGTATCGTTGTATGCAATTGATTCTGGCTCGGGAGGAACCAGCGGTGCCCTAGCGGCGGCATGACGAACTTGCATGCAAGCAAGTAACGACTGGTGTTCTCTTTTTTTCCGGTTTTTATCTGCGTTATCACAATAGTCACAACGCCAGCTGTGTGGCCTCTACTATCAAAAACTTGGACTGTGCCATTCCTTCCCTTTCCACTGCTAGTCGTATCAGGCCCAACACGTTTACTAACTCGGTAATTCACTAATTACAAACAAGGTCAATCAGCAATAAGCAAATTGCAGGCTGGCATCCCTTAATGAGGTCAGACGCGGGGCCAGGTCAAGGTCAGCGCAAGGTCAGAGGGTAACTTGGTAATTTCCGCCGTCTTGGCACCTGCTGGAGGGGCCCAGCGCCACCGTGCTGGGCGTCAGGGAACAAATTGCACTCGTCCAGATTAGGAAACATCGTTACAAGGCCGTGATTTAGGCCTAAAGCCTAACAAGATGGGCCTTATTGGTAATGAGGAAATAATTTACTTTGAGGTCAGCACGTACTAAAGTTTATCAGTATAAGGTTTATCGTTATTATGTATTCACCCTGATCAGGAAGATTTATCTCGTTCTCGAAATTATTCGCCGTAATTTGAAGTGCAGTGACCGTTAAATTGTGCAGTAGTTGTTGAGATTACATTAGCGATTCCGGTGTTTGTTTTCTATCTGCCGTGGATAATGTCATCGTCAGTCGATATTCTTAAACTGTCAGACATGTGAACTGCTGAAATCTTAAACTTTTATAAGAACTAATTTTGAAAGTCGATGAGAATAGAATAACATTTTGGTAACTTCAGTCACCACAGGGATATCTGCAATTGTACCTCTCCTACTTTCTAATGTCTAGTTTACTCCGTCCGCTTTCCTAACATTCGTATTAATAGCATCACTTATAATACATTGGCAATAACCTAACAAAATCAACCATCATCAGAATTATCAATACTTGACATAATCATTCAAGTGTATACATTTAGTTCTCTGGCCATGGTTCAAAATACCATTAACTGATGTACATTTCTTTGTGTAACTTATGTAAGTTAATATAATTCAAGTACCGTAACCTTTATATTCGACTGGGAATCGAATAGTAAATGATACAAGCTATCTACCTAAATTTACATTATCTTAATTAGGCAAACTAGAACAGATTTGTAATATTTTGTTTCGATGCATGGCGCCATAAAGAAGCCAACTAGCGAAACATTTACTCCGCCTCAATAAACCCAGTTTTCTAAGAAGGTGTTCAACAACTTTTAGAGGATAAGCGCCATGGTGTTGCTCGGGCGATCAATTACTTATCTTGGGTACTTTTTAGGGTGAAGAGACTACTTTAAAACACCGTTACAGTTCTTTAGCCTCATCGGCCACAGTACCTGAAATGAGTTTGCACCTTTGTTTCCATGGTTACCGTGGGGTACATATAGAGTGGTGCCAAGAGGTGGAGCCAGGTGCAATAGTTTGCGGGGTAGGGAATATCCTCTTTTATTATTACCTGTATGGGGATAGTATATCATCAGCTCAAGACAGAAATATATATTTTCACGTATTCCAATTGACATTTTTCGTTGAGGCTGTGAAAATGGTAGTTGCTCAATAGGAAATTTAGCTGGATAGCTATAATTCTTACAACTTGTTGTAAAAAAATACCATTTATCGAACAAGAATATGTTGTCAGATTAAGAAGTGTCGAGCCTGTAACTGGAGTATGACAGAACTATTTCTATCTTTTTTTAAAAACACAGAACTGTTAAACGCTGAACGTGATAACTTGGACCAAGTATTTTTGTTGAAAAATTGAAATAACAGTTATATGTATAAAAGCCAAAAGATACGTCAGATGTTGATACAAAACAAATTCTTTTGAGTCATCACTGAAAATGTAAGAATTACAATTAGAACAAATTAAAAGTCAGAAGCTGCCATACTTACAGTTATTGACATACTCAAACTAGGTAAATTAAGTTTGGATTGTTATCTGTCATAAGAACATAGACAAATCAATATCAATTAGAATTTGGAATCCCAGAGACATCAATATTTATTGCCCTTTGGACCCATGACAGAGTTTCTCCTGATGGAGAAGTCCACTTCTCGTCAGATTACACCGGATTAATTCAGTTGTGACTACTAAATGTCCCTTTGAAAGTCACCCTGATTGAAACGTTTGGCAAACTTTTCCGTCAACGGAAGTGTTTCGGGAATGATGTCCGTTACCGGTGCCCATCGGGCCGGCTTCCGGATCCGGTCCCCGTGGTTGACAGAGGTCCCCCTGGCGGCGGACCCCTATCACTGCCCGCAGTGTTTCCCGGCGCTGACACAGGGGACGGAGGCCGCCCTATGGGAAACCGATGGCGGCTGAGCGCGGGTTGGCGTGTCGGGAGAACCGCGGCGCGGAGACGGAAGCTGGACGATGGCGGGCGCCCTCCTCCTCCTGCTGCTCCTGCTGCTCTTGCTGCTCCTCCTCCTGCTCCTCACCCTGATACTTCACCGGCTCCTGCTCCTCCACCCCTCCTCCCCCGCCTCCTCCTCCTCTCCCTCCTCCCCCGCTTCCTCCTCTCCCTCCTCTTGTTCCTCCTCCTGTTCCTGCTCTGCCTCCTGCTCCTCCACATCCTCCCCCACCTCCTCCTCCTCCTCCTGCTCCGCCTCCTGCTCCTTCTGTTCTTCTTGCTCATCCTCCTCCTGCTCTTCCTCCTGCTCCGCCTCCTCCTCCTCCTCCTCCTGCTCCGCCTCCTGCTCCTTCTGTTCTTCCTGCTCATCCTGCTCCTGCTCCTCCTCTTGCTCCGTGTCCTCCCCCATGGATACCTTACGTATGCATTGAAATAGGATTTGTTACAAAACAGATATAAAGTAATGCCGTATCCAATAAAACTCGGCAATAAATCTCCTTACATCGCGCTTTGCTATACATGAGGGCGTGTAATTCCAGGTGTCGGTGATGTAAACTGATACAGGGTTAATGGTCGATTTGGGATTGAGTTGGATTTATGATTTGCTGAGGTTTAGAGGAGAGGGCAAACGTTTTTCAGACATAACGATATGAATTGGTCATGGTAAATGTTGATGGTAAACGGAGTTAGAATGTAAATGAAAATCCAAATGTATATGCCCGTACAATCAAGAATTCCTGATCCATAAATAACCTAAATACTGGTACTCCGCACAGAGTAATTCACGTAGAGTGGTTCGCATAGAGCTGCTCATACCGAGGCACATCGGGGACCGAGAGGGAACAAAACTGCCTTAATTAACATCGACTTCATATAATGACACAGAGACGTGCCCCAACTCTACCTTATCGCTGCTGTCCCTCGGTGGAACCACTTCCCGTGATACCAAGAAAACTCGACAGACCCCAGCCCTACAAGGTCCATCAGAGGTCCCCTCACCCCCCACCCTTCACCCTCAACCCCACCGGTGATCAATGCTTCAAAAGACGGGTCTTCAAAGAGTTCGAATTGGATGGATTTAGGAAGCGACAACTTGTTGTTTGCTGTTGGACTTTCTGTTTTCCCTACTAAGTGACGTTGAATGAACTATTCGCCACAAAGTCCCGTGGAAATTGATGATATATAAGACTAAAAAGGGGTATCATATTGGTATAAGGATTTTATACATGAAAATAATCCCTGAATTTATAAATTTATATTTATTAGCGTTGTGATATGAATGGTATGTTATTGAAGGCAAAGAGTTCTGTGACTGTATTAGAAGTGTAAAAGAGTATTCACATTTAGCTAAGTATATCTGATGGGGAGTAGTAGTATAAGAAAAGATATTATTTGTTTCACTCTCAGTGCTCAATAATTATCTCGATAGAAAAGACATCAGCTAAAAATGGTTTGAGTGCTTTGAGCTTTGAGTGGGTGTGAGCATGGTAAGATGCATACCCTGTGTGTATGCGAGGGTGTGTATACATGTGTGTATTATGTGTATGTGTATTAGCGTGTTCATTTGCACGTTTACGTGTGAGTGTGCACGGGACGTGGGTGCACGCGCGGTCGCCGGGCGTGTGTGTAAAGGGGGGGGGGGGGGGGGTGGTATGAGGTGTGTGTGGGCGGGGGGAGGGGAGGGGTGAGACTGAGGCGGTGGGACTGACGCACCTGGCGAAGGGCCTACCTGTCTGCCTGGCCAGGTGCGGACTCCTGGGAACTCTTTGAAGTTCACTGACAAGGGACGCGCGGCCTGGCTCCTCCTGGTGGCGTCCCTCTTAACTACAACCAGCCCTAAACCCTCTTACACCCCCCACCCCGGTCCGACACAGACACAGACACACGACCACCCCTTTGTATGCTGTGTACCTGAATATGAGGGTCCGGGTAGACAATAACGTGCGCCGATGAGTAGCTCTTGTTTACGGCCCGAGCCTCGTTGAGTAATAATAGGATTAACTTGACCTGCTCCGAGTAATAACACTTCGGGCTCTAACTTTATTTCCTACCATCATATATGATGATAGGTGTTCGCCGCGATGTCAAGTACATTTAGAACATTAATAACACTTGCCTCTAAACCCCCTTTAGAAGATATTTATAAAAACACAACGCAACCAGTAACAAAAATGGTGTTACATATACTTTCTTCCAGAAACTGATTTGTTCAGAAGAGAAGGGTACCAAGATGGCCATGATTTTTTTCAATTAAGGAACATTTCTCAAAACATCCCCATCAAACTATGAAGGGGAGGATGTATTAAGACTTAACTAAATATACAACTAACATTATCAAATTAAATGATTGAATATCGTAAATACGTTGAAAACATCAAGACGTGAGACCGACTTGTGGAAATTCTTATTAGTACATGAAGTGTAGAAGTTTATCATGATGAAGCATAGCTCACCCACTTTTAACTGAACATTGCCCACTTTGCTCAAGGTGCTAACTGTTATACTAAGCACTGCTTGTGGCAACCTTTGCTTGCGTGTGAGATAATAGACGGTAAATAATAGATCATCAGAGCTATAAGATACAGCACCGATCAATATAAAATACTTTCCTCTTTAGTAAAATTCGTTCAAATGACTGTTGTATGTTAATGTGCATATATCCCAAAGTTTATCATATTGAGTACATCCGAAGTTGAACTTCTCATTTCATTGATTAAGTTCTGCTACGTCTTTTGTGTTATCTGTATTCTGCCCGCAGAATTATCCCAATACTTAAACGAAGAACAATTCGTAAAGGCGCAACTTTTCCGTGAGCTCCCTCAGATGGATTCTCCGTTGGAAGAATAGATTGTTGTTGTTTTGGTCCAGGGAAAGCATATTTTTGAAGTGGCGCTAATTGAATGGAGCGTTCCTGAATGTTGAACGTCACAAAGTAATGACGATTTCCCAAGAATCCCAAAATGGAAACAAAAGCGCGGGAAAGTTTGTGAAAGGAGAGAAAAAGGTAAATCTTTCCAAATTAACTTGAAGGAAAACGTAGAGAATTACGATCGATCTTATAGTGAGCGAGGTTGGAGTACCGAAGGAGCAAGGCGGCCGAGTTGTAGGAATCACTGCCACGGCAATTAGTATTGAAACTCCTCCCCAGTCTGCAAGAACGGCAAAAATTGCCTCACAGGGGTGGATAAAATTCACCATCTTTTCTTTTTCGGGGAAGTGAGACAAATAATTCCTTAATTACTTTAGCGAGCAGCAGTGGCGGGTGATTCCCGGGCTTCCTGGCCAGCGCTGACCCGACTGGTGATTGCCGCACAAGTTCTTCCTTTTGTCAGACGACAATCAATTAACTCCCCAGATGAGCTAATTACACCGCGGCTATATAAGAAGGCCTCCGCGCGCCGCCCGCCATCCCAATTTAAATGGAAAATATTGAAAATGCTTCCCGTCAAATTAAAGAAAAGGAATTAAATATCAATACGGCGCAATTCATTAGGGCCGCTTTTTCGCCCGACGCTGATTTAACGTGTCAGTCGCCCTGACCGCCAACGGAGCAGTGTGCTGGCGCAGCTGCCGCTTCCGCTGAGCGGAACGCCAGGAATTGTCGTCTGCCAAGGCCGCCATTTTAATGAAGCCCGTGCGCGGGAAAACAAAAGGTGGTCGATAATAGGGAAGGAGAGGGGAGGTGATATTGATATTCAGAACTCATCAGGCGCCGCCGTGTGGCGCTGTACGCCGCGTATGCGCCCTCATCCGTGACTGAACCCTCACCCGGCGTCCGTCAGCGACGCGCGCTGTGACGTTAATTACGTCAGTTGACGTCACGTGGCGCTCATGGGGCGGGAAGGGGCAGCTACCTCACCTCAGGCGGAGTATCGGCTTTTTCTGCCCTATCAAAAAACATCACGGTGAGACGATTGTGGAGAAAAACTTTGTGGGATAAGTTAGTGGTGTACTTGTGTTAGGAATAGGGCAGTGTGGAGAGAGCCAACAATAGACCATCTGACTGTTGGAACAGCGTTGGACGTACTTCGCAGTAGGGACTATTCATACAGATTTTATAACATTAAAGTAAAGACTATCAGGCTGGTGCGGGAGATAAATGTGATATATCATCTGCAAAAAAAGTGATTGCAACGAGGAAAATAAATACATATAGTCCGCGCTCTCTAATACAGATACCATTGGAAACTGGTTAAATTGGATAGTCCATGAACTTACGATAGGCAATGCTCTGGCAATGGGGATCAATTATATGTGGATATCATATGATGTTCTTATAGGTACTGGCGTGGCAATCATGTTGTACATGTTCATATATTCACGTTGTAGAAGAATGATAATATTTTTCATTCAATTTTGCTGAACTCTATGGTTATAACCAACGGTACTATTTGTAAGAGGTATAGGTATGAAAATTTGATGGTCGTAGGGCAGGGTGGAGTGGAATGTTGAAGGGGATGTGCTGACTTTACAAATACATTATTTATGTTAAATCAAGGACCATATTGAGTCTTCGTTACTAATCAAGTGACCGGAAATGTATGATATGGAACATATGGTTCCCATTTTATTACAATAGCCTTCTTATTACAAGTCTCCTTTTCATTGGTTATACTTTCAAGGTGTAATAGGCTACTGAATATTATATGACTGGTGTAATAGTCTATATAAGCAGTGCAACGAAATGACTTTTTCTTTAAATGTAAAGATGTTACTGAACGAAACGAAATAGATTCAGCATTGATATATCTGGAAAAAAAAAATATATATATAGGATTTTGAATAGTGGCAACGGCTCAGAAAGCTAGGTGTTGGGCAGAGCAGTCCGGCCTGTCTTAGTGGCGAATGATGTCTTGTTGTTTATTCAAAATATTGGCGGGATGACTCTCGGTTCAATGCTTGTCTGTAAATAGTAAAGTTATGGGTTAGGTCCTAAGCAGCTTCCTTACTTGCTTGTTATCCTCATCTTATTGATATATCAGTCTTACGGTAATTTGACAGTGGTTGTTGCTACAACTTAAGCACCAACTAACTGGGGATGCAAGTTTTAATATTAATCTGTTACAAACATAATTATCTTTAGCCCAAAAATTCTATATGTGCAATTCCCATATTAAGTAAGTATACTGATGATATATAAACCTGATCTGTCCTTACAGATTTGGCGACATCACCATAGACCCACTTGCGCCCCTTCCTATTGGACAATCTAGACTTTATGAACAACTCCTTTGAGCTCAAATCGAATTATTTAAGCATCAAGGTCAGGCTAAATTCTAAGTAACGAAGCAAACTTATTTACCTTAATCAGAAGCTCCACCAACCAAGTGCACTTTCTACACGCCCCTCCCGTCTCCCTAGTTCCTAAGTTCCCTCCAGTTCATACATAACTAAAGCGCGCTTTATTTACGCACCATTAGCCGATCTCCCAGACGAGCATTCCCAGAACTACCTGTTGCGGATTGCGCCTGCCCTGCAGCCCGCTAGGTGGGGTAACGAGAGTTCCAACTGCGTTCTGAGGCGAAAACAAAAAAAGCGCGCGAAAAGCAGGGAGCACAGACGACATTTTTGTTCATATCTCAGTCTCTTGCTCGGGGGTGGTGGAATCAGGAGAAGAATAGAAACAGAAGAAGCACGCCGCGTTTGTGTGAGTTTGGCCTAGGGCCAGGCCTAATGGCGGCCTATGTCGATACTATTGACGCTGTTATTATGGGATGTATATTATGGGATGTTTCGGGAGGCGAAGATAAAAGGATGAAGCTATGGCTGTTCGTGTTGTCGACACGGCGCAGAGTGCCCGCAGGTAAATAGGCCGAGCATGCGCACTGTACGAGTCTGTGTGTTTGACTTCTTAACACATTTCGATTAATTGAGGATTTTAGTGAAGGCAAACACTCACACAAACATATATATGTATGTATATGAAATTGATATGAGTACCTATCATTGTGTGCATCAAGGAAGTGGCGTTGCTATCACACTCACGAAAACCAGATCCATAACTTCCCAAAAGGGTTGGGGGTTGGTTCCATCTCATATTCCGAATTGAATAAAATTCTACACTCTCATGAACAGGTAATCTAGAATCATTGCTTTCTCAGTCAAATTTATAACTGATACAGATTATATTTACGAAACACTCACGCAAAAAACAGTGTTTACTACCCACACACAAGTTTAGAAGTTAAACACTAACTTAAACACTTTTTTATCCCACTTTTCTGAACGTTCTTTTTTGTTAAACATATTCAATCCTAAAGGTGTTCAAGTAGAAAGCGTTTAATTTTTAATATGGTTTACTTTGTCAAGTGTTTTTATTCAAAGTGTTTCGAATTTGGAAGTGTTTGGATATATAGTTTTTAACATCAGGAAGTGTCTAAATACAAAGTTTTTAACTTTAGGAAGTATTTAGATATAAAGTGTTTAGTATGATACAAAGTATTTTACATAAAGAAGTGTTTATATATAGAATGTTTCAATCTGGTGTGTGTGTGTGTGTGTGTGTACAACCATAACAAGGCAAATTTGTTTTTGGTGTAGATTTTATCATCAAGTACCAAGGCCATTACTACCAACTAAAAACAAGGTAATACAACTGACACCAATATCAATGTTCAAAAATAGACATGCTATAGGTATCATGAAAATGGCAATTCTTATGTCTAAATCCCACTCCATGAGTAAGATTGATGGGTAAGCAGGTTGATGGGTAGATGGATAGTGAGGTATGTGGTAGGCAGGTTGATAGGTTAACAGATAGAATGGTAGGCAGGTTGATGAATAGGCAGGTATATAGACAAGCATGTACCATACTGTTGCCATGGGGTAAAATCCCCCTAGCCGACTATAAACACAACCTTTATAGAGAGAGTAAAAGATTGACGTTATTATTTCCTGTCTTCTACTATTCTTGTTCAGATCCATATGTCTACAGCTCTTGCACGCACGACGTTCTCTGAATAGATGTTTATTCATACCTGATCATATTCAAGGGAAGGTCATGATATGATACATAATGACTTGACTTCTAGTCCAAATTAAAATGGATATCAATTTAAGTCAATGAAATGAAGGATGTGCTTATATTTTCAGTGTGAACAGTGAAAGATTTGCCTCACCGAACCTTAATGAACCCAATACAACGAGTATTCCTGCTGCAGAACGAAATATCTGCTGTATTCCTGATCATATGACTTTTCTCGTTGTAGGTTGCCTCGAGGTTAGGACTCTGTACGCTGGTTTACACAAACCTAAATTAAACCCGGCTCCAATGTACTACGAACGTAAGAACAAGCGTCTGGCTGAAGGAGGCAAGCGCAAGGCCACAACAGAAGCCCCCTCCACTGGCGACGGCAAAAACCAAGACGGTGAACAAAAGAAAACTAAAGTAGACTCTTGATAACGACAACACTAAAATAAAGCCAAAGTTGTCGATTTTTCAGAATTATTAATCATTTTCTCTTTTAGAAGTTCAGTTTTGCAAAGTCACTGATTCTAGATGCATGAGACGATAACGTTTGTAATTATTCAGTTCTAGGATTTAAAGTTATTCTCCGACTTTTAAACCCTCGTTCCGTGCGACAGATAATGCATATTAGGATGGTGTAGATCCACTTGGTTGATGGTGAAGGAGCTCAGATGCTAATACCTCTATGCGGATGTAGAAAATGAAATCAATAAAACAATAAAATAGAAAAAAAGTGTTCCTTGATGATACTTATCCCCTTCTGTTTTAGAAAACCACTACCTAGGGCTAGGAAGTACTCTGTCTCACTCTCAATACATCACACCTCCCTCCTTGAACAAGAAATATATTATACAGTATAGTTTATGGCATTCTGCAAAATAAATTCACCTTTTGTCAAAATTACATTTAGTACTTTTTACCATCTTTGGGTAATGATGCTTTAAACCATAATATGTCCATATTCTAAGGAAACATCTAAGAAGCTTGTGACAATGCATCAGCACAGATATTGTCTACCCCTCGTACATGAATCGTCTCTAGATTAAATTCTTGCAACAACAAACTCAAGTTCAACAATTGCCTGCTTCGTTTGTCATCTTCTGCAAGGAGGTCAGGGGGTTGTGATCTGTATGCTCAAGTACATTGTAAGTATTGTAAGTCCAAAGTTAATGACAAAGTTTCCTTTTCAACAGTTGAATAGTTCTTTTGGTGACAAGTGAACGTCATGGATAAGTAGCATACAGGGTGCTGAACACCATTGTCATTATTTTGCAGTAACACTGCAGCTACCCCATGATCGCTTGCATCAAAATGATCTTATTGCCAAATTCTGGATCCATCAAAACGGGTCCAGAACACAAAAGAGATTTCATTTCATCAAAAGCATCATCACACTCTTTGGACCAGATGAAGTTTGTCTTTTTCTTTAACAGGTCTGTAAGTGAAGCAGTGATATCAGAGAATTTCTTACAGAATTTCCTGTAATATCCAGCCATACCAAGAAGCCTCATCAAACTTCTCTTGTTTGATTCAACTGGATATCCAACAATACTCTTGATTTTGCCTTTGACTGACCTGTGCAACCTGACCCAGATGAACAACATGTCTAAGATAAATTTCCTTTGCTTGTCCAAACTCAGTTTTTGTCAGGTTTACAGTTAGGTTTGCTTCTTTGAGCTTCTCCAACACAGATTGCAGCCTACACAAATGCTCTTCCAAGGTGTCACTGTAAATCACAATGTTATCAACATGTACTCCAACACATGTCAGACCTTTCAAACACTGGTTCATCATTCTTTGAAAAGTTGTTGGAGCATTCTTTAAAAGAAATAGCATCACTTTGTATTGACACAAACAAGGAGTAACAAAAGCAGACACTCGCTTTGCTCTATCACTCAATGGAACAGCCCAGTAACCTTTGAGTAATTCACACTTGGTGATATACTTGGCTTTAACAATTTTGTCAATGCAGTCATCTATTCTTGGAATAGGATAGGAGACTGTCTCACTATGATCATTTACTTTGCAAAAATCAGTACAAAATCTAACAGAACCATCTGGCTTAGGTACAAGTATACAAGGTGAAGACAAGTCACTGTTGTTTGGCTCAATGATGTTATTCTCTAGATTTTCAAGATTATCCCCTAACAAATGCTCCTTCAATACTGTCAATAAACCTGGAACCCTGTGACCAAACAAGCCGGACATGAAGTTTAAACCTTGATCAGACTGAATCTCTGGTGGAAAGCCAACCAATAAGAAATTTGAGGATGAATGATGCCTTGAGGTATCAACCATCCCAGGCAGAATGATGCCCTAAGGCATCAACCTTCCCAGGCAGAATGATGCCTTGAGGGATTAACTTGCCGAGGCCAAATGCTGCCTCAAGGCATCATTTCACCAAAATGTACAAAACTGTTTTTAACAAAAAAATATTGGATCAAACAACATAAAATTTTCACAGAATGTAGGATTAACATCATATTTGATATTTTTAAGCAAAAGAAAAAATAATGTAGCAGTACATATGGACACTATTGTCCATCCATACGGATGTTGTCCTGCCACATGGGCTCGTCCTTAAAGGGTTAAAGCTTTGACTATCTATGGAGTAGAGATATTTCTGAGTGGTATAGCCTCAGGAATCATTGTGAGTAAGTAAGATTGAGTTTTGGGCGAAGGACCTACACAGTTGATAATAACATGGCTGAATGCTTCTCCCACTGTAGGAATAGGCTGTAATGGAGCAACAGGGATATTCTGATTAGGCTTCCCAACCTTTTACATGTGTGACAGGTTTTACAGAACTGGGCTACGTCTTGCCTTTTATTACCCACCTAATACAGAGTCTCCATACTAAGCCTATAGAGCCTACAGATCACTACTAAGTAGAATATGGAAAGCCGTATTCTCCTAATTCGGCCACCTGACGGGAATTATAGGAACTATTTCATATAAACATGCATGTCACTTGCATCACATTTCTAATCATTTACAAGATTTCCCCCACTCATAATCTTGTAGTTGACTACGCAATACTCGTCGCTGAAATAAGTATCAAAATTGTTTCACACCCCAAAAAGGAACAAAACGGGAGTTGTCTTACACCTTATTTAATTATTCATTATTTTGACAGAAGAACTTATAGACCTCATGACTTAGACTGTTAAAAAATCTGATTTACAAAAGATACCATATTGAACCTAATCATCTGCTTTATCGTCATATAGATACTTAATTGAACTGTGTTCATTTTTAGGTATTTTCTCAGAAAAAGGCAAAATGTTTGACTTCTAGAGTAGGCTGTGAACATTCTATAGAATTCCATGTCGAAAGAAAATCTAGACCCAGATTAAGGAAATAGAGAATCTTTTGTAATTATAATGTTACCTGAACTTCTGTTGTACTCATACTAGGAGTCAAAATCGACTATTTCGTTATCAAAATAGAAAGTAGCAGAAAGCCCCTTTTGTGAAATCTGCCGTATGTCAAGGCATTGTCAGGGGATGAAAAATGGGAGGGGAAAAAGCTTGGTTGGAAATAATGCAATATTTTTGATAATTTAAATAAATGTTTTTCTTTTGTTATATACAAACAAATGCTTACTTAAACTAATTAGATATACAGCACAAATCAGTCTATAAGATTTTCTAGGGAAAACCTATTTGAATTGGGCACCCGCAATAGTATGCCTTCCTGGCCCATAGTGGTTACTGGGCAGTCGGATATCAATGGAGATGTAGCACTCGTCGGGTAACAGCAGTGGCAGCTCGTGGTAAAACCCCTCGACAGTTACTCATATTTTTGTTCACGTCCATTAAAAAGTAAGTAGAATTTTACATTTTGTGGATCTTTGGTGTCTTGACAACCGGAGTTTCGACAATTTTCAAAAGAATTTTGTCACGGGTGTCTCAACAGATGGATAAGCCCCTTTCGGAAAAACATAGTTGCTGTGATGTCGGGGCTTGCTTAACAAGCGCACCTTTCAGAGTGGCCTAAATCACTCTCCCAGCAGAGATCCCGCGCTCTACTTCCTGCGCTAGCGCCACGAAAGATCTGGGGGGAGAGTGGACCTAAATGGAACACGAATCCTTAGGTCCGGGAGAAGGGGACGCCTTTAGTGGACGCATATGGCAACATATTAGACTCCAACTCAATTATATTCTTGTCCGACACCAGCTACACAAGCAGGACCCACTTCAATAGCTGATATTCCGTTCGCTGTTGGTGTCAGCGGAACCACAGTTTGCGTTTCAATACTTTATAGATACAAGAGCAAGCTCACTTGGAATATGAGCTGTTGTAGTGCCACTGTTCATAAGAAGGTATACATTTATCAGAAACCAAACATTGCTTGATGCTCTTCTGAATCTCCCCACCCTTTTGAATCTCCCCACCCTTTTGAAAAAAAGATTTTTCGGGCCTTACTCTAAATGAGCCAAAATCACAAATTCTGTTTGAACTCAGATCATCCATGTAAAATGGAATACAGATTTCAAGAAGTAGTAAAATGGATATCAATTACTTTTACTACTGGAACTTTGGTCGGAGAAATTTAAAGGCATTGCAAATAGTTGGTTTGACAGAAACCTATCTGTCAAAGCTAAAATATGTATGGTAAATTCGCTTATGATTCCGACTCTCCTCTACCTATGCTTAGATATCTATGGATCTGATAAAGTATTCAAAGACTTGAGAACTTCTTTTGATAAGGAATAGTGGGACCAACATACTTGCATCTAAAACTCTAATCCTCAACATAAAAGAACATCGTCTGATTCTGCTAGTTCTCAGATTAATGGCTCATATACAGTGGGTAAGGAGATTGGTATTTCAGAAAAAATTGAGCCGGACCCTTCTCTTTGAGCCCAATGTTGAGGTTGGGTCATCTTCGTTCAAGATCCCTCTGGAAAAAAATGTAGGAAAGCCAAGGCATTGTAGTGTAATATCTTTTATTAATCAGTTTTTTCATCTATGGACCAGCACTTGTACAACCTTATAACACTACAAAGCAAACGAGTCAGGCCCTGATATAACTGAAAATCACAATGGTTTATTATAATTACATCTATTTTTTATAGAGGGAATGATTGACAAGCGCAATTGACAATTGACAGTTTGAGGGTTTAAAATTATACCAACTATAAGCTTCATCTCCACAAATGAAGAAAAGAAGCAGACAAATGAAGATGTCAAACACAAGTATTGTAATTTCATTGCTACCATAATATACTTCATTGCTTGCAGGAGGAAAGTATGTACCGGTACACCTGATGAAGGCCAACATTAGCCAAAACGTAGTTTAAAATCTCATGTACATTGTGTATTTATAAGTCACCTTCAATTTACAACCAGTAGTTGTTGGTTTTGTGTTATAATCTATACAAGTTTAAAATGGAAAGTTGCTTTCAAGAATGCTCTTTTGGGAATGGATTCCGAGTTGCAGTTTGGTAAGTCTTTAAGGTAACTTATTGGTATTTATATGGAACGTCCTGACCATGCTGTACAAGTCACAGAACGAGATGCTAATTTACCGTTTGTACAGACCGAGGCATTTATGCCGAGTTCCGTACAAACGGTAAATTATCATCGAGTTCTGTGACTTGAACAAGCATGGTTGGACGTTATATATTTACTATATACCCGAAATTAAAAACAAAAATCAATTTAATTTTTCTTCACAGCCAAAATTTTAATAAATGTGTATGGCTAGGTGGTCCGTATTTTAGTGTACGGACCTGGGACCCCTTGCAGAACCAACTTGCCAAAGTAGGCCTTACGTACGTGAAAAGTTAGGTGGCTTACGTGAATCCTTACGTGGCCACTTCCAAAACGTTGCACATGAGCAGTCGTAGACTTTTTACATACGTACGTACGTACGTACACCTTACATACGTACGTACGTAGTATCGGGTGGGGTGCCTGTCAAAACACACTGCGCTGCTCGTGTTTTGGCGCGTGACGTCATAATAGTAGGGGTTTTCCTTGGGAATCCCGGGCCTTCCCGCTTTATTTCCCTGTGTTTCAACGTACTTCTAGTGGATGTTAGTACTGATAAAGCCATGAAATACCTAACTTTATCCTCATAAAAACTAGTAGAGGAGCAAATGGCCTAAAAATGGGTAAAATTGACCCCCGAAAGTCTACTGGCTGAAACTTGCCATATTAGTCAATTATGACCTCAAGAATCTGAATCTGATACTCGTTTGTTCCAAAAAGTGTAGCATCATACTCGTTTCCATGGTAACAGAAGGAAAACAAAATTTAATACATACTGACACACAATATATACTTTTATCAGAAAAGGTGAATAAATGCATTTTTTCTGTCGGTAAAATTTATCATTCTTTGGCCAAAAGTGTACAGTATGGAAATATGCCCTTTTCTGTTTTCTTGGAAGAATTGTTGCCATGGTAACATTCCAATTTGTGGGGGAACCCCAATTTTTTGGGTCTCATGGTTATTAAAGTTGAATAAAAAGAATAATTTTATGAATGACACATACAAATTGATAAATTTAGCAATAACACACAGCATTGATAGGTACCACCATTTTTTGAAGTCATTCGGTTGTTCCCATGGCAACCATAACAAGGTTTTTTCTATGACCAAAGCAGCCAGATAATGATACACTAACTGGACATTTGTATGGCAAATCTGCATGGCATGGCAACTAGTAGAAGAGTAAAGTCTCAAAAAGGCCATTAGAGAGTCTACTGCATGAAATGTGCCATGTTGGTCAATCATTACATGGGGAATCTGATTCTGCCACTCTTTCGACCAAAAGAATGTAGCATCACTTTCGTTTCCATGGCAACCTTAATGCATAATAATCTACTTAGAACCACCAATTTCCTGCAAATATGAATAATAGATGTAAGAAATAGGAGCTAAACACCTACTCATGAGATTTCATTTTCATGATATATACATTTGGGACATAATGTGGAGTTGTTCTCTTCATTCCCTTAGAATTTGATTGCCATGGCAACCAGATTGGCACAAAACAGCCACTGCAGCAGCCAGCTCTGATTGTTGTCAAAGCAAATTACTAGCTTTTTAGCCATTGATGATAGAGAACTAATGAAAGTATTTGTCCTAGTACTTGGAGAGTCTACTGCATGAAAATCACCATGTTGGTCAATCATTACATGGGGAATATGATTCTGCCACTATTTTGACCAAAAGAATGTAGCATCACTTTCGTTTCCATGGCAACCTTAATGCATAATAATCTACTTAGAAACCACCAATTTCCTGCAAATATGAATAATAGATGTAAGAAATAGGAGCTAAACACCTACTCATGAGATTTCATTTTCATGATGTATACATTTGGGACATAATGTGGAGTTGTTCTCTTCATTCCCTTACAATTTGATTGCCATGGCAACCAGTTTAGCACAAAACAGCCACTGCAGTAGCCAGCTCTGATTGTTGTCAAAGCAAATTACTAGTTTTTTAGCCATTGATGATAGAGAACTAATGAAAGTATTTGTCCTAGTACTTGGAGAGTCTACTGCATGAAAATCACCATGTTGGTCAATCATTACATGGGGAATATGATTCTGCCACTATTTTGACCAAAAGAATGTAGCATCACTTTCGTTTCCATGGCAACCTTAATGCATAATAATCTACTTTCTTTCCTCTGGCTCCCTCAAGACAAAGCTGGACACTTATCCTAGTTTTAGTTGATGCATATATTGCCATATGGAACCCTGTTCCATACAGTATTTATACCTCCTGCTTGTATGTATCTGTCACATACTTGTGTCATGCTCTACCTGTTACTATTAACCCTTTCCCAGCTGACAATGCCTCAAGGCATTCCCGCGGCTACGGCCGGAGAATGCCTGGAGGCATTCCCGCGGCTACGGCCGGAGAATGCCTGGAGGCATTCCCGCGGCTACGGCCGGAGAATGCCTTGAGGCATTTTTTCTTTATTTGTTACTAATGTGTATATCTAATGAAGAAATACTTGATGGATTTTCGTAATTTTTTCCGTGGTGGTAGAAACTTGAATAATTATGACAATTTTATAATATTTTGGTCGAATGTCTCCTTGGAAACGTTGATATAGCGCTATAAATACCGTGCGTCGCGCCGTCAAGCCCAGTCTCATTTGCGTGACCGCGAGTGAGGCTTCTCAGCGCAACCATTCCTTGGTGTCAAAGACGATTTTTGCGCGAAAAATACAGAAAAAACGAAAGAATGGATAGCGACGGGTCGTGGGAGAGTGAAGAGGACGATGGAACGGATATGTCGCTCAGATTATCAACCTCAGAGAACGAATCCGACGAAGACGATTGCCCTGACAGCGCCCCAGCCCCCACCATCACAACCACTGTGGGTGGGCGTGTCTGGAACGAGTTCGACGAAGACGCTCCCTTCCCTCGCGAAAACCAGAAAAAAAATCTTCTAATCGCCCCAGGATTGTCGAATGCTGCCAAGACGAAGAACCCGACCAACATTCTGGATTTTTTTAAATTATTTTTCACGGTGGAGTTCATTGCAGGCCTGTGTGAGCGGACCAACAAATACGCAGCCATCCAAACGACGCTAGCGAAAGGAAAACCAAAGAAGATGCTCGCATGGATTCCAGTTACGATAGCAGAAATGACACGGTTCATCTCAATGACTTTCCTGATGGGATTAATACGGAAGCCAGACTTGGATCACTATTGGTCAACGATTCCCGTATATTCTACCGCAGGAATTCGCAATATCATGACCAGAGCACGCTTCAAGGCGATACTAAGGTGAGCCTATGTTTTGTTTATATTTCAGCTGTCAGTGTCAAACGTCAACAAATCCAAAGCGAGGCCAGCGTCTTTTTCAGTGGGCGAAAGGATATTACTGCTAGCGATCGCTTTGCTTCATAGATTCACCTGAAATTCACTCTGTATTTAAATTATGTTATGTTCTGTCGCCTTATAAATTCTGAAAATATTCTGTGGACTTTCTCCGCAGTTATCTACACTTTGGTGGAGCTGCTACGAACGCCGCCCAGCAGCCTGGTGCTTCCGGTGGAGGTGACGGCCCAGCTATCCCGCCCAGACGAGACCCGATGACGATGATTGATTTTTTCCTTTCCCATTTTAATTCCCTAGCGAAAGCTATTTATCACCCTAACAAGGAATTAAGTGTAGATGAGACGATTGTGAAGCACAAAGGCAGGACTCGTCACCGCCAATACATGCCCAACAAACCGTGTAAATGGGGCCTAAAGTGTTGGGTTTTGGCGGAGGCGATTTCTGGCTTTGTGCTTCAGATCAATCCCTTTTTTGGCCGTGATGATCGCCGTGGCAAAATGTCCACCGAAACCGTAGTAATAAACTTGTTAACAGGTGCCGAATTAACTCTGAAAGGACATCATGTATACTTCGACAATTTCTTTACCAGTGTCAAATTACTTGAACGTTTATTTCAGTTGAAGACATATGCTTGTGGTACTCTGCGGGCGAACCGTGTCGAGGTGCCTAAATGTTTGATGACAAAAAAACATCCAGGTCTGAAATCGAAGGGCGATTGTCTTTTTTCTAGGTGCTGTAATATTCTGTTGACGTTATGGCTTGATCGCAAAATCATTAGGATTCTTTCTACCATTCACTCTTCTGTTATGTCCACTGCAAAACGAACGATTCGCAATTCTGTTACTGGAAAATTCGAAAAAAAAGACATCGCCTGTCCGGAAGTCGTTCGTTCCTATTGTAAATACATGGGCGGTGTCGATTTGTGCGACCAGATGTGTGGGTACTATAATTTCGGGCGAAAGAGTCGCAAATGGCCCAAGAAGCTCTTTTTTTTCGTTCTGGAAGCTATGAAGCTCAATGCTCAAATTCTCTACAACCTTTCGGCCCCCAAAAAGTTATCTTTCGTTGACTTCACACTGTCGTTAATTTGCCAGATGCTAGAGGAAGCAAACATAGATCTCAGTCTTCCCCAGTCTGTCCCCTCCACGGCCTCCAGCCGTTTAACGAGCCGTTGTTTTCCCGAAGATCTAGAAAGAAAGAGTTATTGCCGTGTGTGCTACCACAGACACAAAAATGGCCTAGAATCTTCGAGGAAACAATCTAAGTACGGCTGCAAGTCGTGTGGGGTTCATCTTTGTCTTTTTCCTTGCTTTAAAACCTTCCACACTGTCTCGAACTATGCTTCTGCTCAGTTAGAATCTTAATTTCATATCTTTGTTATACTCTGTACACTTTGCTTCCTATATTTCACCATTGACCACACACAAATAGATCAATTTTTGTTTAGTTCGATTTTTCGTACAAGCCATAACATATTAATAAATTTGTTCCTAATCAAAATTGTCAAAATTATAGTATTTGTCATTTGCTTTAGGCACCTCGATGTGGTTCGTTCGTAGAATTTTTTTTTCATTTCCCAGCAGCAACTTAATATAATCATATTCTTTTCCCTAGTCTGTACATATTGTGAATAGTCGATCAACTTTGTACATATATAATGTAGAATATCTGTAAATACGATGTAAAAAGAAGAAAAAAAACACTATCGATTTGTACCTGTATTTTGCAATTTATCATTCATCTGGGAATAATCCTGATTAAACTTTTTCACTTTTTATCATTTCTGCCTATGTGATCTAGCACGTAATGCTATTCTACGATTCAACTGAGAAGTGTATGGACACGAACTATAATTGGATTTTGTATCTAATCTACGGTATCAATCTGAAACAAAGTAAACCTGGGTGATCTATGTATCATCACGGTTCTCTACATGTATATTTTGTGAAAATATATTGACCAGAAGTTGTTAAATTGATTATTATATCGGAGACAAAGCCCCCAGGTCCGACCACGTCGAGTGCCAGACAGACACTGAATCAATGTATACCTTGTCGACTATTTTAAAATTGATCAAATCGTATCACGATGTCAATGCAATCATATGAAACCAATCGTCTCATCTGCCAGTGTTCAATTCTTTTTTCAGATCATATTTTAGTTGCAATAGATCATTCCTATCATATACCTTGTTGAAAGTTTTCAGAAAATGAATCAATATATATCACCCTGCTATATTCCTGCCTATGTAATTTAGCACGTAATGCTATTCTATGATTCAACTGTTAGTGTGAATCGTTTTTTAGTCGCTAATCGATAAATTTATATCAACCAGAACCTTTCCTGCCTATGTAAACTAGCATGTAATGCTATTCTATGATTCAACTGTGAAGTCTATGGACACAAACGATATGGTTTTGTATCTAATCTACGTTATCACTCTGAAACAAAGACATCTTGAGCAATCTATGTATCATCAAGGTTCTCTACATGTTTATTTTGTGTAAATATATCGACCAGAAGTGGTTAAATTGATTATTATATCGGAGAAAAAGCCACGTCGAGTGCCAGACAGACACTGAATATATTTATATGTTGTTGAATCTGAAATGAAACATGCCTATCTGTGTATAGCCAACACTAATCTATGTATATCAACCTGAAACATCCCTGCCTATGTGATCTAGCACGTAATGCTATTCTACGATTCAACTGAGAAGTGTATGGACACGAACTATAATTGGATTTTGTATCTAATCCACGTTATCAATCTGAAACAAAGTAAACCTGAACGATCTATGTATCATCAAGATTCTCTACATGTATATTTTGTGAAAATATATTGATCAGAAATGGTCAAATTGATTATTATATCGGAGACAAAGCCCCCAGGTCCGACCACGTCGAGTGCCAGCTAGACACTGAATCTATGAATACCTTGTCGACTATTTCAATCTGAAACAAAAATCATTCCTGCCTGTGTAATATATATATATATAGCGTTGATTCAGTCTCAGATCAACCTCAGAACTGTAGAAATTGATCATATACCTTGTTGAATCTGAAATAAAACATGCCTATCTGTGTATAGCCAACACTAATCTATGTACATATTGTGAATACGATGACGACTGCTGCACCTGGAAATGTATCAAGCCTTGTCAACCTGTGTATATATATATATATATTTAACAATATTGATGAATAATTGATCTGAAAGAAAATACAACACATTATTAAAATATATTCTAAATCTTACTTCACCTACCTTGTCTTCTTTTCTGCTTTTCAGAAGTATTCATCTGTAGATATAGTCAATCATTGTCCAGCAATCGATTTAAAAGTTAACTCCTCCTGGAGATGTCAATGCTGAATAGGCACAAGTCGAATTTTCCAAATTCAATATATCAGCCTGGACATTAAATCTATATGTAGATGATCCTTAGAGTGTGGGAGATAACCACATATAGCCTTGTAATGATCAAACTCCATTAGAATCCTTAGGCGAGTCCATAGTATAATCAATGGCGAAATAAGCCAATATAGTCACTGCTCGAATCTAATTTTCAAAAATCAATATCTAAGTCCCAACTTGTCCAAAATGGTCGAGATATATATCAAATGAAAGGCCAGAATCTCTAATTTACGAATATTAATGTCTCCAGTCATATATTTGAAGTTAAATCCTCATAGTAAATGATTTTCTAAATAGTGTCTTGCCCAGCGCCTAACTCCCCTACCGCTCCCATAGTAAAGGCTCAGCTTAGATGACCATTACTTTTAATTCAATTCTAAATCATCCGCTGGTTCAAAATGATTTATATTTCATATAAACAAACCTCAGACATTGTAGTTTACCCTGATATAAGTCCCCGTTCATAGATTCAAGGTTAAAAGCCTCAAAGAAATCATTTTGAAAGAGATGTCTTAGAACCCAGCTATGGCGAAATAAGCCAATTTATTGACAGAGTACTTTTAATTTTCTAAATTTGATAACTAATTCCCACCTTGTCCGAAATACACAAATTATATATCAGAAGAAAGCTAAGAACCCGTAGTTTATGGATATTAATGTCTCCATTGATATATTTCAAGTTAAATCCTCGTAATAAAAGATTTTCTAAACCGTATCTCGACCAGCGCCTGAATCCCATACCAATCCTATAGTAAAGCTTTTAATCTTCTAAATTCGATAACTAAATCCCACATTGTCCGAAATACACAAAGTATATATCAGGAGAAAGCTGAGAATCTGTAGTTTACGAATATTAATGTCTCCAGTAATAGAATCCAAGTTAAATCCTTATAATAAATGAATTTCTGAATCGTGTCTGGCCCAGATCCACACTCCCATACTGAACCTATAGTAAAGTATAGAGAGTGCGTATGGCGCACCTTAATATTTCGATTACTTGGTCTCGAATCGACCAAAATGGACAATATTATATCATCATGAAGCTGAGAGTGTGTAGTTCACGTTAGAATATACGAAAATTCATTTATCTAAGATTTAAACCCCGAAATATATGATTTAGTTAGCCAAACCACAAAACTGCGTAATGCCGACTTTCTCTGTTTGATTATTAATTCTAACCTGGACTAATCTCGACAATATTTACATAGGATTGTAGCTTAGAGTGTGTAGATGATCAATATATAAACAGAATTACATTAATTCCAATGATAAACTCTGGGCGAGATGATTTATGATTCAATCCGTGCCCACTCGGCAGCCCCCTCCACACAGTAAGCTATGGACAGACGGTCTGATATAGTCTGCGCCTTGACCAAACAATATAATCAATTTCTAATTCGCCAGTGGCCAGATAACCAAAAAATACATACTGGAACAAACCTTAGAGTCCATAGAATGTGAAAATACACTTCCCTGTGGTTAATTATATTGTTTAAACCCTATCTGAGCTGATTTTGTGATCATCGTATGAAATTCGACTGAACCAGCAAGCCGACTGCGTAATACCCAAGTTTAAATTTGAAATATTAAATCTGAACTTGTCAAACCTGGACATTATTTACATAGAACGGTAGCTTAGAGTGTGTAGAATAACAATATATATATGATTAATGATGAATCTAAAGTTTAAACCCGGTACGAGCTGATTTCTAATGACAGCTCGACCACCCTAACTACACAGTATGGAAAATGGCGGATCAAGCTAGGCCAGAATTCAACGTGCGTAATGCGCATCTTAATATTCTAATATCTTGGTCTCTTCTCGTCTAAATATGATAAAATACGTACTGGAACAAACCTTGGAGTCTATAGAATGTGAAAATACACTTCCCTGTGGTTAATTATATTGTTTAAACCCTATCTGAGCTGATTTTGTGATCATCGTATGAAATTCGACTGAACCAGCAAGCCGACTGCGTAATGCCCAAGTTTAAATTTGAAATATTAAATCTGAACTCGTCAAACCTGGACATTATTTACATAGAACGGTAGCTTAGAGTGTGTAGAATAACAATATATATATGATTGATGATGAATCTAAAGTTTAAACCCGGTACGAGCTGATTTCTAATGACAGCTCGACCACCCTAACTACACAGTATGGAAAATGGCGGATCAAGCTAGGCCAGAATTCAACGTGCGTAATGCGCATCTTAATATTCTAATATCTTGGTCTCTTCTCGTCTAAATATGATAAAATACGTACTGGAACAAACCTTAGAGTCTATAGAATGTGAAAATACACTTCCCTGTGGTTAATTATATTGTTTAAACCCTATCTGAGCTGATTTTGTGATCATCGTATGAAATTCGACTGAACCAGCAAGCCGACTGCGTAATGCCCAAGGCTAAATTTGAATTATTAAATCTTAACCTGATCTAACCTGGACATTATTTAGATAGAAACAAACCTTACAGTATGTAGATTATGAATATACGTATCATTAATCATTTATCTAAAGTTTAAACCCGGTGCGAGATGATTTCTAATGACAGCTCGACCACCTTAACTACACAGTATAAGCAATGGCGTATCAAGCTAGGCCAGAATTCAACGTGCGTAACTCGCATAGTAATATTTCAATATCTTGGTCTCTACTCGTCTGAATTTGCTAAAATACATACTGGAACAAACCTTAGAGTCTATAGAATGTGAAAATACACTTCCCTGTGGTTAATTCTAATGTTTAAACCCTATCTGAGCTGATTTTGTAAACCTCGTCTAAGATTCGACTGAACCAGCAAGCCGAGTGCGTAATACCCAAGGCTAAATTTGAATGATTAAATATAAACTCGTCAAACCTGGACATTATTTACATAGAAAGAAACCTTACAGTATGTAGATTATGAATATACGTATCATTTATCATTAATCTAAAGTTTAAACCCGGTGCGAGCTGATTTTGTATTATAACTTGACAACCCTACGTTTCGAGCAGTGACATGGCTTCCCATAGATTCAACCTTATAATCTAGACAGGACTCTATAGAGGCTTTGCCGATATTAGTTACAAAGCGCTAGGTTAATTCCACCGTGTCAAGTCTGACACCCTCGTATAGCTGATGATCAGATGAACATAATGCTGGTCTCAGTTTACACTGTTGACGCCATAGGAAGATATAAATGGCAATTCTGTGGGTTGTCGCATCGACTTGTAGCAGACAGCTTAGCAGACATGGCGCTGTCACTGGACTTGACACCTATACCACCAGGCTGAAAGATCCGAAGTTATCACCGTATTAACCACACTTTCGATGGTTTTTCCGCCATTATATTTATATCCTTTTGGAGGCACAAGCCTTATAATGAAGTTGCTGGGTTTCATTTCTGTTGTTAATCCGCTATTTGACGAGGGGAAATGATTTTACACAGCGTCCATTGCGTAGAGGAATCAGCTTAGCTATCCATATTGACACTGACACTCCCGCCCCCACCAACGGTTTTGCTATGGTGCGCGAGTTTAAACTTTCGATTTTGCTTAAATCACCTTAGGCATTGTTTTATTTCGTTATACTTTAGAATCGTGTAGGTAGGGATCATATTTGAATATGTATGGGGGTTTCATCAACTTTAACGACAATATATATTGATGCGAACAAATCTGCTACAGTAGTGTGTAAGGCCTTAGATAGGCGGACGCCATGGACGGTTAATTTTTACATAGGCGCGTATTTTAGGCCAACTTCAGTTCGAGATTACATATATTCAACCGTTAATTTTATTCACAAAATACATATACACACCAAGATACAGGTCTCCTGTTTACCGTAATGGTCATCTTTTATTAAAACATCATCAATTTACGGAGAAAATGGAGAAATTCTGCCACTACCACCCTCAAAACAAGAGACGCGCACCGTTCACGGCAAAAGTGGCCGGCCGTTGAAACGTCCACATTGAAACCTGCTGCTGCCGTAGTATAGGTGAACGTCGCTGGTGGCGCTGCCGTAGGATTGCCGCCCGGGTGAGGCGTGCGGCCGGCAAAGGGTTAACTATAGCTAACATATAAAAAGGTTTAGAAGGTTAAGGTATGGATCAGAGCTGACCATTGCAGTAGACTCTCCAAGTACTAGGACAAATACTTTCATTAGTTCTCTATCATCAATGGCTAAAAAGCTAGTAATTTGCTTTGACAACAATCAGAGCTGGCTACTGCAGTGGCTGTTTTGTGCCAATCTGGTTGCCATGGCAATCAAATTCTAAGGGAATGAAGAGAACAACTCCACATTATGTCCCAAATGTATATATCATGAAAATGAAATCTCATGAGTAGGTGTTTAGCTCCTATTTCTTACATCTATTATTCATATTTGCAGGAAATTGGTGGTTTCTAAGTAGATTATTATGCATTAAGGTTGCCATGGAAACGAAAGTGATGCTACATTCTTTTGGTCGAAAGAGTGGCAGAATCAGATTCCCCATGTAATGATTGACCAACATGGCACATTTCATGCAGTAGACTCTCTAATGGCCTTTTGAGACTTTACTCTTCTACTAGTTGCCATGCCATGCAGATTTGCCATACAAATGTCCAGTTAGTGTATCATTATCTGGCTGCTTTGGTCATAGAAAAAACCTTGTTATGGTTGCCATGGGAACAATTGAATGACTTCAAAAAATGGTGGTACCTATCAATGCTGTGTGTTATTGCTAAATTTATCAATTTGTATGTGTCATTCATAGAATTATTCTTTTTATCCAACTTTAATAACCATGAGAAAACCAAAAATTGGGGTTCCCCCACAAATTGGAATGTTACCATGGCAACAATTCTTCCAAGAAAACAGAAAAGGGCATATTTCCATACTGTACACTTTTGGCCAAAGAATGATAAATTTTACCGACAGAAAAAATGCATTTATTCACCTTTTCTGATAAAAGTATATATTGTGTGTCAGTATGTATTAAATTTTGTTTTCCTTCTGTTACCATGGAAACGAGTATGATGCTACACTTTTTGGAACAAACGAGTATCAGATTCAGATTCTTGAGGTCATAATTGACTAATATGGCAAGTTTCAGCCAGTAGACTTTCGGGGGTCAATTTTACCCATTTTTAGGCCATTTGCTCCTCTACTAAACCCACACCCACCTGATATTTTGTGTCTGTGCACTTATTTCATAGTAACAAAGCTTTTTTCCTAATGATAGTGTATTCTACTGTATTATCGCCCAGCAGGAAGGCAGAGTAAAAAGTTCTTTTCCAAAGTTCTCTTGCTCTCGTACTTAAATTCCATTTCGTGTGAGCGTCTATGCTTAGTATTGACTCACAGCTATTTATTATATTCTATTTGCATATTTATATAGTTTCCGTTATTGCGAGTATAATTATAAGTTCTTCTTAAGTAATGTACTTGTTTCGGCCATTATTCTTTTCAGTAACTATGTAATATTTTTAATTATTTTTAAGTTGAATAAACAACTGGATTGTGGTAATGTGGTTCACTTCTCTTTATTTCTTGCTCCTCCCAGCATAGCATTGCCATTGCTATATACATTTGCGAACTCAAGTGTAAATAATCAAAACATTAATTTAGAAAGGAATATTAAATAATCAGGTAGCGTTCTTTCAGGAAATATTTTTCCCGGCAATACATGGTTAGACATTAAAATCATATATACATCAAAAAGACCTGAAATATAGTAGATACAAATAACATTATCACTACGGAACATGGGTTTGTAGGAAGGTTAATTAGGGAATCTAAGAGTATTTTTTAGTAATGTTAATTTTACACAAAAAAACAGATTTCTTATTCCAAAAATGAAAACAAGGAATTCCACGGAAACGAGGAAAACTCACATCCCTGGTTCTTTACAAGGAAACGTAACTATATATGTATTTATGTATGTCGAAAGAACCCAATAATAATAAAACACATCATAACGCCTACACACCATACTGAAGTGACCTTCCCAAAAGAATCCTTTGCAAATGATTATAAAAAGGCAACGTAACCTTATATATATTTATGTAACTCGACATAACCCAATAATAATAAAACACGTGGTAAGGCCCACACACCGGATAACACCATCAATCCACAAAAGATTGATTTCAAAACGTATATTACAAATTAACATTGTTCTTTAAATAATCATTTCAAAACGTATATTACAAATTAACATTATTCTTTAAAAGGAAATATAACTTAATGAATCACAAATATACATAAATCTTCCACTCATTGGAGTTCTTTCTTTCTTTCCTTTTGATTGTCACAACGTCTTTAAAAAAAACTACTCTTCCAGAAAGATTTTTACACAGATTGTCATGATTTCCTTGCTAGGAAGATAGCGTCCCCAAGCTAGGCATCTTCATCGTGGTCGTGACTTCTACTCCTTTTTCCTTTTTTTTTTTTCTCTTTTTTTTTCCGCTAAGGAGTGAGACATCCGGGGACGTGTCAGCTGTTACACTCATGTTATACGATTCGTCCTTTTCTCTCGTCTTTCCTGTTGAGGTGGAGGGCTTGGGGTCATCCCAAGGAAGGTGCAGCTCATATTCCTCCTCCTCCTCTTTACTCTCCGCAACTTCCCCTTGGCGGCAACACTCCAATATACATCCTAATACTGCAAAACGAAAGTAAATTTAAAAGTAGGCTGTATTTACATGTAATTTCTCTTCCCAGCAGTGGGTATATTTTAGAAATGGATAATATCTCTTGCATCTGTGAACCATTTTATGATATCCGTCTAAAATAAAAGAGCTTCAGCACAAACCACATCCCACATAGATGTAATGCAATATCTATATAAATACTAAATCATACCCCGGGGCAGTTGTACATAATAAGAAAACGTAGCCATATCATAAGTTGCTATATGTAGGTAAGATTTCCATCGTATCTATCTAGATTATATAATGAGAAATAAAAATTAGGCAGATTTTCTAAATGTTACTAATACTTACGAGCGTTGTTTTCCTTCATCCCCTCCTCTATGTTTCGTGCACACTGTAGAAGTTCCCGCAGTATCTTCGTATCGCGTGGTTCCGAGGGTCCATGGGTATGCTTCGCTGTGGCTGCCTCTTCTATCTTTGCCCCTGTGAAATTTCCAATATAAATTTTCTTTCCGTCAATAGTGAAAGATCATTGATTATGCAGGCGCATAACCAAGCACTGGTGCCGTTAATATTTAGGTTTAGAAATCAATGGCTCTGTAAATATTCAAAAGGTGTTTCTCCTGAGTGAGGGATGATTTAATATTAAATAGTTCGAATATTGTTTTTTCCTTAAAAGATAACGAAGTTGATATCTTGTGACTTCTGTACTGAAGTGCCACTATTCATCTTACACGTGAGTGAGCTATTCTATATCTTTTTCCAACATACTAGTTAAAGTTGACTGATTTCTGCCAGTGATTCGGTTCTTTCCCATCTTTAAATACAAATTTAATGCTCACCCATGCTTGCATCGATATCAAGGAACTTTAATACCAATTGCCCGCGGCAGCCATACGGAGTTTCCCGGGAGTTGCGCCCTTCCGCCATTTCTCATACTGTGAATTTATAAAGTACAATACTACATGTTACTAAGAAAGAATGAGATGAGTCATTTGTCTGTGACCACGTTCGCCATCGAGTTTTGAGTGCACAGCACTATGAACGAGGTGATAGTCAAACCACTTCAAACAAGATAGTGAAAAGGGAGTGAGAACAAGCACACATATCTTTCATATTTTATCTTACTCTGGAAAGATAACATGTTTTTTTTATAACCATTTGAAAAGCAGTCGCCGTACCTGTAAGCCCCTTCACAACTATTTCGAATTGCTATGCCTATAAACGTTCATACGCGTCCCTCTCCGTGTCACTAGCTAGGCATGCTGGCTATGAAGTGGAGAGGGTAGCTAATATATATACCCCATCTTGTTGTTCGCAGGAAGTAGTAGCGCTATTGTAAAAAAGTAGGAAAATCTGAGAATATACTTTACCCAGTTAGGTTATCCACACCTAATTCAGCTGATATTATCTCTCCCTACGGTTACAGTGGTGTTGTGTGTCTTTATTAGGGTTTTGAATGCACATACCGTAGAGCGATTTTCAGACAGGAAGTGCTGGAATTTTCTTTTGCACTCCTCCCCTGTGCGTGAGTATTCCAATATGTAGTTCACCTCGTCTGCAATATTAAATGTTAATATGATAATAATAGAAAGGCATTTTAAACGACTTTCCAGCAAATGAGCTCGAACGGTTAACCGTACAGTCTCAGTAAGTACGTTTTTTCATAATACCTATCATCAGCATATTCTGTGTAAAAGTTGCAATCTTTCCTGTAAGATGTACTCCCTGTCTAGCGTTATAATTCCGCATAACCTCCCAGTACTTATTTTCTAGAAGAGCGTGTCTTCCTCACTGTCATTGTAAATTTTCCACCGTTCCGCGGGCGCAGTTCCTAAGAAACATGCACCAGTAATACACAAATATTACCCACCTGCCACATTTCCCCAGCTTGCCTCTTTCTCGGGAACACTCAGGGACTTGTCACGTAGTTTGCTTTTCAAGTTGAGGCACGCTCGCACCAGTTCCGCGACTTCGGTAGTGGTCCATGTGGGTCTCCGTGCTCGTTTCTCCGGGCCCGGCCCCTCATCCGAAGATGATGAGTCCTGTTAACCCTTTAAGGGCGGATGATGCCTTAAAGCATCACCCGGCTGGGGGCGGATGATGCCTTAAGGCATCAACCGGCCGGGGGCGGATGATGCCTTGAGGCATCATTTGCTGGGTATTTATGAAATTATGTATTTTTGCTTTTGAAAAGGAAATATTTTATCAATAAACTTGAAATTTGCACAGAATGTAGGTATAACTTCATATTTTAGAATTCTAAATAATGGGAATAGAAATATTTGGGATAACAAATTTTATCATGTGATAAACCTTCGAATTTTTTAGTTCAGAGGATAATGCCCCCGTCACCTAGAACTGTACACAGTCTCTAGTGGCCGTCCCCATGTGTGTAGTTCTGCCATAGGCGGCCGTCCTTAAAGGGTTAAATAAATTGCGTACATTGAATATATGTATGGGGAAGGTGAAGATAGTGGTGTGTCTTGCATTATTCGTAGAAGTTGGTTGGCGCGTTTTGTTGCGGGTCGGTGTTAAGCACGAGCGACAGGATCGAAACGCCAAATTTGCACCGGCAGTAATTCCCCATATTTTTTTAATAGTACTCAATTATTAGTTAACAAGATTCCTACGAACCTCTGAGTGACCTATAATTACTTGTGAAAGGTTAAATATACCCTACCGTGTAAGAATCCGAAGACATTTTCGCTAATGAAGTCAAGTGTGTAAAAGCGTCCTCTCTCACCGGTGTGCAGCACGTGAATGATGTTCTTTCCAAAGTGCTTGCGTGCCGTGTGCAAATGACGTGCAAATGAACCTGATTACGGGGTAATTTTTTTATTGGTTTCATTTGTTCTTTCCCAGTTGCTTGCGTGCCGTGTGCAAATGAACGTGCAAATAAACCTGATCATGGGGTAATTTTTTTATTTGTTTTTCTTACTTCGACAAGTTATGAACACTGTGCGCAATTAAAGTGACTCTTTTCTGAAAAGAATCGGTGATTCCAACTTTATAGGTAAAATCTTCTAATAGAAAAATTTCCGAAGTAGTTTCGTAGTGCCACGCCCCCGACTGTAGTCAAACCCTGTTGTTGGGAGTAAACTAATATGTATTACAGAGGGCGTTTTCTTCAATACAGTTTGGTACTACGAATGTCTCCACTATAAATACCATATGACTTCTAATCGTAGGCAAACTCAAATCGACTCTTATGTGATCTACTAGAATACACAGTGACTTTCCCACATTTGGCATGGTGCCGCCACCTTCCACTTCACGGGGGAACTAATAGTGTAAACAGTCTCCCCCGGGAGTGACATTCTCTCAATCATATGTTAGCATTATAACTTGCCCCTTCAGAATCATGACTTACGTCTGTAAGTGCATTATGTCAATACTTTATTCCCTAAATGTACACCTAGTAGAAACCTGGGAAGTAATTCAACATTATCTCCTACGAAAAAACTAGTACTTATTATAAGGTATGAATTGAATTGAGACCATAACATGATACTTACACGTGACGATGCTTTCATTCCGCTTGGACGATATTACCAGGAAATTCTAGAGATGTCTTAGCTGGTAGCCGTAGACACATAGTATGACATACGCATTGACTGGTACCAGCGTACATCCGCCCCGAACAAAGGAAACCACTGCCGCTTACTCCTTCATACCAACGTAGACAAACTTCGCACACAGGTATATCGCAGTTCCTCGTAGTACAATAAGGGTGGCTTTAAGCTACCGCGGGGTATAACGTTTGTATCCAATTACCATGCAATTTTATTCTGAGTAGACACAACGTTAAGAGGAATGTTTTTATTCGGGGCTAGGTACCCTGCGAAAGTGTACGCACCACGCGATAGTGTTCATTTTTCACACCTACGAACATGTCGTACCTGCTAACTAAATGTCTTACATTTTACGAATTGTAGAGAGTGCTACTCTAACTTACCCATACTTCTCAGTACTTTTATACAAATAAAGTTATCAAACCCATAAGGAGCTGTAAATAGACCTATCACGTGTACTGTGCACAAGAATTGTTAATGTGAACCATTCTTTGGAGTGCCGTTCTCCCTAATGATATACAACGTTTAAAAATCAGTCTTTCTAGGACAGTTTGTGAAATTTTTGTTATAACGCATGTACAAAATATATAAATGAGTGCATTTGAAATTGTGGGTGCACTGTCGCAATGGAAATAATTTGAATTGCACATATCACTTCTTAACTAATACACTGTCTAAATTTTGTATTGCAGAATTTACCACGTTTCATCGGTACTGTAGAAAAGAATGCCTTCCCCCAAAACCAAGAAACGTGTGGGAGAGAGGGTGCTGTCGCACGCAAGGCGCGAGAAGGATGGGCACCATAAGAAGCTGCTGAGCTACCGACATGCGCGCTCACCTTCATTGTCGCCGATACCCAAGACATCTCATTATTCGAAGAGAGAGGAGAAAACAAACTTAAAACCCCGCACAAAAGAACGGGCGGATTCCCATCAGCGCAAATGTAAATTTTCTACTTCCCCCATCTTTGATGGTTCCCAGAAAAATAGGTATGGGGCAACTGTGCGCCGGCGTGGGGAAGAAACCCAAAAAGCTGCTACTGCGAGACCTCGTCCGGGAAGGAGACCTTCCTGGTTGGAGGCGGAGGTGTTGGCCCTAGCTCAGGTATGCCACCAGCACAAGGAAGTGTTGCGGGGTCACTTCCGTGGAACTGCCGGCGGGAGGGACGAGAAGGCCGATGCTTGGGACGATGTCGCATGTGAGTAAGACACATTGAAATTAATGTTATATCCCTAGCGTACACCTACTTATTGGATACCTATCAGAGAAATTTAAATCATAATTCATTCCTACTATATGAAGCAATTCATAGAAAAACGTGCAATTTCTGAGAATGTTAATAATATATGTCACTTTTCATTTCCAGTGTATGTCAACTCAGTTTCAAGGTACGACCGCACAGCGGATGAGTGCCGACGCAAGATCCAACATTTTGTCTCCGAGTCCAAGTTGAAGGTGCATGCATTTCCAATGTCTTATCAAAAACCAAGAAACTAATTCTAATGAGTTAGAGACAGCTATTACAGTTGTATACCTTTGCAAAAGTGTATTGAAAACAATTGATAGATCAGATATTCTGTATTCCGTCAACCAGTATTAACATTTCCCAGCAAGGGTTTCTTTTTTAATAGTAAAGATAACTTCTTGCGTAATAATTTGTGGTTGCAAACATCTTAGTCAGTCTTTTAAATGTTGTATATTTGTAATCCATACAGCTATCCAACTTGGTGGACAAATATGGGAAAACGGGTGCTGGCTGCGTTGGGGAGAAGGAGCAACTTTCCGAGGCTCAGAAGCTAGCTCTCGACTATGCTGGAGAAAGTGCGGTCCTTGGTAAATATATGAAAGAACTCATCTTTTATTGGAAAAATAAAAAAATCAAATCTAACATCAGTTGTATGTAAAAAAAGACATAGGTGTCTGTGATTAGCTATATATATATATGTACCAATACATATACCCACATATACCCACACATATGAACAATTGAATAGTATTCAACTGAACTCTCTCTACACATTAACAGGCATCCCTGGTACAGTGGCCGCCCCACCTAGAAGAATCGACAGGGGTGAATTCGCCCGTATGCACGTCAGGCCTCGCGAGGGGGAACTACACTGGACTCCACCGCCCGCAAAGGAGGGCAAGCGTAATCGGAGAAAAAGTACCTCCGAGTCTGACTGTGCGGAAGAAGAAGAACAGGAGGAGGAAGAGGACCCGGTGGTAATAGATGACGATGAAGACCATCTGGAAGAAGAAGCCACACAGTACTCCCCCTCGCTGCTCCCAAGTCCTCCGTGTGGCATACTTAGGCGCGCGAGGGAACGTGCACCGAAGAAAGTATCACCTCCTTACCAGTCTGATTCGGATCTGCCTGACCATTCGACCCCCAAATCACCTACACCACCCCCGCGGAAGATGAAAAAGCAGGCCCTAGTACGAAAGCTCCCAACAACTTCTGTACGTCCCGGTACGAGCAAGACCAAGATAGATGCCTCTCCTGCGGAGGAAGTAAGTGCTCGTAGGCGGGTGAATTTGTTTCCAGCCCCCCCTTCAGAGGAGTTGCTGGATCTCATCCGGGGCATACGCGACGAACTATCGGGAATAAAGGCCAGTGTGAAGCATGTAGGGCGTAGACTGGATTGTCTTGAAACTTTCTCGGACGGTATGCAGAAGGTGGCCGTAGCATTGGGCAATGTGGTTACGGTGCTGGCCATGCCAGACATTGGTGAGCGTAAGTGTCCACTTCTATTTGGCTTCTACTGGAGAAATAATCTAGAATTGTATGTTAATGATAAAATTTGCATTTCCTATTTAGGAAATATTGATCGATAGGAAGGGAGCCTTCGCACAAAGAGTGGTACAGCCTGCATTCGTACTAGGATTATTTAAAAAAATATATCATCTTAAATTATACTTCATGAACATTGAAACATTTTATTTCATACTTATTGAGCAACATTTTACTCTGTAGTTTAATATGCCTTGTAATTGTTGTAATCGTTTTCTTTAGGTGCGAAGCGGGTTGAAGGTAGAAAATCAACTAAGAGAAACACCCCAAAGAAAGGTGCGTAATGTGGAGAATAGCGTAGGATTTAAGTAGAAGCCCCCTCCATCCCCTACACCCCCCCCCCCCCCCGGCCTTTCTTAAGATATACACATAAGCATCTGGTCAATTGAAAATGCAGTTACCAAACCTGAGATCCCGCGTTCTTATTTGGCGGTAGCTAATGATATTGATTTCAACATATTACAGGTGTTACAACCCCTCACAAGAAAAAGAGCACGCCCACGGGTAAAGACGCCGGAAGTGTTCCTGTGATGTGTGGAAAGTTCAAGGTGGCCCAACTCGTAGGTAAGAATCCAAAATAGGCAGAGTGCAACTATGGCTGTACGGGAAAAGTGGAATGTCTAGAGTTCACCAAAGTAGCAGTTAATATATAATCTATTCTATATGAGGTATTCTTATCAAGGTTTCCTACCTACTTACGCTCTTTCCTCTTTAGAATTATTTGCTTATCTTTATATATTGCTAAGCATTTCCGTATCATTTTACCCACAGTTCCAACACCAGGAGAAAACGATCTCACAACGGTGGACGTGCACGCCAAAACCATGGAGGTCTCCCTCGCACGTGCAAAGGAAATGGCCCATGAGGCTTCGTCGATGACAACACTCCATGAAGTTAATGGGGAACACGAGGAAGAGCAGTATGAGGAAGAGGACGAGGACGAGTACGAGGACGAGAATGAATACCTTCCTGAGACTGAAGGCACTCCCTCACAAAGCGGTGCAGAATCCGAAGTGGTGACACCCCGCCGTTCGGCCCGAAAGCCAAAACCAAAATTTTACTCCTAGGAGAAACTCTAACCTGTCAAAGATTTCTTATTGTAACATAACTCTTATAACCAGATGACAAGGCTATATTAGTTATGTTTTTTCAATAATAAACGATGTTACATGTAAATTGCTTGCAGTTGTTTTTCTAGATAAGTACAGAGTAAGAGTTCAGTTAATTAGTTATTTTAGAAGAGTAGCTCTTTCAGTTCTTGTAGAAGATAACTTCCAGTACATGGTAATTTATGAAATGATGTGAAAGAATATTAAAGAATAACCGTAAAACCGCCAGATTGTGTTAAGACGAATATATTTATTAATATCATTATTAACAGATAACAAATAACTTTCAACAAGTACTTTGAAAACTGCAGGGAGCACCATCTTAAATTAACTATATACACAAGAAAGAAGCCTTTTTTAATAGGAGAAACACTGTTCTACGAACCGTCTACAGATGTGTTCAGACGTGGGAAAAAGTACTTTGAAAACTGCAGGGAGCACCATCTTAAATTACCTATATACACAAACAAGAAGGCTTTTTTGCTAGGAGAAACACTGTTCGACGAACTGTCTACGGACGTGTCCATATTGTGCTGGTTCGGCCTGGTGTACTACACGAGGTTGCTCGTACTGTTCTTCTTCCACCTCCTCCAGCGAGTGATTCCGGGTTCCTTCAGCCACCGCCAAGTTGTGGAGGCAAACGCAGCTGACGATGATGTGCACACATTTCTCCGGGGAATGCTGGAGAACACCACCACTTCCATCAAGGCATCTGGGAAATAAACATTGTGGAAATAAACATCTGGGAAATAAAGAAATTAATGGGGAGTTACAATAATTTCCACATATGATTGCTTTCTGCTTGCTTCATCCGCAGTTTATTACTTATTTACTGTAGTTCACTGAAGTACTTACCTTTGTCCCCAAAAGAAAGCAATCACTACAAGTTATGCTTAATGTGTAATAATGTAAACCTACCTGAAACGCTGCTTGAGTGCACCTATAGTCCTCTCCACCACCGATCTTGTCCGCCTATGCCAGGCATTGTACCTGTGATCTGCCTCATTCCGTGGGTCTTGCATGGGAGTGAGAAGGTAGTTGCGAAGGGGATACCTGCAAAATATGAATTAACGATTGTGTTAGGAAATTGTTCTAAAGTGATAACTTACTATAAAAATATGTTTTTAGAATTCCATATAATGCGATGAATTTACTATAGAAGTTCAGACCTACCCAGAATCGCCTAGGAGAAGGAAGTCACCAAACTGCCCGTTTATCTGCGAAGCCGTATCAAAGGGGAACTGGACGTAGTCCTGTTGGTGGAAATACAGGAACTTTGTGAACTCGTCCAGTGCACGGGAGACGGTAGATACATGTACCCCCTGAAAGTCACCCACTACTCGGAGGCTCGCTCCCGTAGCCAAGTAGCGAACCGCAAGCGCTACCTGTAACACAAGCATAGGGCACATTCATAAGTGCGTACATTGCGTAAGAGTGTATCCTAGGGGCGTGTACCAAAGAAGAAGAAGTACATGCATGTAGCAGTAGTTGTGATAGCTAATTGGCAGTGCAAACACAACAAAAACACTGGTGACCTACTTAATTATGCTTACCCGTTCCCGTATGGAGATCCCTCCTGCGCGCATCGATCCTCCGGTGGTACAAAATCCCGAAGTGGCAAATTCTTCTGCCAGATCCTCTATACAGGTGGAACTCAGTCGATATCGCTGCACAAACTTCTTTTCCCTGAAGCGCAAGAAGGGGTCAATACGCGGGTAATACTCGCGCTCATCTGGCTGAGCTGCTCCCGCTACTCCCGCAGGCATTATTGATATGTACAGCGCGCGTTCGTAGGTGCGTGACGTGTGCAACCAGTTTGCGACATGTTTACAAGTCAAAATATGTTTATTTCCGATGTTTTTGAGTAGAATATACATGTGGACCCACACCCTACAACACCTACATAGGTGTTGTAGGTTACGTAGAAAAAATGAGGGGAAAATGACGCCTACGATACGTACGTAAGCGGTTGTGCAACGTTTTTTGCGGGAAATCGGCACACGGTACGTATGTACGTACGTACATAACGGGAAAAGCGGTTTGTGCAAAGCGAACTTACGTACGAACTTACGTAGGATGGCTACGTTACGTACGTAAATTGTGCAACACCATTTTTCACGTAAGGCGCACGTACGTACGTAACCACACACCCCTAACCTACGTAAACTGGTTGTGCAATGATTTTGACAAAAAATCCACGTACGCAGGTTTTACGTACCTATGTAGCAGTTGTGCAAGGGGCCCCAGGTCCGTATAGTATTTTTACGTCATATGCCAAAACGGTGCGTAATTATAGTATATACGGCATGGGTATATAGTAAATTGATGTGTATACTTATGAAACTTATTCATGGTCCCAGTTTTTCCCTTTTCTAATTTATAAGACCCTGAGTTATACAGGCCCGCCCAACAAATATAATCAGACCATTTGTGCAGTGTCATAGTGTGAGTAGCTATATCGTTGTCCCTTTTTTCTTTTTATGTTTTTTATCAATACTGGAGGGGAGCGCCTAGGATTATATAAATCCTATCTCCGGGTGTCGCCAGTTCTGTTGATTATCCTTCCGCATATAATGACCAACACGAAAAAGAGTAATCTGGAAAGATTTTTATTGAGACTGAAAATACGTCCGCCCTTGACAATCCGGGGTAATTAATTGCTCGATCTGGAGAATAAATCTCGTTTGAAAAGGACGAACAATAGAAGAGTCAATGTCCTTCTAGGGTGGGTGGGTGGTTCCATAACAGGCGTAGGAGCAGGAGCGAGTGAGGCCGAGCACTCGGCAGGGGGTGTGACATGGGGGCGTTCACGTGACCAGTGGGAAGCCAGGGGCCCAGGTCAGCGTCCATAGCAACGGCCCGGTCTCTCCCGCTCCGCATTAGTCCTAACTGGCCCGGTTAGTCATAATTGACCTACAGAGTTGTCCATAGAGATTTGCGATCAGTTTGTATGTGTTATATGTTTGAGACAATATATTTCAATTTACATATCTATGATTTATGTTATATTTGTTAGTTCATTTAAGTTGCCACAAGCCTATTTTCTCCAGGTTTTTATAAATCCATGCAATCGGGTTGGTTTTTCGTGAACGCGGTGGTGTACGTGTCTAACTCACCATAGCTTGTGGTCAAGATGCCTCATGTTAAGCCTGTAAGACACCGACATTTTTTCCCGATTCATCCCGACCATCGGCTCGGTGAGAGTCGGGAATAAAATGTCCCCGGGCCGGGTGATAAGTATATATAGGCAATAATGCAAAGTTTAATAATTTCTGGTCTATTTAAAATATCAGAAAACGGTTTTCAGATCTATAATCGCTTGTTTCTCCCCTACACATCGATATAAGACACTTGTAAATCGGACTGAGGGATAGCTGGCAACGCTTTTTAAATGGCATGCTTAGAATCGGTAACAATCGGTGAAAGTGCGTACACCGGAATCTTAAGGTCGGGCAGAGTCGGTCATATCTGACATGGTAGTAATGCCCGACGCGTCGGGAAAACCAATAAAATCGGGTCGGTGAAGTGCGTACACCGACCCGATTGATGCAGATTGTCACAGACCCGACGGATCCGTCGGGCAAAGGTAGAATCGGGCACAGCGGTCGGGTCGGTGTCTTATAGGCTTTAGACTGACAATGAGGAAGATCACATGTAACTCACACATGTGAGCAGTTTTCGTCGTTAATAATACTTTTTTTGATGGATAAACCTAGTCTTCCACCAGTTGCAGATCAAATTGAAAAATCGTATGTTTCACACCTTTATTACCCACCGATTACGGAGTCTCCATAGGAAATGTATAGGGCACCTGGAAACAGCTACCCGGAGATTCTGGCATGTCAGAATCTCCTGCAGGAGATTCCGGAAAAATAGTCCTGTCCATAATGAGGTCAAATCATCATGTACATGTACTTCGAAATAAGTTTCTTGAATGTTCATTCAATACTAATTATTTAGAATCAATCATAATAATATAATTTACCATCAGAAATCATTGTAATAACACACTGAATCATGCTAAAAGTACAGGTTAATGGCAAACTATATTATTGGTGTAATTCTACACCGAAGTACTGCTACATTTAACAGTGCTGTGGTGTCTGGAACTAAATGTCTTGCAGAAACTTTTTAATTGAAATAGATGTTATTAATCTTGTAGGTGGGTAATAAATACAATAACGACTGGTTTTGATTACGAGTGACCGTAATCTCCCTGTAGTTGACAACGTAATATCCTCACTAATCGCTCGAATATTACTACGCATTAAATACTCGGAGATTACGGCCACTCATACACAAAACCAGTCATTATTGTGTAGGTATATATATAATGTATCATATTCCATCTACAGTAAAACCCTGCTTAAGGGGACAGTTGGCCCGGAACGGAGGGTGTCCCCTTAAGCGGGGTGTCCCCTTAAGCGGGGTTTTCAGTCTACCAATGGTTATACAATAGAGAATACCTACATAAATGAAGGAAACGATGGTTATATGGTTAAAAGGTTTATTAATAATATATAAATAAGCAAATAAATATAAATTATACAATATAAATGAATATAAATAGATAATACATGTAAATGTACAGTACAATGTATATACAGTTTCACAGTCCCAGGAAGGCATTGAGGGTGGACTGCACTTTCGGTGGACGAGGACCTCTATTCCTGTTAACAGTACCGATGCAATGCATCACAGCCCCCCCCCCCCCCCCCGACCTCAGTATCGCTACTATTCATTGTGCCCTTTGTATGGGACAGACAGTTGTCGCAACCAGGGAGCTGTTTCAAAGCCATAGACTTAACCCACGTTTTGAAACAGCTCCCAGAACAATAGACTAAATATTCCCGTGCGGGCCACGGCGGCCGGAATGTGTTTTTTCAAGGTAATAACCACATCTCTAGCGGGTCTAGGCGGGCGACTGTGAGTGGATATTAGTTTGAGCGATTTTCGCACCCGTTGAAGGTAGGGGGTTAGAGGCCCGCTTACAGGTTAGCGGTGGGCGGTTCAGGGCGGGCTGGCGGCTTTGAAGGTGTGGTATTCAGTGAGCCGTCGCGGCTCTGGGCGGCTCATGGTGAGTCGCTTATGCGGCCGCTGATGAACTGGATTTTCAGTGTTTTTGATATGATGTCCCTCCAAAACTGTCCCCTTAAGCGAGGTTTTTAAGCATTCCTGTACCGAAAAACTGTCCCCTAAAGCGGGGTGTCCCCTTAAGCGGGGTGTCCCCTAAAGCGGGGTTAAAATAAACTCTTAATAGAGGGAAAAATTTCCGTTCCGAGCAAATTATCCCCTTAAGTGGGGTGTCCCGGAAGAGGGGTTTTACTGTACTGGTTATATCGGATACATGTGGATAACTGTTTGTTTTCAGTCTTTTGTTACAAGTAGGAATTAGTGTTTCACTTCAATTATTCACAATTTGGATACAAAATTGATTTTTTAAACAAAAATAGATTAGAAGTAGAGGTTTAGACTTAAATACACAATTACAATAAAAAACAATTTTTTTACATACACAATTACAGTAAGATGTAAAAATTTTTTATTTCCATTCGCTCTCCCGCGCGGGTATCAGCGTTTGGGAAATTTTTTTTCCGGTAGACTACCAAGGAAAGAAAGACCACTCTTCACTGTAATCACCACTCTATCGCACCTCACCTGATGAGACCAGACAATGGTCGAAACCACAATCACCCCCCCCCCCCCCCCGAAAAAACCAGAGAGACAAGGAGACAACAAAGTAGAAGTCCGCCTGCAGACCGGCAGTAGGACAACTAGACACAGAGAGCGAAACATAAAAAGATTTCGAAATAAAGTAAAAATATAAAAACCACAACAAACAAAGGAGAGGAAGAAACACCGCCAAATGGGATTAACGAAAGGGGTAAATATAGTGGACGCCAGATCCGCCACAAATTAAAAAGAAAGAGAGGACAACACGGAAACAGGAGAACTAGATGACCATATCTGACTCCCAAACACAAACAACAAAACAAAAATGAAACAAAATATTGATACATTTCAAAGAACAAGTCCTATTCTACCATTTTTGACCTAATATCAAAAATAGGCAAGGTAAAACTGGATGACATCCGGCCTCCCTGTGTCTTTTCAAAATTCCTTAGATTTGTGTAACATAGTTTATCCATAAAAACTACCATAATCACTCTCAAATGTCAATTTACAGATGCCATCTGTAAATAAGATATAATATCTACAACAACATCCAGGAACAATAAGTATACAACCAGGAAGCACCCATAACTAAATAAACAAACCCCCAGGAAAAAGAATTCCCATAGTACAACACCCACACACTTGGAGCCCCATAAAAACAACAGTGCAGGCACCAGAAACTGGCGCCAAACCCGAGGCGACTCAAACCAATCACAGTCAAGCTCTCAGAAAGGACACGGAAATGATCCAATAGGAACCAGCGAAACGGGGTCGGTCGGCTACAGCGCGGGACCTAAACGCGCCTGGCCCAGCTCCCTACATTGTGGTCGTGATAGCGGTAGGGGAAAGATATACGCCTTCGTCTTCCCAATCACAATTACAGTAAGACCCCGCGTAAGCGGCCAACCTCCTTTCCAGGCCAAAGCGCCCGCTTACGCCGGGTAACCGCTAACGCGGGGTTTTCAAATTTCCTCCGGGCCAATATTGACGTGTTATATACCAATATGTAGGGGAGACAGAGGGGATAGTAAATCTGAAATAGATTTTCCAATATCTTAATTGGACCCAAAGTTATCAAACGTTGAATTAGGAATGTATTTCTTATGAATATAGTCATACAAACTCATTAAAAGCACAGATCAATATACTTTTGGTAGCTTATCCGTCGGAAGTGGCCGCTTACACGGGGTTTTGGCCTTTTCGTACCGAAATAACTGTCCGCTTACGCGAGGTGACCGCTTACGCGGGGTTAAATCAAACATCTAATAGAGGGGAAAATTTCCGTTCCGAGCAAAAGCGTCCGCTTACGCGGGGTGTCCGTTAGGCGGGGCTCTACTGTACTTCTTTCTACTTACACTATTTCATGACAGTGACTCTGTTCTGTGGCTAGATTAACCGTAATACTGGGCTGGTGAAGGGACGACCCTTGTAACGGGTATTTTATCAAAAATATTATACAAGTGTATACCCATGTTGTATAAATTCCTCGTTCGCTCTGTTCCGCCACGGATTTGGATATAGGTCCGTGGTTTCGATAACAGCTTTAGAAAAATCGAGGGACTCGAATGCGCCAGAACCAACTCTCTTCATTGTGGTCGTGAACACGCTAATAAGTGACCATCTCCCCACTCATGCGCCCCAGAAAAAACAGCGTGAGTGTCACGAACCTATCGCTTTCAGAGGCAGATCTTACCGTAACTATAACCGAACTGACCTAGCTAAACACCTGGCCGAAGCTGATTGGACCAGTTACTGGGAATATAAGAATCCTAACGATAAATGGCTATTCATCAAAAATGAACTAATCCAGTACCTAGACGACACATGCCCCGTGAAAGACATGAAGTTTGCTCACAAACGGGATCCTTGGTTAAATGACGAGACATGTTCCTTAATAGATGAAAGGCATGAATCAATCAGACAGTATAAAATAACCCAAAACAAAAGTGATCTACTAGCTGCCAAAAAACTAAATAACACAATACGATACCACATGACTAGGGCCAAGGAAGAATATGTGCAGGAACAGCTAGAAGCAGGTAAAAACAAACCTCATGATTTTTGGCGCCAGATCGCGACCTTAATGAACACCGAACGACCGAAAACACCAACGTGTGGCTGCTCACTGAATAAAGAAGAGAACGGTGATCCCATCCCACATGCCGAAACCCCGGATTACATAAATGCATATTTCTCGAACATCGGCAGTAAACTATTTAGTCAATGTGACAAGCCTAACCACCTTATGCTGATAATTGACCATAAAGAAAATAGCAAGCAAACTGACCACACTGACACAAAACTAAATAAAGACTCGATACACAAACACATTCAGTCAATCTCCCCCCACAAAAGTTCAGGTATCCAACACATCTCTGGGAAGGCCATAAAAGACACCATGTCAATACTGCTTACAGAGTTCACCCATCTATATGAAACTTCTCTCGAATACAGTACCATCCCCACGGAATGGAAAAGTGGTATGGTCACCCGGATACCAAAGGGAGGTGACCGTAGCAAAATCGGCAATTGGCGTCCAATCACCCTACTGGCCACACCGTCTAAGATACTAGAAAAAACAGTGCACGCCTACTTATATGATAAACTAGAAACATACCAAATACTCACCCGTACACAATTCGGCTTCCGAGCCCAAATGGGAACTGCCGATGCCCTATATGAGTACACATCAGCATTATACAATAACAGAAAAAATAACCAACCGACGGCTGCGGCGTACATCGACCTAGCCAAAGCGTTCGATTAAGTCCCCCATCCCCTCCTACTCGCCAAAATTGAAAGCTCGGTCCCACTCCCTAAGAATATGATAAACTGGCTCCATGACTACTTATATGGAAGAACACAGAGAGTAGTGGTAAATAATCTAGTCTCCAACACAGAACAAGTGAACTTCAGGGTCCTGCAGGGGTCCGTTCTCGGCCCCCTGTTTTCATAATATTCGCAAACAATATGTGCGCAGACATTAGTCCCTGTAAAGGGATCCAGCACACGGACGACCTGGTCTTGTTCGCCAGTCACAAAAACGGTGACACTGCACGTGATATCCTTCAATCAGCCGTTCAAAAGACAAGCTACTGGTGTAAGTCAAACGGCATGACAATTAACAAGACAAAATCCAAAACCTGCTGGCTAGCCTCCACAAAACACAAACAATACCTCCCAAAGCTAGACCTAACCTGTGAAAACACACCTCTCCAAGAGGTCAGCAACTATAAATACCTAGGTGTTCACATAGACAGTTCCCTGACCTTCACCAAACACATTTCCGAATGCATAAAAAGTTGTAATGCCCGTATCTTCCAACTAATAAAAATCCGTAGATATTTACAAACTCCGGTACCCAAACAGATCTATAAAACCATCATTCGCCCCACCCTCAAGTACTGTAGTTTTCTGCTAGATGGAGCAAACAAAAGTGACATAACCGCACTCCAGAGAACCCAAAATAGAGCGCTCAGGGTCATTCAAAACACAGGTTTTGATCGACACCAAAGTATAAGTAGCTTGCATGAAATAACCAAAATTGATCAGTTAGACTCCCGACGGAACGTACAATTATTAAGCATAATGCACAAACGCTCCAAAGTGTCTGATCTAATGGATGAAACCCAACGGAAGACTAGAAGTCAAGCAAACCTAAGGTTCAAGCAGCAACAAATAAAGACCTCAATATATGCCAAAAGCCCTACAGTCCGTGGTGAGAACCTCTGGAACACGCTAAGTCCAGAAACCCAATCACTAGGAAGCACGAAAGTCTTCAAAAGAACTGTGAAAGAAATATACACTAATTATGAACACAAATAAAACAGTACCGCAGACGTAAATACATTACCATCCTGTCATCCTGTATATACCCATATCCCATTTACTATACTACCAGTATCCAACTGCATACTGTGACCACGATGTAACACACTGTTTGATGCTATATACCAGTGGAAGATCTGCCTGTGCAGAACTGGATGTCTTTCTTGGCAAATAAAAATAAATTAAATTAAAAAAAGCGATAGGGACAGGATCAACACCGCGTTTACCCCCATACTATCGTAAAACTGGACGAGTTTTAATCTTTGCCACCGTATGCCACGGCTGGAGTTTGGCATAGTGATTTCATGAGGCTAAGCCAAGTGAAGTCCAGAGTCAAAACTTCAGGAGTGGAATGCTGTAGCCACGATTAAAACGAATCAGGTTTTGATTTTATCCTACCCCGTCTCCTCGATGTTGGAATATTACATGATAACAATTCTGTATGCCACTAGTGGCATATAAAACTCTGTATGCCAGGCAGCGTGGCATTCGGAAACTCAATATTAAGCCTATGGGATTTTATATTAGGGGTAGGATAAACCCAGGCATCTGTCTAATAAATGTTGGAGATGGCGTGGCATTTAAGTTTACCTAGCCCCCCCCTCTCCCCCCCCCCCCCAAAAAAAGAGAATGTTTAAAAATCTGTTAATGAATACCCCCAGGGACAGCACGGGGTCGCTAAATGAGGCTACAAAGTTGGAAACATTACTTTATTCAGGATATGGTACAAAGTCCATCAGTAGTCATGTCAGATGTATGTACAGTTCTCTAACATTCAATTGGTACTTTAATCAGGTATTACCTGGTGGTACATTTGCCGTGGAGGAAGCTAGTCTCTGTAGTAGATATCCAGCTCACAGCAGTCTCCATAGTAGACGCAATGTACTCTGAATGCAATGTTCATGACATGACACGCCAAGAAAGCCATAAAAGTTAGGTAACTTCTCTTTCCGAATATTTCCTAGCATATACTTTTCAATCATTTCGTATTTATACGTAATCAAGACCATCTATTAAAACTTGCCCCATTTTATTTATCCTCTTTCTATGACAGGTTTTTTCATATATAGGAAGAAAACAATTTTTACTACCAGCGCCTTTAGAATAAACTAAACCTTATATGAATCATAAAGTTCACAAAGCGAAGAAAAATAACCTACTCCAGCAATCAAAGTAATATTTTGAATTATAAAGGTATCTGAATATAACATATATACTCCAAACTGGCGACTATGAACACCTCAACTGTTTTACAGATAAGTGGGTGAGGTTCGGTGATATTCCTTAACTATAAGGGAGCTTATACTTAACAGAATTTTACACGGATTTAAACAAGTTTACACGGCTTGGGTGTTTTTTTTGTTTTTTTTTGTTTTTTTTTTGGGGGGGGGGGGGAGAGGCAATATAGGCAGGGCCGCCATGGCGCAGTTCTTAGGGTCCGGGGTTACAATTACATAATTGCAGAACTGAACAGCGAGGTCTAAGTGTACCGAATACGGTATCCATCAACATCCCAAACATGGGGAAGCGGGAAAGTGATCCTCGAGTGATGACAGCAAGCGGGAAGAAACAGAACTAAAACCTCGCATGGCGTGTGCAGATATTTCAGTCAAAATGGATACAGACATCCAATTCAACTAGCAAATGCATTAATTGATTAACGATATTCTAGAAATGGTTTACCAAATATGTCTTGGTCTGTGCTTCGATCGAGAGAACATTATGTTAATCGCACTTCCATTTGTTCAGTTAAAATACATCGATCGCACTTTGATCGTCTGGCTTGCATTCAACTATTCACAACTTATTCGTATCTTGTATGTAACAGAAAGCAGAAAAACGAGTAAATGGTATTTTCTATTTGAAAAAAAAAGAAAAAAGCACACCAGCATTTAGGCTTATTACAAACAAAAACAATCACAATAAATCTATCACAGTTTAAAACAAAGTTTGCTGAGCGTATAGACGCCATTTGTAATGGACAAACCATCTATGTGTTCTTCGCTTCTCACAAGACAACAGTCATACTGCTGTCATTATTACAATCAACCAGCAACTATTTATCTATTAGTTAATTAATTATGTCAATATATTGAATTACCTCACAAGAAATTAGATGAAATGGCTTCAAGTATTGGTTTCTCCGTCATAGCAAGCACTGAGTACTGAACACATACATCATTTAAAAATCACAACCAAACAGCAGACGACATTTAAGAACTCAGCAAACATGACAAATCTAGGAAAGTTTCCCTGACAACCAATCAACTAATTTCTCACGGCAGCATCGGCAAAACAAAAGATAATTAATCACCGATGTAAATACAACTCATATTGACTTTCTCTGGATTACGGATTTAAATTTCCATATTTCTCTGGCGTTCATTTTGATTGGACAACCGCCCGATAGACACCCAGAAACAAGCAAGGACTAGACTTCGTATTTACATCATGTTAATGAAGATCACAACTTTTGTTTTATCATACACAACCACGGACACTTCTTGCATATTTTTTTAGGCACATCGCAAATAGTATCAACACGGGTTCCAGCCTATATCTACATTTATAAATCTTTGTGTACAAACTGCCTCGGAAGTCACAGATATGCTGTAGGTGTCTGGAAAACTACAGCATTTAATCATTATCACCTAACTGTCACACTCACTCCATCCCAACTTAAAGCTCTGTAGATAAGTTAATCAAAACTGTGATCTTTTTCAAATGATAAACTACGCAATACGTGTAATTTCAATTATGTCCCTACAAAAAATATAGTACTTAAAAAGATATAGGTACACAACATTTTGGACTCGTATATATCGTATGAAGTGTTTCCACTGGGCAGGAATTTTTTACATCAGTTCTTCTCTTGATCTAATAAACTTAATCTTATGTCTTATGCCTAATTTCTGCTATTTAACTGTATCTTAACTAGTTATACTAGAAATAACTAGGTTCCCCATAGAGGGCGTCATAAACAGATCGGAAAATAATATGTAAGTGCAGGATAATGACTTATCTAGTATCCCACAAAAAAAAGATAATTCTAGGTACTTAAATACAATCCAGTATACACCAACGTAAACTGTGACCTGGTTTAGTGGCTAAATGCTATATTCGTCGTACTTATTCAATAATTCAGTTGTGATACTGGATGACAATGTACCTCCCTGTTTGGATGATCTGAACATATTTACTCTTCATATTTCTCAATGCAACCTTAGAATTGATTTTTTGATGCACAATAAAATAATACCAGAAATTTTAAATTTTCACCTGGAAGCATCTAAATCTTTTTCTTAAAGCGGCAGAGTGTAAGTGGGTGCAATAGGTAAGCTGCAAACAAAAATAACTTGAGAAATTTCCATAGGAAACGTTTGGCATTGGGTACGAATGAAAAATACTATGAACAAACTGCAATCGAGATCGAAGCCACTAAAAAAATATGCCATGCGTTTTGGTTGAAGAGTTAACTCACGAGGCAAAGCCGAGTTAGATTACGTAGCAAACCAAAATGAACGTCATATTTTCAGTGGCTATGAATCGCCTGCGGTCCAGATTTTATCTCACCCCTATCACTGACTAATTGGCTAAGATTTGTGACATCATCCCCACTGACTATTATTCTACAATACTCCATGGGCGTTGAGTACTTGTTTCCAATATTAAGTATAAGGCAATGCTAAAATGCAGATACACTTTAGATTGGTGTTGACATAGGTTTATCAAATACTGAATAATCGGTCATACAATGGCTACTCATGTAATACGAATTGTCTAAGTTTTCCAGTAGATACAACACTTCACAGACCTACCTTCAGTGGAGCACTTCGGCATGGTGTTAGACCACGCCCACTCCCACTTGACTGACAGATGAGGCACTAACGACCAGTTCTGTTCTAAACTCTGACTGGCTCACAAGTAAACTCTGCGTAGACAGCAACCCATGTGTACTACCAGAAAACACGGTTCGGGTGGATAAATGGTATTAATTGTCGGTGTATGTTACGAGATCGGAGGTCGAGTGACTTGAAAAAAAAACAACCCAAAAAAATAACGAAAATTAATAAGATTCGTCTACCCTCACCATGTTGTCGTATGGTTATATAACTGGAAATCATTAAACATGTTGATAAAATGGTCGTCGTCCATCACCGATAGACTCATAAGGAAGAACGTTGACGTCTATAGATTAATCACATGTTCAGCTGCGTTTTGTGCAACGTACATTTTTATACGATATGGGGGGCAGCAGGCAGTGTATAATGGAATTTCGCACATTGTATATAATCACTCTTTTTGCCTCGAACAGTCAAAATTACAGAAACTCCATGAAATCTATGGAATGCATTGACTGTAATATCCCTGATACCAATAATACATCTATCAATTTGTTGGAGTCTGGTACGTCTTAGGACAAAAACCGATACCGTACCTTTCATTTTCCCGCGTATAAAATTGTCAAGATTAAGTTAGATCTCAGAGAACTAACACCAATCTGGATGTGAACGTTAATACAATACGGTTGAACCACACTTCCATTGGTAGCATATGCACTCCTTAAAACCGCTTTGTAGAACAAAGTGATGATATGGACCCTTCTCATAAGAGCGGGACGCCAACGTACTTTCTCCGCTCGTAGCTGTGTTTAGAATAGAACCAGCAGTAGGAACAATTAAAATCCAGAATAAAGTTTGGCCCGTTTTTGTGTTATCGTGCCACAAGTAGCTTCGCATGTGCCAAACAAATCTTGCGGTATTTTCTAGACTGGATCAAGGAGCGACAATATCACTTCTAGTTGTGATATTTTGATTTGAGTTTTTTCGATCAGCCCATGATGGCATAGATATGTAGACGGAAACTTTCCAGGTCTGATTAAAAGTATCATTAACAGCCTTCACATCAGTGGTTGCCTTCTGCATCACCTGTTAATCGTTGGCCAATACACACAGGGACAAGCCTGTGTCTATCATACTAAGTTAGCTCAAGTGTGAAACTGAATATATATACATATATCTACTTACATCTTTTTTCAATTTTACATTACAAATTAACAAAATATTCTCCAGCCTATGTGCATTCAGTATTGTTGACAGGATCTTGGGTTTGGAAACCCACAAACTAACCAATCAACAGAGAATCAGTTTGATTCTTTTCCTAATGAATACTTCAAGATATACCAGGATTCGCTTCAACAAATCGAATACTTTCCTAATACAAATAATGCCCTTGGAAGAGAAGTATTGAAAAGAGCTTGGAGCTCATCAGGATAAAAACAGGAGAGCTCCTGTAACATCTTCCTACATCATTAGGGTCCACAATCAAGTTCACAATACATTTTAAGAACATAACAATATCTTTAGACATTGCATGCCATCACGTACTGGTTAATATAATCACAATAACCCGTAGTCTTCAGGCCCCCTAACTGCACAGGGAAAGTGTCTGGTGCAGGTAATTACATATCACATTGCAGGCTCATGAAGCCTCCTGTTTTTGTTTAGATTTACGGAGTGATGCTCGGCGCTCCATACGGGTGAAGGCTTGTCTGCGTAACGCGTCGTTCAGTCTCATCGAGCCCCACATCCACACACTCTCCGGGATAACGGCCATGCTCAGCGCCTGCAAAACCAACGTCACGCTTTTAAAAACCTTTGGTAAAAAATTATTATTTCGTTCAGGGAAACTCAAGATTCCAGGTTGGAATTTTTTTTCTTCACCAGTACGCTTTTAAAACTTTTTTCAATAGAGCAAACCATGTACATGACAGTATTCTACTTTCAATGTTTCGTCGACTTGTTTCTAATTTCCACAATCATCCCATCGTGGTTTACTCTTTTGCTACCCTTTCTTTTTAATGATCAGCTTTAACTTAGCAAAAATTAACAGGGTTAGGTTTGTAAAACAGAGTGTCAGCTCTTCAATTTATGAAAGTGAAAATCGGTACAAAAAGATCTCTATTTTTATAAGAAATATTTGTTTGCCTTCATTTACAGGATACCTGTCAGAATTGTATATATTCGTTTAAACAAATAATGGTAACTTTTGGAACAACTCAAGAATAGGTCAACATTACAAATATATTTTAGAGGACCACTAATACTAACATTCGATAGCATTGTTAATCCAGAGAATCAGATACAAGGCAATTTTAAAAGGATTACTGCTTAATAAACTCACCTGCAGCATGTGAGGCCAGTAGCCCGTTGACCGGTCTGTCCACCCGAGTGTACACAGTGCGCTCCGGGCGTAGTTTGTGGCTGAAGGGATGAAGAGACTCGGGTTGGAGAGCGTAGAGCTGTACTGCGTCATGCGTGTGGCCACGTAGAAGGGCAGAAGGACTTGAAACGTGATCCCTGAGTTTTTGTACTCATAACTAAGAGCTCTCATGAATACGTCCAGGTATGCCTGTAATATTCAGTAAACTTATCACTATCAGTCACCTGGGCATATATACTTGTAACAGGGTATCAGTAAACAGAGCATACAACACTGAAAGTCAACTGAGCATAGGTACTGGTAACTCAGGGCCTCATCAGTAAATAGGACACTGAAAGTCAACTGGGCATAGGTACTGGTAACTCAGGGCCTCATCAGTAAATAGGACACTGAAAGTCAACTGGGCATAGGTACTGGTAACTCAGGGCCCAATCAATAAATAGAGAACTATCAGTCAACTGGATTTATCTCACCCTGGTATTTTCCTAAACCGAATTAACTTTAAGAACTCATACTCCATGGCCGTGAAGGTAGTGCAACCAATACTCGATGGCTAATTGGGTGATTCATTTTATTGACTAATAATGTTATACGGGGTGAGATAAAATCAGAAACCCATTCAATGAAAATAACTTGATCTGTGCTCCATCTCGTTTGACCGCAGAGTAATTCACTCAGCTTCGCTTCGAGAATTGCTCTGTGGTCAAACTCGGTGGAGTACTCATATAGAACTGCATCGAGAATCGTATAAATAGACAATACTCTACGAGTTTGGCTGGGCAGCAATCATCATTGAGGCGAAGCCGAGTGACGATTATGGCACAGCCAAACGAGTGGAGCATTGTCTATTTTACAATTTGAGTGCAGTTCTGGATTTATCTTACCCCTTTCTATGACATTAAATATCATCAAAACTTCAGATTAATCAGAATATCCTTAGCAAATTCACTACATCACGGCCGTGGCGTAGTATTGTCACTTTACCAGGGTGATTGTTGAGTATATTTTTCCAATGTTATTCCTATGGCTAAACTTGTACCAGGGGTGAGATAAAGACTAAGTTATTTTCATCTCGTGAGTTTCCTTTTAAATATATACTCGTTAATATCTGCTGGATAAGCTGCAAGTACTACAGAACAGGAGCCTTCGATGGTCAGATATAAAGTAAACTTTATGATTTTTCAAAAGAAATGAATAAATAACTGCTTTCAGCAAATCATAATACAAACACTGATAAATCTCAGAGTACATTTGGTAGGAGGTGGGGCGGGGATGCAGTCACCTGGGCATATATACTTCAGGGGGCAGGCACGAGAGCGGAATAGGGAGAGGGCTAGGAAAGAGACACCCAGGAAGAGGATGGGAGACAGAAGGTGAGTGAGAGGACAATAGACATACAGGAAGTGTGTGAGACAGGAGGAAGGAGGAGGGAGAAAGAAAGGTAGGTGTGTGTAGGGGGGGGGGGGGGGGGGGATGGGATGGAGGGTTAATGTGGAAGGACAGTGAGGGACATGGATGGAGGACGGAAGGAGTAAGGTAAAAGTAGGAGTAAGCTATCAACCTTGATGAAGGCCACACCTAGGCCGAAAATTGTGGTAGATTTACCCCAGCTAGTCATTATCTATAGGAAACTGATATATGGAAAGAGTTCACTATTCGATTCTCGTACAAGAAACAAGTGGTTCACTTTGGTTTGTGGTCTACACACCATCACCGTAAAATTAGGAAGTTTGTTTGTTTGTGTATGGATAGTTTCACATCTCGGTAGGTCAGTTATGCACTTTGGATGACAAGGCCGCATAAGGATGAACGGATTCGTTTATCAGACGGCTGAGAGTCTACGAGAACATCCACTAGGAGGCGTAACAGAACCTTACACGAACATCCAGGAGGGGGCGCCACCCTACAAACCCGGCACTCGAAGGGGAACATCCCAACAGTACTCAAAGACCGTGATAGCCATGACCTGTCTCTCCTATCTCCTGTCTCAAGATGCCCTTAAGTGTCGTTCTATAATTTACTAGAGCGGACAAACTCTCCCGTATAGTCTCGTGCCATCATACCATGCGGGAGACATCGGAGGACTCTCTTGGATTATTCAAGTCCAGTTCGAGCCTGTGTATTATTCACTTTACATCAGCCTGTAGTAGTACAGGCCTGCACAAATCATAGCTGGACGACGGGGTAATTGCTGCGCTATTGGTTGCATATATCTGTGTTTGTCTTTATAAACAAATAGATATATCAACAGAAGGCCAGGGTATTTTCTTAAATTCTTTTTTTTCTAGATTGGATTATGTTTCATAGAAATCAACCCGACAATAAGCACTCTATCAGTGCTGCTTCTCGACGTCACATGCTGACGTCACATGACGTACCTTGGTGGCTGAGTACACCGTCATCTGTGGTGTAGGCATGAAGCTGGATCCTGACGAAACTGTGACCACAGCGCCACGGCCTCTGAATAAACGAGAATGTCATCCATACTTAAATAGACATCAGTACCTTTCCCTCCATTCTGTCTTTTTTTCTTTAAATAAATTCTTGCCCCTAGATCCTTATGATTGCAGTAGCTATTATTTCCTCTCCCTAATCCGAACCTTTATCTGAACGTCGACTTTTTTTCTTTTTTTTATATACTAAAAAGCACTTTTCATTCGCTATAGGTAGATGTAGATGTCAACTTATATTGTATACAATGTATAAGAAGAGTAAAACTATCCACATACCTAGGTATGTTACACGACTATGTTTATCAAATAACCCCATTGCACAAACGGATATTATCCTAGGACTCCATCAAAGGAAGGGGTTTTCTTTTGGACGACTGGCAATTTGAAGTAAATTACACCTTAGTATCAATTATAACTACACGTCCATAGAAATTACTTTTTTTTATTGCAGTCTATGTTTCTAATTATGATTCAAATCAAGGATAAAACAAAGGCATTTATTACCTGTCCACCATTCCAGGAAGAACTATATTCGTCAACTGTAAGCAGAATTAACCATCTTACAGATTTCCATCCTTTTTTACATGAGAACTATTAAGACTATTCAAATGAGCAACTAGTACAAGTGAGAAATCGCAAAAAAAGAAAAACTCAGATAATTCTTTTAAAGTTTTAACATGTGTACGTATGGAGTAAATGATTTAAATCATTAACTAATTTCATTTGATGGGCGTCCGAAACATAGTGTGAAACGTTGCTCTTGACTTCGCTGCACGACCACATGAGAGGTAGTCTTGATAAAGCCGTGTAAGGAAAACCAAATCTCATAAACTGATTTCTGAAATTCAAATTTTACATAAAAGAAGAGTACCACGATGGCCGAAAGTTCCGAAAAAAACTGAATCAGCGTTTCTTTAGTAATTTAGGTTTAATACTATACGCGTTAAAGGGAAGTCAAATGTTAAACAACATAAAAAGTTTTATCAGGAGCTAGACTAGACTCTATAGTGAGTGCTTCTTACCATGGTGGCCGCGGCAACATTCACATGCACCAGCTGCCATAACTTCTCCTCCGGAACGTCGAGAAACATCTGAGGGAAGTCGTACATGACACCCACATTGTTCACTGAAAAAGATAACGGCCACAGAATCAGTACAGAAAGTTAAATCACCGCCCATTGAAGTAATACATAAATTTGGATTGTTTGGCAACTGAATAAAGTAATCTTTAGCAGGGATGAGAATGTATTTTGAAAAAGAATAAACTCTAGAAATTCGAGAGACGAGAGGGGGGGGGGGGGGGAGCAATATCCCAGCAGATTTTACTGGTGCTTCTTCGTGCATTCCTGAGTTTTATTTCATTTCGCTGATGTAAATCTCCCCCTCCCCTTTCCTATAAAGTGATCAGATTTACACCACTCTCAAAAATAAGCCTGGCGGTTGAAGAAATGCACTCATCATGCTTGCTTAAATTATCAGGTACAGTGATGAAAGGGGTAACACCAACTCCCCCTTATAACTCTCTTGTTAATCTTGTACGAACGGTTCTGTTGTAGTCACTGTTAAGTCCTAATTCCCTGAGCTAAGGTTAATTTTTTATTTTCAATTTAGTGTATCGTGCGAGACGTAATTTCAGGACAAGAATATCCCCGTCCTGAAGAAGGCGCTAACCCGCCGAAACGTCGACCAGTATGGAATAAAAGTATTGTCATAATCTGGAGTGGACATCTGTTATTATTTTTTTTATTATTATTTTTTTTATTTGTTTATTGGTCATAGATTCAAACATTACATTTGGTTTTCAATCTAGGCCAGATCGTCTTTGGTTATGTTATTTAAAAATATTACAATCAAATTCAGCATCCTATGTACTAGGTATTATAACAACAGTGATAGGAATGGTTAATAGATGATAAGAGACATAATAATACTATGAAAAATGCAGTATGCAGAGGGAATAAATGATTCATTAATCAATTAATAGACACAGAATTAAAAAAAGGTATAGAGAGTCTAGAGTTGGACGGGCTTCATACCACCTTAAGAATATAGAAAGAACACTCACCTAAAATTCCGATGTCTTTGTCAGCTAATGCCTCTTTTATTCCGTCGTACACAGGCTGTCCTTCATTAAAGTCAACTGGTACAATACAAGTCTCAATCCCAAAGTTGTCCTCTGTAATATGAGCATGAACTTATAAAATAAACCTTATCGATAAACACAAGCTTTCATTTTCAATTTTGATGAGGACATAAGGCACGTATAATGTCCTATATTACACAATATGTATGGTGAAATTTAAAACGATTTGTATTCAAATGTTATTTTCCCTCAATTTCCCTATGAGCCCTACAATATACAACTCGTTGGGTAATTAATAGAAACTTCTATATAGAGACAGATCTTTGCAAATTTGGCCATGTGAATAATAAAATATTTAATGATAAAGATTTGCCTCCAACCACATTATACAAATCATGGTATTCATATATATTTGAATATTCCTTTTTTTCAAACAGTTATGTCTCAGGTCAATCGGAACTTAAATGTAGGAAATCTCATGAATTTTCATTAACGTTAAAGTATAACTTTAATGCAATCTTTTCTTGGCTAGCATACACAATTCTTCGTAACTTATATTTATCAATGCAGCTTCATTTTCAAAAATCAGGCACAATTAATAGAAATATATCAATTGTTAAGACCGTGACATCAAAATTAAGGCAGTAACATTATAAGCAAACTGTACTCTGAATATCAACAGTGAGTAGAAAAGTAAATACTAAACAAAAGATGAAGGAAAATTGTTTAAATCTCATTCCAACTCAAAAACCAGAAACATTGAATTGTGCGAGGTGACCAAAGGAAACAAGAAAAGATTCCTGAGAGGTACCTAAAGTTTTGGCATTCTGCCTCAAAGAATCTGGTCGGCGACTGATGAGCACAATGTTCATACCAATGGAGGCCAACTCATTAGAAAAGGCGGCACCAATACCACTCGTGGCACCAGTGATTACTGCAATGAATAAGGAAGGAGGTGTTTGAACGTGTAAACACATACTAGGCAGGCGAGATACATACGTGCGCCTACAACACTCGAAGCAGGTGTGCACAGGACAAAAACGAAGCATGTTCACAATTTGCTATCTTGATCTTAAAAATCAATGTGGCACCAAGGGGGGAGGGGGGTGATAATTATTTCGTGCATGTAACCACAGTGCCGGGTAAGAAGCTTGATGGGGGGAAAAGAGACCTGACAAGTGGTTTTCAAATTGTGGTTGTCCAAATGGAATATCGGGTGGTCAGAAAAGATGAAGCACTCATTTTCCTTGTAAAGTTGAACAATTGATAGCCGTGATCATAAGCTTAGGCTATGAATAATTGTTGATCATAGCCACTTCACTTCCACCGGGATGGAGGTTTATTCTGACAGAGCCTTTGTAGTGTATTGGCAGTCATTCTTCCATTTGAAAAAAAGAAGCAGGCCACTCTACCTTTTTGAGTTAAAAGTCAACTTCAATGTTTAAAATTATGAAATAGTGCAATATCTAACAAAATGTATAGATGTGGTATAAGGAGGGGAGCTCATAAAAATGTGATTGACGAACGTGGATATTGCATCAGATTGTGCTCATGCTTTGTTTTTGTGATGTGACACGGGACAACAGATGATGCAGTCTACATCAGATCTGGCGCTGATGTTGGGATTCTGTACCTAGACTTTTCGCGACTAGTTCACAGTCATGCTGACCCAAGGAAATGACAACGATGCTGAATCCTTTACTCGCCAGTTCCTGGGCGTAAGCTTTTCCTATTCCGTGAGTGCTACCCGTGACGACTGCAAGAAAACTCGGGCGATTATTTAAAAAAATATAAATCCGTTGTTATAAACTATTACATATCCAGCTCAGTCCATATCTTTCCATGTCTTATCATTAGACCTAACTTAATTCAGAAATTAATTACTTTAATATGAATACATACAAATGACACTAAGTCGAACAGGAAAACACCACATCTGTTAATGACTGGTTCTTTTAGGTTTACGTGACAGCAAGGCGGATTCTGACAGTTTGAGGGTGAAAAAAGACATTTAGAAATACAGTAATAAATCATATATCTTACTTAGAGCATTTGTAAAACACATAACTCTGTATGTTTAATCATCATCAGGTACTTCTGAAAACGTGTTGAGGGACGCTAAATAAAAGAGCTTTCATATAAATATGTTTCCCTTTTGGTGAATTCCCAATAAGATGGAGTCACAAGATAAGGTGGCCACTTTTACTCTGAATGTACTCAGAGTTGATAAAGATCTCGAGACATGATCTGTTTCTATAATAATGGTTAAAATATTGCTCTGCAGTTTTAAAAGAAAAAATATAAAATATCACTTCATTTTTAAAAGAGAAAATATGATTGTAGAAATGCACTCTTTATCTGCGCATGCAATTTATACTATAAATTTGGCTTGTATAGATACATTACAATGTACCGTATTTCGTTAAGGTAGGTAAAATATTCCCCACCCATCTTTAAAATACGGGTTCGGTATTCACCCCACATCTTGGGGGGCGGGGGGTATTATGACTTCGCTGTAGGTGGTACGGTACTTTGAGTTTGACTGAGGATGGTACTTGACTGGTAAATCCATGTTATCCCGGGGGCACTACAGTGCCCCAGGCTCGTAGGAACTTCAATTCCCCTTCAGTACTAGGTAAGTACCTCGGGTAATTAACTAGTCAACTGTGGAACTATTTTGGCAAATTTCCGACACTTGACTTTGACAGATACAGTGAGATAGGGCCTACTGAGATAGACCCATTCTTTGACTTTGTCCTATAATATTATTAATTCTAAGGACCGGTAAAGAAATGACTTTGATACAACCTTTGAACTAAGATATCTTTATTAATCGTCTTTATCAAAACGATACCTAGAAACTGCAGTAGCAAATACAACTCATCCCGAATCCAAGGTTAGACTCGAGAGGATCTCGGGCAGGGTTGGGAGTCCTGCGGCACGTACCTGCCCACCGTCCATAGTGTTTCACGGGGTCACCTCGGACCAAACGTGCAACTCCGTACACTTTGACAGCCTTGTAGACCCCATAAGTCACACTCAACAACTTCTTCGCTGTATATATCCCACCAATAATGATGAGTACATCCTTCCACGTTAGTGATTTCTTATCAAAGTAGAGGCTTTCCCTACACATTTGAGTAAGTTCATTCCACAATAGCTCGAACCTGTCGACCGGCACCGCCATCTTGGCAAATATTGCTTGTTCCCAGCAGTTGTTACTCTATTTACATTTGCTTGGAGGAGACCTGCGGGGCACCGGACATGAACTTCCGTTTCACTTCATACTGCGCCGCTCCGGTTCTGCAAAGTTGTTTTAGCGGTGCAGTGTGGTTTCACTTGAGTTTTGCTGGTTTCCAACGGTGGCATTCCCGATCTATACAATCAGTGTAATACCATCGTGTAGGGTGCTCATAAATGTCAACATGGCCAGCGGTGTGGGTCTCGGAGGCTTGCAATCTATACAAAAAATATGGGGCGAAGTCTCACCAGCCCTTCAATCACTTATGGAGATGGATTTTAAGAACATGACACTAAAGGATTATGTGACAGTAATAGGGTTCATGTACACAGCGGGCAAAACAATGTATGCAGTGTATGGGATGTTGAAGGTTGTGAAAGTACACGGTGTTTCCAAAGTCATGAGGCCCAACTTGAGAAAGAAATTTGGCGAATGGGCAGGTAAGTCACACGTGAAGTAAAAATGATTTAGGCCTACATGCATAATACAGCTCAAGGTACGCTTAAATAAGTACGTGGCTTGTCAAATGACAACAGCATAAATTTATACTACTTTTATGGGGTGGGCCCCAACGTCCTGCAATCGTGACATAAATAAACTCAAACTCAAACGAGTGGTGTCTTGATTTTATCCTACCCTATTTCCTAATCATACACATTAGGCTTGAATTATAATGTATGATAAATTACTTATCCTGGATACGGTATTTGGCCAATATTAATGTTACTTGTTAGTGGTCGTTTTGTCATTATTAAGGCCATGCTCCATTGCGCCGATCTACTGGAGATTGATTTGATCACCGACTGATCAGCTCCCAGTTGCTGTATGGAGCTAGAGTCCTGATCCCCCTGACGGTCGGTGCTCAAACTCCTAGCAGTGCTTCATACTGGAGATTGAGAGCCGATCCCCTGGGGACTGGGAAAAACTCGGTCTCCAGCCGGTTACTGAAGTGGAGCAGCAGCGCCGACCGGGGTAAGATCAAGGGAAAAACCAAGGGCAAGAACTATTGGACAACGGGAGGAGATAGGGTTAAGATTGCTCGGCAACCATCAATCTCCAGTGGATCGGTGCAATGGAGCGTGGCCTTTAGCACAGACTTGTATTCTATAAGTGACATTAATGATTTACAGTTCCATTGATTCATCTGAAATTTGACATCCTCACAAGAATTCTACAACGGTAACAATGTTCCAGTTCCTACAACTCCGTTTGTTTAATGTACATATCTTGCTTATTTGTGATTGATCAATGTAGACCAATGTGTGTGTATTGCTGTAGTTGTGACAGGTTGCTGTAGGGGGATTGGTGAAGCATACGTGCACGAGTTGGCCAAGGCGGGAATGAATGTAGTACTGCTAACCAACCAAGAAATTCCACTCCGCGAACTAGCACAGACCGTAGGTAAGTAATTTCAGTCATTGACTTAGTTGAGATCGGACATCCACAGAGCAGATCATAGAGAGGGAGTCACTCTCATCTGGGCAGATTGTATCAACATTGATCACTGTGTACTTCCTGAGTAAAGACATTAAATTGCCATTATTTTAATCATGACTAATATACGTTTTATATGCTTCCAATTAATCATTTATTAAATTTATGCTTAGTTATTCATTAAATTCATATCTGTATTTATTTATCAAATTCAAATAGATATGTATGTTTTACCAGGCAGGAGGCAGGAACGAGCCTAGATTTTTCCAGCGTAGATCAAAAGATCAAATGGACGAACAAATTTACCAACTGATCTCCCTCTCCACTATATCGTTATCCTTTAACTTGCAGAAAAGAAATACAAAGTGAAAACTCAACAAATATGTGTCGATGTACACACAGAAGATGATCGGTACGGAGCAATCCAAGAACAATTAGAGGACAAGGAAGTAGGTCTCCTGAGTAAGTTTAGTCAGTACTTATTTGTCAATCAATTTATCCCAAGCGGTGGTTATGAGAATCAGATATTTTATTGTTGCCTGCATTGGCGGACTCGCGTGCAGTGTAGGATAGTGTAAGTGGGTGGAATTGTGTCATTGTATGATTTATCTCACCCCTGGAATAAATGTCCATAGGCTTAACATTGGGAACTCGTTCTCCATGCCCCTACAAGTATTGCAGTCCGTTCTCCATGGTTTATATCCTATGTATTGTCCATTCTTTTAGTGTGTACAAGGGTGAGATAAATACAGAAAGCAACTCGTTTTGGTCAAAGAAGTCATTCTCCAACTCGTTTAAATGCTATGTGATATTCACTCGGCTGTCGCCTCGTTCATATCACACCGCATCAAACTCGTGGAGAACGACGATTTTGACCAAAACTTGTTGGTTTCTTCTTTAGATCTCAACCGTAACCAGATTTTGTCAATTAAGAGATTCCTGATATGATAAAAGGAATAGAGTATGTACCTATGGGATTATGTTGACAAGATAGAATGAAACAAGTCAACAGTAATTTCCAGGTATTTTGATAACTTTTACAAATAACAATGCGACTAGATATGTATCGGAATGTTGTTAGCTTATAAGGACAGTGAATAACTTACCATCTAATTTACTAAGTTCTAGAATTAGGTTGATATGTGTAAGTCGTGGATAACGATTATATGAATTCTGTTATTTTTTAGTGAACAACGTTGCTATCCATCCCGATATGCCGACAGACTTCGCAGATATGGATAGTGCGGTACGTCAACATTTATGGGGAAATTTCCGACATTGTATCGTCGAAATACATTGATATATAAAACAAAATTTTAACGAAGCTACAGTTAACCGTACATCTTCATTTCAGAACTTGCTAACATCTGTCTCGCTATAACAACGGACTATAACATTCAAGTAAAACATAGATGTTCAGTTATTATATGAATATATATATATATATATATATATATATATATATATATATATATATATATATATATATATATATATATATATATATGAATATATATATATATATTCCTAGAATTCTTTGTTACTAAAATGCAGCACTCAAATGAAATATCTTAACCATGTGGTCTATTAAGTAAAGCTTGACCTTACAAATTTTCACATGTTAAGGTATTTTCATTTGGGAAATAATGTAATTGTTGTTACCATTGTCAATTCCATGCATTGCACGTTTTCATTCTCCTTTAACCCCAGTATTGTAGAAATTCTCTTTTTATTTCAAACTTTCTCTCAGTGTCGTCTGATTTTCTCTGGATAACTACACTAACTAAATCACAAATCTTCATTTCCTTCTACCTGTTTTAGCTCTTTTCTTAAATGGACAAATCTCTTCTCTCAACTTAAGTGTGCGCTTTTAGTACTTGAAAGATGGAAAAAAATCATCAGCTAAGTTGAAGAACTTTTTTTTTATCCTTTCCAGGATATTGCTAAAATGATAACGACGAATACTATTCCCACTACTATGGTAAGTAAAGGCTCATGAAGTCAAATGATAATTCTTCTTACAGGACATATTCAACATGATGACTCGAAACATGATACCGACGACAATGGTGAGTTCTACATCTGAAATGGAATGTTTTACTGGCACGTGCATTTGGTGGTTTGTATAAACATTGCATCTCACAGCCAATTATCCCAGGTATTGATATTCACCTACCAGACATTCCTGAACCTTTGACCAAGTTATTTTCATCGAGCGGCTTTCTGAGTTTATCTCACCCCTTATAACATAATTGATTAATAACATAAATCACCCTCTTAGCCATTGGGTATTGGATACACTACCTTCACGGCCGTGGAGTATGAGTTCCTAACGTATTGATACAAGAGATACAATATATTACCAATTACATGCCACACTTTATCATAGCTTTTATAAAGTCATACGACGGCTTTTGCTTTGTAAGTTTATAAGAATTATTTTGTATAAAACTGCATTGTTTCCTAATAAAAGCAACAGTAGTGGTAAGATACGCAGTAATTCTATTACTGCTAAACATTAGGTAAACTGGACGAATTAGCTTGTCGTCCAGAACCTTTGTCATTACTATGACAGAACCAAATTGGATGTTGTGCATATTATAACTACTGACTATATTTTCATTCCTCGTTTGACCTTACTAGTGGAGGCACTTGAACTTCAAATGTCGATACTGGCTGTTAACAATGTAACAGTACAGAACGACTTGTTTTTCTTGATGTTGTCTTAGTTGCAGCAAATTCAATCCTAAACCTTCAAAGATTCTCTGAACTTAACTTTTATGGGAAACGATCTATTATGATTAACTTTGTTCTGTCGTACGTATTCGAGCTGTAGATTAGATATTTTCTCTTCAGTCTGTTCGTGATTATCAGATTAGTGTATTTGTGAACAAATATCATGTCTGTATTCTCAACACAAATGTTCAAATATAAATATGGATTTCTTAATTCACAGATGACACACATGCTACTCCCACAAATGCTTGAAAGGTGAGTCATCAGAAAGTGATTTTTGATCATTTCAAGCGGAGGCACTAAATACACAATATTAATTGTTTTCTGATACAAGCGGCAGCAATCTCCGAGGACCAGACACGCAGTAATCTCCGAGCGATAGCGAGATGATTACGAAGAGTCTAGTCCGAGGAGATTACTGCCGCTTTTACTTTGCATCTTTGACTTTGCGTGAAATTGAGCGGCACTACGTAATGAAATGTGCAATGAAATCTGATCTGGCTAAGAATATCAGGAAAGGGTAATAGAACTCAGCCTAACCTTGGAATCTCCTTCATTTGAGTAAGAATACTTGCAGAATACGTTGTGGATTAACTCAAAGTCTGGACACTTGTAAGAATGTGCCCACTTCCTGGGCCTATTTAGTTATAACTTATCGAGGCTATACAATACAGACATCTCTGTTAGATATATTTGACGGAGATCCGTGTTGTCTTTTACTATCTGATAGAACATGTAATCAAGCTATCTATATGCTGAGCTCTTACCTGGATAAATAGAGGAAATAATAATAAAAAAAATCCTCTTCTTGCTTTCAGAGAGAGGGGAGCTGTTATTATTGTTGCTGCAGGAGGAACTGATGATGGTGCCTCAGAGTCGACCCTTTATGGATGTACGAAGGTTAGTATGAGACATTATTGTGATAGAAATGCAAATACAACTGTAGTTACATTTAAACGAGGCAGAGAACAAGTTTTTGACCAGTTAAGTGCTATCTTAACTTAGAATTTGACGAATAAAGAAATAACGAAGAAAATAATAGATAATATATATGGATTGACTGTCCTTTAACTATGGTAGTCTTCGATGTTTGTGGATTTTTGGTAAGAATTGAGTTGAGATTGACAGACACCGTGCTCCAACGTAGGTATCAATGGATTATACACTTCTAATAAAATGCACTAGTTATATTAAAGTGATTCGGACGAGGCTTGCTGAGAAGTCTATAGCAGCTACCACGTGAAGAAAAATATAATGTGGTAGAAAATACGGTTATACATTTAAAAATGTATTCATGATAAATATCACTGCTCTAGTATTAGGAATAGAGGGAAACTATTCCGGCGAGAAAAAGTCAAAGTTACGAGGTAAAGCTTGAAGAAAATTACTGCCCAAGGCCTTGGCTGCGGGCAGTAATTTTTCCTAGCCTTACCAAGTAACTTTGGCTTTCTCTCACTGGAAACTTGGTTTCCCTATTCCAATACACCTTCAAATTTAGTATAATAATGCTAAATAGCGTTGTTTGCTTACCCACCCGCTTACTTACAAAGGTAGTAAACGTCAACCTAGGGCAGTATATGCTAGTTATTCCACCCCCAGTAGCGTGATGTAATCATAGAGTGTTCGGCCACAGGTATATAGGAATAATCAAATCTTGTTGCCACAAATCATAGACAATTACCATAATATCCTCCAGTATTTGTACTCCCTATGGGAACTCATGGATTTCACATCAACAAAAATTATATCACTGAAGAGGGTGGATCATGGCGGTCAACGTCTTCGATACGTCGTTTTGATGATATCATCTCCAATTTCTCAAATGTACTTCCACTAAAACTCACCACCAACAATCTCTCAACATGCTACCTAACAGTAATTGTAAGTGTTCTGCGAGATGTATGAATATTGTGTAACAAAGAGGGTCTTAATGTTAGAGTTGCTGGAGAAATTTAATCAAGTTAGTTACCTTTGTACCCGCTTCAGGCCTATCTGAGTCACTTAGCGGAGTCTCTGCACCAGGAGTACCAGGACCAGGGGATCACTATTCAGTGCCTGACGCCGCTCCTCGTCGCCACAGAGGACAGTAATCTGGAGGCGTCCATGTTAGTTCCCTCCTCCTCCACCTACGCCAAGTCGGCGCTGTCCACGTTGGGGTATTCGCACTGCACAACAGGCCACTTATCTCAGAACTGCCAGGTGAATATTATTGAACATTATTACGTATTCAGCATGTATTTTATTCATGTAATCATAACTATTACTACACAGTCAACACATACTCTATGGTGTACATCCTTAATATACTAAATCCACATTATACTACCTGACCAGGCCCGAAAAGGAGAACATACAACAATGAAATATACTTCTATAATATATGCTGGAAAAGTACAAATACAACTATATTCGGGTTTATTGGCTATGATAGAATAGTTTTCTATATACAGCTATTGCAATCTGTAATCATTCAATATACAAAGTATCGATGGTTTGAATAGGAATACACATACGAATATACCAGTATGTATTGCACAGAATAGATTTAATGGCACAAACTATTGTCAACATCTGTAAATATTATCTACTGTTTATCCTGATTGTTCCAGTAAGGTTGTGTGGAAGAACGACCGTACACTGTTGAATGTAATACTTGAATTAAAAAAACCCATTTAATTGATTGAGCTCTATATCACCGTCATTGGGGTCCACTGACCTTCTTCACCCTACATTACAATACTTTGATAGACCGTTGACTGTACGTTGAATGAACCTTATTTACAGGCTTGGATAGACCGGGTCATCCCGTACTGGATACGCTACTGGCTCATCAACTCCTTCAGTTCCGCCATGCAACAAACAGCCTCAGATAAACTCGGCATCGACCTGGAGAAAATAGAAGCCCCTAAGATGGCTGACGGCAGTCGTCCCTTCTCCGGCAGTCTGTCCGCCTTCCTCGAGGCAGTAAATATAGAAGGCTAAACTCGTAGATCACAGTATGTCCACGGATCTCACTGTTTGTTAATTTATGGTCACATTTTAGGATCTGGACGCACTGAAAGCTGTTGCCCCCCCCCCCCCCCCTAAAAAAATGGAAAAAATACTTTAAAAAAAACCTTACAAGTGTCCTACAAATTTTGATTCAACGGGCAGTTTTTTTTAGATAGATAAGGAATGTATATATGTGTCCATTGTAGTGTAATATATGTGGAAGGTGATAGTGTCGACTGAGACTGTAGAATAGCTAGACAGTGTAGTAGTTGCACCCGCTATTGGCAACAGCGGGCATCCGTGAACTTTTGTTTAAGAACGTTGAACGTTTAAATGCAGTATGAACGTCAGAATGAATGTGTTAGAATGACCTTTTTGATGTTTCCATAGTAAAGGCAAATACTGATTTTAACATTTGTTTGTAATGCCTTGGTAATCTGACAAATTCTATATATGCAAAAATAAAGGCATTATCCCTTGATTATGTTCATCCACCTTAAATACTTTCCAAACGAATCTAGTTCCGAGGAGCAGCCTTATTGAGTGTTGTGTACATAGATTCATATCCGTGATGAGTTTTGTGGTGCAAGAAATAGGTGAAAGAGAATTGCCATTATTTCTGATATTTTCAATTTGTGAAATGTTAAATCGCAGGGGAATTCCTCCCTTTCACATGTCTCTCAGAACTGTTGAGTGATTTCAGAAGTTCACGTGTAGATAAGTTCTATGACCAAAGAGTCTAGTTATAGAGTTTAAGATGGTAGAAAGTTTCCATACAATGAATGGCAGTATTGGTAGAACATCCCCTGGTGAAGAAATTTTACCACGGGGCTTGTCATGTACAGGCTGGCCGAAAACTTAATATTATTATTTTGCCTCGGTCGTCATATTGACATTTGATTCTGATATAAGACATACGTATTTTGATTGTCTGTTTGACACGCCTGCTTCGGATGGTCCTAAATGCGTTTGGGAATTGTGCCATAGAGGGTGACATAGAGGGTGACGCTTTCATTTTGAGATAAATGGATATTTATTATAGTAATGGAAAGGCCTAGACTTCCACGACTATGTTAGCCGAGTATGAAAGCTCTATGTTATACGATATATAAAGCATCCGCTTCTCTAATGTATGAGTGGGTAATCAGGTCGAGCAATATTTACATCGGACAGCATTTTGGACTGATTTCTTTTGAAATCGTTCTGTCTATCAACTGTTTAAGTGGTGCAGTGAATGAACTGTTCATGTTTTGCAGCTCATCAGAAATATATACGTCATAAATGACAATTGTGAGGACGTTTCCACAAATCTTTGCATGTATGGATAATTTTGTCCCTTGAACTGTTTGCCATTTTACGTGCTTAACGTTACGTTTATGCCTGTTTAATCTGGAAACTGATTATAGACCCCACAAATATATATCCTGCTTTCATAACATCTAATTCTAACAGATGATAAATACTCTAACAATATGATGTCATCAACAACCACATAGAAGAGCTAGTGTCAGTAAAGATTTAGTTTTTTTCAAATAAAAGCCTTATATGACAGAATGAAATGCACTTCTAGCTGCAGTAGCTTAAAGTAACAAGGCCACAGAAACTGGGATAGTCTTACATATAAGTCTATGATGTACACGTTATCATGTTTTGAAATCATATCCTATCATATGTGGTTAACGGAGACATGTTTCTCCGGCGTATCTGACAACAATATCTCCGAATACAGATCTATTTTAGGCTCAGCTTATTTTCTATAGCACCAACGAGATTCAATTGCTCTTGGCTTGAATGACAGCAGAATTACTATGTATGACATCATTTTGCCAAAGAGAAATGTTGCATAGAATAGGACTTCTTCCATTAAATAATGGTTGTTGATACACCCATGTTCATTGGAAATAAACCTTTATGTATGATCAGTTGTTAGCTCGTCTAGTCATCGAAAACTGACACGTGGAAGCTGGTTACTGTATTATCATTGCTGGACGAAACAGGCTGTAAATGTGAGTTTTTACGTCATTTGCACGGAATTGAAGATTTTTTTTTGTTTATCACTTGAAGGTCTAAGCCAGAAATATAATTGCTATTTTACCAGAGCTATCAGGTACTGGGTGATTGTATCAAAATGCTGTACTGCTTTGATATCAGACTATTATTCTGATATTCTGAACATGAGGTTTAGTATTCAAAATATTTTCTGAGAATATGGTGAACCATTTTTTATAATTCTGTAGAGTAATATCAGATTTACATATTAATGATTTGATTTCAGGAATACGCATATGTGAAGTTTATTATATATTCAAACTAAGGTGCAAAAAATAGCTCTAGAACTCCCTTTATACGTAAACCAAATTCAAGACCTACTGCTACGATGCTTTAATTTATTGTTCGAGCCTTACTATGTAATTATTGGGAATATTTCCAGTTAAAAATGTAATATTGCGTATACCATTTTCATAAGAACACAAACTATGTGTCAGGGAAAACCAATACGTATAACATTTGAAGCATATATTTGATATGCTTCGAGAGGTTTATTACTAGTAAGGCAGGCTGCATACATGTCAGAGATACAGTGCCTAGAACACATAATAAACGGTGGTTTGAAATCACGAAAATCCCAATTCGAGACTTGTTATTGCTACTCATTACCACATTATATAATCGCAAACTCGATGTGCCTTGTAAAATACTGTTGGTGGCTGTAGAAATGAGAACATGGGTGACTGGCTACTGGCAGCGTTCTGTCTTTGTACATCCAAACCACAGCCTTATATTCCATCATCGATTACACGCGGATAGCCAGCGGGATAGACATGTCGCTACGCTACTCCTCTCACCCACGTGATTAAAAAAAATTGAGAAAGACAAACGACAACGTCCATCACAAAAGTGACGTTCTTCTACGTTGGTCTGTAGACATACAATTGAAGAAATGCATAGAGCATTACTGCAGTGCAGAATAAAAAAAAGACTTAATCAGTTTAATTCATTTTCAAGCCTACGATGATTTCCTTTATTTTAGTTTTAAAAATTTTCTCGTCCTTAGTGTTTTGGATTTCCATTGCGATTCTGTCAGCTCGTAATGCGCGATTCATGCCAATTTGTAAAGTTTTCTGTATTCGTTTTGTCATTTCGATATGAACAAAGTCTGAAATTTAAACAACTGGGAAGATTACTTGTTTAACTAATTTTATGCGGGTTTCTTTCTCTAGCAGTTATCTTAGTTTCTTGAATTTATATAGTTTTAGGTTGAACTCTATGGTGGTTTTAGTTAAATGGTTTAGAAATTTTAGCTTATTGACAATTCTCGCCTCTAGGTATTTTACTTCTTGGATGTTCATTTATCCACGTTTGTTCAGTGACTTCTTGATTGTGATTGTTCCTCTGAAAAATGGTAAAGTTAGATTTTTCTAAATTTATTGTTAGTCTAAAAGCCAATACACACTGTACGATTTCGGAACATGAATGTTCCTTTCTCGGCGACAAAAGAACAATCGTAAGCTCAGGCGAGGCCTAGAAAATGTGTCGGCCAATGTGACACCCCCCTACAGTAATTTGCCTAAGATTTGGAAATCCCCCCCATGGCGATGTACCTTTGTCGCCGACAAATTGCAGTCCAATGTTCCGAAATCGGGACCGATAAATTAAGGAACGTGTTCCTTCCCGTTGTCGCCGACAACGGAGTTTAAGAAATACCCCCCGTGGTTCCTACCAATTACAGCCCTTAATTAGTTGCTGGGTGAGCAGAAATGCCCATGCCACACACAGACTGAGGCCAGCTCACCGATTTAACTCCCATATACTGAGATTTATTACTTGTTCCTTTATCGGTGGTCCTAAATCGCTCACGATTTACGCAGTCCGTCGTCCAGTGTGGACAGAATTTGCTTACGATTAACTCATGCTAATGGCTGCCATAAACGTTGTGGGAATAGTCGACGCGATGTACATATTTGCCTGAGACAAGTTAAATAACCCTGCCGATTCAGGGAGTTAATCGGTGGAAACGAAATCGTTCAGTGGGTATTGGCTTTAAGTTTAGTAACTCCATGGTGTAGATCTTTTGAAATAGGACTTATGTTTGTTGGTGCACAATCTTTCTTCTGATTTGAACAATATACTACGAGGTCATCTGCATACATTATTCTCTTTATCCCATTCCTTATTCTTAGTATGTTATTGATATTCAATGATAAAGAATATGGATCTAACCATGAAACCTTGAAGTACACCATGTGAGATCTTTTGATATGGAATTACCATATTTCGTTGATCAAAGTCTATTTGTTGAGTAAGTCTACTTCTTGTTACTGGTTGGTCAGAAGTCAATGGAGATGTAATTCTTGCTGGGTACCAGCAGTGGGTTTCTCATGGTAAAACCACTCAGCAGTGACTCATTTCAATCCCGTTTCAAAACAAAAAAACAGGAGGATTATACGATTTGAGAAGCAAGATTATCGGTCTCCCTAAAAGCATTGTACCCCGTCCCTAACTGAGTAGCTTTTTGAAGTCTTGACACAGAGGTTTTGTACAACATTTACGAGTTTCAATTCGGCCTGTGTTAATCAGGTCAAGCAGCTCACCAACATGGCAGATCAGCAGGAGGACAAAGTCAAAGGCAAACATGTACTGCCAAAGACCAGGGTTGAAAAGCCAAAATCTCCATCAAGAAGATATGTCGGATGTGGTTTCACACCAGGCAGAACCAACTGTCCAGGTGTTATGAATTCCAGTTCTTTTACTAGTATAATGATTGACAACAAACAGACAAACAAGGATGATGGTTGAGGAACTTTGATTATTTAAATGTATATATATATATATATATATATATATATATATATATATATATATATATACACTTTGCCTGATTTTCTTATGTATATGTGGGGAGTGTAGGGGTGTTATATATATATATATATATATATATATATATATATATATATATATATATATATATATATATATATATATATATTGATTAGGTATAGTCTGGCCTTCTGGTCTGGGTAACTGGTTTTCTATCAGCAAAGTACAGCTGTGAAATAAAAACGTATAGGTCTATGGAAGACTAGAAAGGGTATCTGAATAACACCCCTACACTCCCCACATATACATAAGAAAATCAGGCAAAGTGTATACCAATCATAGCTTTCAGCAGGCAAGTAATATGTGGTACAGTGTAGCCCCTCTGTAGAATGGTGGTGAAGGTGGCAGCACTGGAGCAGGATTCACTGGAGCAGGGCCTCCGGCTGAGGGAGGTTCCTGTAGAGGTAGCCTGGCCCTACAACTTCTACTGGGAGAGAGGATCTCTCTAGAAGTCAGTTTCTGGCTGGTCTTTTATACACCTGTGGTGGGTGGTCGATGCCGGTCTGTCTGCAACATAATTAGTCCAAAGCAATCAAGAAGTTGTCAGGTGGAATAACCCAATCAAGGCGCAAGGTGAAGGGCACTCAGTCCAGTGGTCAAGTCACTCTTCAGCATTCTTGTTACAACACTCTCCAAGCATAGTAACTAGTACACAGCACACACAAATACCTTCAAATCTTTAATTTAGTGAAGGTAAAGTAATATTAGACAGACCACCATTAATCTATTCAATATATTACTGAGAATAAAGCTGCACTAATATGTGCTATAAAATCATAATCAGTTTTTGAAAAAGCCAATATCTTAGACCATATGACCAGGTTTGTCTTAATGAATTTTTTTTATATAAAAAACAATTTTGGGATTTGTAACACCAGGGTCTAACCATGGTACAAATGGACCAATTCAGAGAAATGATGGCCGCTTTTTTTAATGAGAGGGAAAAACAGTGTGCGACCATGTGGCCCTCACTGGTGGTACAGAGGAAGCACTCCCGTAAAGCTGCCTGTCCCTCTAACTCCGACATGAGCTCCGATGTAGAGCTGGAGTGTGGGCAAATCCCTCAAGAGGAGGAAAAAGTAGATACTGCAGATTCCTCCCATGACAGCCTATGTGATATTACCAATGCCGGTGACAGAACGGGACTGGAGGTTTCTGAGATAGTAGTCCAGGCACTCTCGCATACCGTGGGACCGTCATTGTTCTAAGACACTGTCAAGGAAAAGTGTGACCGCTCCCGAGACCTGATAATGCACCAATGCTACAGTTCCCAAATTTAAATAAGTCTGACAAGGGGCACAAAGATAGGTCCTCGTTCAACCGCAAGTTAGGTTTTCACAAGAGGGGTCACAGTAAAACTACAGGTGAGTGCCAAATTACGGCACCTTTATACCTAGCGGTACCTAATACCATGTCAAATATTGGTTGAATATTACACATGATTCTTATATATTTGGAAGTGTAAAAGGAGCTTGAATTGAATCTGATGAGCTGCCAGTACAGGCTGTCACACCTAGATTATTTGCTATATCCAAAGAAGCCAGCTCTACCCTTGGCTTGGTAATTAAAAAAACTCCTGCATTAAGGTACTGTTGAGAAATGTTGCAATATTAGTGGTCAATTTTTTTTCCAATGTGCTCCTGCATCCCAAATCAAATGGGGAATTCAGAACGATATTAGATCTTTCAGATCTAAATGCAGTGTGACCTATGAACATTTCAAAAAGGAAAGTTTATAAAGGGCCCTAGACAAGGTTCACGAAGGGGCGTTGATGGGACCTTGGATCTGTCAGATGCCGACTACTCGATACCTGTCCATGAGGTGGACAGAAAGTTCCTCGGATTTGAGTGGAAAGGACAACTACTCCAGTATACTTGTCTTCCTAATGGCCTGGCCAAAGCCTCATGGCTATCTACAAGATTTCTAAAGGCAATATTTGCATGCCATCTAAAGCCGACCAATTGGGCACAAAACCCAAGGTAATAAGGTTTGATGTAAATCCAAATTTGATTTTCTATTAAGTTCTTTTTTTTGTATCTACAGTAAAACCCCTCTTCCGGGACACCCCGCTTAAGGGGACACCCCGCTTAAGGGGTCAATTTGCTCGGAACGGAAATTTTTCCTACTATTAAGAGTTTATTTTACCCCGCTTAAAGGGACACCCCGCTTAAGGGGACACCCCGCTTTAGGGGACAGTTTTTCGGTACAGAAATACTTAAAAACCCCGCTTAAGGGGAGAGTTTGGAAGGACATCATATCAAAAACACTGAAAATCCAAGTCTATAATGCCCGTTTTAACCTAATAACCATCGTTTCCTTCATTTATGTAGGTATTCTCTCTTGTATAACCAATGACAGGTTGAAAACCCCGCTTAAGGGGACACCCCGCTTAAGGGGGCACTTGACCCGGAACGGAAGGTGTCCCCCTTAAGCGGGGTTTTACTGTATACTACTCACAAAACAGTCACCTGAGACAGGGGATTATTTGTTAAGTGTTCTTTCAGGCTCAGTTCTCCTGCTTTTGACTTATCAACGTGTAACTAATCAATTAAAATTCCTGGCTACTGTTTGTGGTTTCGGGAATAATCGCGTTTCTAGCCACTCTTTGAGACATGGTGGGGTGACTTTCCTTAAAGATATCTGTTTGGATATTTCTGATATTAAATCTAGAGGCAATTGGACGTCATCTGCAGTACTTACATGTGGTACATCGTCTGTGGTATTTCCATGAAACCTCTCTGACCCGGCGTTTACACTAGACGACTGTAGATCGTCAGCCAATAGTCATCAGGTGGTGGCAATGTCCAATGCAGAAGTCGTTGACCTCAGAATATACCCGAGCATTTACACTGACCACTGTGAGTTTTCACAGAATCACCACCCATGTAGATGACTAATTCAAGCCTGACAGACAGTGGCAATGTCCGCCGCAAAAGTTGTCGACCTCAGAATATACCCGAGCGTCTACACTGACGACTATATGATATAATTAGACGATCTGCAGTCACCACGCGCTTGGCGTTTATACTAGACGACTTCTACCATTTTACTTCTTAAAGTCGTCAGGTTGTGCTAAATTCAAGAATCGCCACCTATAATCGTATAGTGTAAACACCGGGTTACAGTGGCCTTCTCTGAAAAGGTCGCCTTCACTTACCTAATCAACATGAATTAAATTTGCTTTTCTCAAACTTTTTCATCATTTTTTGTTTGTACTAATATGTTGAATTTGTAAACAACAATGATCAGAACCCAAGAAAATGTTTATGGAATCGTAATCGAAAACTAACCTTGTAGTTGAAAAAACCCCCACAAAAAACCCCACTTGAATTGAACTCAATTGTGTTTGGTAGGTTTCTGCCCTGTTGTTTTTTATATTCCGCCACGCCTTCATATCTATGCTTTATAACCACCTATATATATCTCTTATTCATTGGGCTAATAATATCATATATATATATATATATATATATATATATATATATATATATATATATATATATATATATATATATATATATATATATATATATATCCTAATATTGGTCAAATCTATAACAGGTTTAGGTAGAATTTTCACTGGCAGCTGTTTCATTCTCATGCATTCAATATATTATCACCCGTCTGATTACTTGTGATTGTGCTTTGATTAGATTTAAGATTAGTCGGTATTAGTAAATACCCAAGGGATTGGTTTCTGTATAAAGCTGTGACCTTCAAATCAGCATGCCGTATCAACAGGTAAATCATCTTATTTTCCTTTAATGAAAGACACATAATTCAGCTTTTCAGTCTACAGTTAATGCATCATGTATTCGAAGATGAAGCTACACATAATCAAGAAGTAGAATTAACTTTTTTGATATCTCGTGATTTGCCAAGACGTAAGTGTTTTCTCACAAATATGATATCGGCGCATACCATGGCAGACTCCGTTGAGATGGTGGTACGCTAAGCCTCTAAGGGATTGTGAAAGATTCCAGAGCTTTGGTAAGGTATATATACATGTATGTATTTCAGTTGTATATTCATAAATATTGATTCCATAAATGCATAATTGTTCGAAATAGAATCAATATATGTGCTGTCCATCACCTACACTGATGCATGGAAGAACGCAAGATGCGGCGATTGCATCTTGCTTCTACTGAATAAAATAATTGGTTGTATTTGGAAAAAGTTTCGGTGTTCTTTCATATTCATTTTAGGTAATATGGCTCCTCCTTGTGGCCACGTCATTGGACCTGACCGACGGGGCCAGGAGAGGTTGGTTACTCAATCAATTGGATTAAATACACCGTTAACAAACAAACAGGAGGAGGGAGGGAGCTAATTAGAGAAAAATAGGAGTATATGGAAATTCGGAAAACATCTTAACATTAAAAGCCTTTCTTGAAATAGTCTATGACTTTTTTTGTTTTTGTTTATTGCAACCAGTTCTGTCAAATGCAGACAGATCTTCCACTTCACAATTTGATATAAATGATTAATAATTGAATACGTATCTCTACATTGTGATTAACATATAAATTTCAAATGGAATATAATATTGCAGTAATGATTAATCAAGTAAAGCTATGCTGAAATTGATTTTAATCTCACCATACTAGCCATTTGGAATGCACATCCATAGGAGGAAGTATAATTGAGGAAACTCTTAATGACAGATCTATGGGTATCTGCACTAGGTTGTACTTCCATTGCCTGATACTTACACTGTTACTCTTTGCAATATATACTAGAATCGAGCATATAACTATGTCCACTTGAGTAAAGTGCTGGGGGATCGCCCTCTGTATCTAATCTATACATTTCTATATATTGAATTGACCCGTTACGTATTTATTCCGTCAGAATGCAAGCGATCTGCCATGGGGTTTGACTACACCGGCACCATCTCTCATACGAGACTAGGGTTGCCATGTCAACGCTGGTCTGCACAAATACCCCATACCCACAACTACACCTCACCGAAGATGTTTCCCGACGCCACCGTGGAGGGCGCTGCCAACTACTGCCGGGACCCGGACGGAGCGTTCAACTGGCTGGGACCGTGGTGTTTTACCACAGACCCAGACGTCCGTTACCAGTTCTGTAACATCCCCAACTGCTCTGGTCTGAACATTTACTCTTATCACAACTTATGTCCTTGTGGGTGGGAATAACCAAAAGAAGGACTAGGATTGGTGCCAATGTACCAATGTAATACGAGGTTTTCTTTTCTTAACAGAAATGGTGACTGAAACGATTTCAAAATCACACAATTTATACCCAAATTCCCATACCTTCACTCTATTATTTTTCTATTTTCCTTCTTACTTCTCTTTTCCTTATTTCCTTTATATTATCACTTACCTTATTTACGGGCATATGCCTCATTCCTATCTTCATCTTTTCTATACCTCGAATATTTGCTCTTGGATATAAATATGCAACTATTGTACTAGAAAGCTTGCTTGGCGAGAGCTACAACAAAAATACTTTTATAAAGCTATTCTGTCTAAGAAGGAAACATCCTTATGCGGGTGATCAAAAAACGTAATGATATTGTTGATACTGGGTTGTATAGGTAGCGGTCGCCAGCTTTGGCCTGGGTATTCAACCCAACTTTCAGAAGATCAAAATCACAGTCACTTCTGTTCCTTGAACACAACAGTGTCAAGTAAAGCCAAGGAGCAAGATTATTAACCAAAGTTAACAATCTATGCTCAACCACCAAGAGGGTTCGGGAAAACCTACTACCTTTGTGAGGCCCCAAAGATTCACTCATCACAGAGAGAACACAGTGAGTGACCTGCTGACTGCTGCCAACTTGGCCTTATATTCAAGCCGAGTTCCATAATCTGGGCTGACCCGTGGCACTTATGTGCATGGGCACTCCCAAACCTCTACACAGCAGGGACTGATAACCCGTCTCTAGCGAACAGTAGACGCATCACTACTCGACTGCCCCTACCCCTACATATGTTATTGTAGTAGGCACTTTCTGATATAGTTCTCTCTGTACTTATTACAAACACATGTATTGATATGACCTGCCTGGACCTTCAATCTTCTTCTCTTTACATACACCTTGGGGATTTCGAAAGATGATCATTACCTAATTTTCAGTTTCCATAACGTCTATTCCATTCAACACCCTTTCCTGCATAATGCCAACGAATGGAATATTGTAATTGAACATAATCTGCAATATCAAAAAGGAAATGTAATGGGAAAACTATTATAGAGTTAAAGATACAGTGTCAGTATATATGCTGCTCAAGTGAAAGACGCTCCCGATTAGGTTTTAACAGTGAATGTACTTTAAAAACAAAATCAACTCTTGTTGTAATCGCCATACATGATCTTACAATGGGACATATATTTATAGTTGTAATATAGTACATGTAATTGATTTGAGTTGAAAGGCCCATTTTCTGAATAAATCTTCATTTCTAGACTACCCTGAGTGCCGCCTGACAGAATCTGGAACTGAATATCGCGGACATAAGGATGTGACGTCATCAGGCAGGACGTGTCTGCCGTGGCCCTCTGGGGAGGCCGAGAAGAACTACTGCAGGAACCCTGACGGGCGATCTAGCGGAATTTATTGCTATGTAGGGAGTGCAAACCAGACCGAATCATGCAAGGTGCCATTCTGTAAACGTGAGCCTCTTCTTTTTATTCAACTCCCATATGAATAAACTAATATCAAGACCATAATGGAATGCATCATTAGGCTATTACATTAAAAGGGATCCCGACAGAATCTGACACAAGATGCCAATACAAGGGATATGATTGGCGTTGACAAGTACGACATAGCCTAAGAGTAGTAGGCCTATCAAACATAAAGTTTATCGATACCTTTTGTACATCAGAAGTTCGTAACACTAGCTGTATGTCACAATAGATATATAATTAATGTGGTATGAACGATTTTCCTGTATGCTACTGTATGGGAGTGCCCTAGGAGAATGCTAAACATATTCTCGGAAATCTATCTTCTGGCAGATATTCAATGATGTGTCTCCATCTTACATCTGCTGTTTCTAAAATATGAAGGAATATCTATCGAACTTAAAGTTAAAAGGCATGATTTACATAGTTTGCTACTATCTTCTGTGGATGTATTCCACAAATAGATACTTGATATCAAATATATAAAATGGCAATCCGTATATGGCGTTAAGCACAGAATACCATCACTCTCCTAGCTACCATGCATTGCAAACAAACCGCCGATGGAGCGGCCTACTCCGGCCCAATTAGTCTCACCAGACACGGCCGGAAGTGCCAGCGATGGGACGTCCAGTACCCGCATCCACATGGAGACACAGACGCCGCCCAGTTCCCCGATCTGACGCTAGAGGACGCTGAGAACTACTGCCGTAATCCTGACGGGTCCGCCGAGGGTCCGTGGTGTTATACCACAGACCCAGAGGTGCGACGAGAAGTGTGCGAGGTGGACCTGTGCAGAGGTAGGTCTGAACAGTCTCCCCTGTCCCATTTCCTAAATTCCTCCATCTATGTTTTCCCATTATTCTTCTAACATTCTATATTTCTGTCGTTCCATTTATTCCCTGTCACGCCGTCTCTCCTCTCTTGTCGATCCTTACCCCCACCCCTCTGTCTGTCCTTCGAACTCTTGCTCCTCCCCCATACCTCACCTTGTCCCTCAATTCATTCACCTTTCCCTGTATCTCTGTCTCATACTTCTGCCCCTTCCTAAGCTATAACAAAGGATGTATGATTATTTACGTGGAAACTTTCGTTTTAACAATGTACTTCATGTGAGCTTTATCCAGCTATTCCAACACCGTCCTCTCTGTTAAGGGACCGTATTAGTTATCGGAAACTGTATTTCAACAATCATCTGTTGTCCCAGTGAATGTCAGTCGATTATAATTAGCGACCACACACACATTATTATGGGATTTTCTTGCGTTGAAAATATCCAATTTCAATAAAATGTATGTTCCAATACCATTTTCTTATCGCATCGTATGCTGTCAGAGTTCGATTGCAAATAATTCCTAACAGAAACGAGAGACAGTCCCTGCATCTTGTCATAAGTCTCTTTCTACGCAGACAACGATTATCTATGTCATTTGATCATATATTTCGAAAATATAACAAAGTCAATATAGGTGACTGTATTCTCAGATTGCAGGACATCCGACACAGGCCGTGAGTACAGCGGCACAAAGAGCACCACCAGGTCAGGGCTGCCATGCCAACGGTGGGATGACCAGAGGGAATATGACGTTGACTTGAGTGACTCGTCACGATTCCCTGACGTTGACGTCACAGCTGCGGAGGATTATTGTCGTAATCCTGACAACAGTGAAGGAGGTCCCTGGTGCTTTACATCAGACACGGAACGAGAGAGCTGCGACATCCCACTGTGTACAGGTGAGTATGAGAATACCCATAGCCGGGTTTCTGGTAGGAACGACACCTATAACTCCCCTCTGGAGGGTATTAGCGCCTACATATGGAAAACATCTAATTATCTTTCATAACTTTCTGTCATGAGCTAATTGTAGAAAACTGAGTACAACTACATGCACTTAGGACGCAATCAATGGTCAAACCTGTAATCAGGACACACTTATCCTCTAGTATTATTAATGGGAACTGTGGGCAATTATAGGTTCCCGGAATGTATGCACGTGCAAACCACCTCAGTAGAATACATAGATAAAGGACCATACGCGTGGGCTGAATGTGTGTAGTTTCTCGTATCAACGATGTATTCTACTGAGGTGGTATGCACGTGCATACAGTCGTTTATTGCCACAGTGTCCACCTATGGTGGATATGTGTGATACCAATCCTCACTCGGTTCCTACCTGCCATCTCGTGGTGGATATTGGAACCTGTTCTGTATATGCTTTGGGTGCCTTACGCTCTTGGGTAGGGTCCCACTTGCCTGTTAGTTTCGATCTAACTGGTCTCTTCCTTTTTGTGGGAAACTAATTTTCCCTCTGGAGTTTCCTCAATACTGAATAAATACAGCCTTCCAGTCACTTGTAGTCACTTATGGCTGTGAGTGTTAGTGTGCGAGTATATTTTTTTTATAATATTTTCTCTGCGGAGAGGTCTGAAAAATAACGGAAATGGGCAAGACCTGAGTCTTGTGGTTAAAAATAATTTCGAATGTTTCCGTGTTCCTTGTAGGGTTCACTTGTTTCATTCTGAAAAAAAAAAAAAAAAAAATTTCAGAATGAAACAAGTGAACCCCACAAGGAACACGGAAACATTCGAAATTATTTGTAACCAAATGATTACGAACGGCACTCTATCCAGACAACTGCACAGTGACCAGATATAAAAAAACTAAAAACAAACTGCACACAAACTAAAGAGATACCAGATATCTTAGATATAGTATCTCCAGCCTTTGCAAAGGCCTGATGAGATTTTCATAATCGAAACTACTGAGTAAGGTCTTTTTCGGCACTGAAAAGTACGAAAAAAACAACAACATAACCACAGACAAACTAAGCTCTGCAGGTATGAAACTAGCCCTACACAAGGGGAGAGAACCTTGGTCTACAGAGTGTAAGGAGACAGGGTGCCAAGTTACCCAAATCCTACACCAGGTGGCAGTGATATCCATACAGGTACCACCACCCACCTATATAGACTATGCACTAACAAAACTGCAAGTCACAGGAATGTCCGCGAATTCCCGCCAAGCGGGTGCAGCAGGATCCAATGAACCGCGTCGACACGACTCGGTAAACAATTCCGACCAATAGAATCCAAGGTTACTCACGAGTGCAGTCGCAGCCTCTACACAGAGACCACGTTCTGGTCACTTGCTCAGTAGTCGCCGCAAAGCAACGTCTAACTACCAAGACCTGAGTCTTGGTTCCTTTCCCGTTTTGGATTTTTTTTTTAAATAGAAAAAGGTTTTATAAAGAAATATCAGCAGCAAGGATCTGTATGAGGCATGCAATGTTGGAACATTGGATATAAGAAGGGCAGGCCATTTACTGACGCTAATAAACTGACGGACAAAAGGTGCTAGGAATATTTCCAACCATGATGTAAGTTGAACTAGGAGTAATAGGAAAATACGTATAAAGCTGCGATTGGCCAAAATTGATAAATATCAGCTTTCACGGTTGTATCGATGTTCAGGGATAGGTTATACCTGGAGACAAAACAACTAGCAGTTAGTGATCAATTTGAATTGAGAGTCAAAGAAGAACTACACCATGTAATGAATACATATAAAAAGAAACTTTAATTTGAAAGCTTGACAAGACGTTCGATCTGCTTGAGCGACTGTTGATATGTGATAATTTTTGCCTCAGATTTAATTTGAAAGCTGTTGGTAAATAATAGATGGGTTGGAAGACTTAAAAAAAGATTAAAAAAGGGTAAATGGACCTTAAATGTGTATGTGCAAGTGTGGTGTCCTGTACATGTATACATTGTACGTGGAAGCTAAGCACAATAACAAGAGAGTCGCGTTTCACAAGAAGTTATTTTCTGGAGCCGTGACCAGGATTCAGATGTAGGCCTACTGCTGCCACAATGGACCCTTTGAAAGTGCCATGGTAGGTATTTGATGTGTTTTCAAGGATAACATGGCTTACCAAGCATTTGCCTTGAATGCCTTCTTTGTGTTGTGATTGCTTGGTCTGCCTTTAATCCTGAAATGGGATTCCCATCCGACAAGGCTTATTCACTCCGTCATTTAGCAAACCTTTATAGCATGTTTGTATTGTCGACTGACTACTACACCCAGCCCGCTTATTTATGATGCAAAGTTTTGGCAAATCGATGCTATTTTGATGCTTTTCCGTAAGTGCTTATGCTTGCCTAGCGCAGAACTAATTTCTTCACAATCTAGCTTTTGGGAGTTCTTATTCTTGATATCGTAATAGATATTACAATCATCGACATGCTCAGACACACTGCTTTCTAAGCCGGATGCTAACTCTTCTTGCCTAAAATGTAAAGGTCTTAGAACCGGCTTAAAGATACATTTCCTTTGATAGAACACATTGAAACTTGAATAAAGTCTTCTGTATACTATGTACTTGATAATGTAAAATGTAGACAAACAAGAATGAACGTACCTATATCTCGTTTTCTATACAATCTTTACAGATACATCGGATGACATGCTACGTCCCCCAATAGCCAAACATATAATACACCTTGGAGTTGATGGACTCCGTCCAGACTGCATCAAAGGAGCATTAGGTGGTGCACCAAACCTGCTGCAGAGGCTGGTCAGAGAGGGCACACACACTTTGACGCGGGCAAGAACTAGCCTGAGGACCATTTCTGCCCCTGGTTGGAGTTCAACATTGTGTGGTGTGGATAATGAAGCAAGTGGTATATTAGGTAATGAATGGATGCCTCCATGGCGCGGCTATGAACAGCCAATTACACCAATAATGGGCAATGATTCAGGCCTCCCCTGTATCTTTGCAGAGCTGAAGGCTCAGGATCCTAGTATTCATACAGCTTCTTTTTATGACTGGAACTGGCTTTCTCTTATGTCAAACTATGGTTACCCAGGTTCTGTTGACAAAGAACTGAGAATGCCTGCAGCCTATCCACTCACAGATGAGTTACTTTTATGGGCAGTCAGGAAATACTTGAGGAATATCCTCAATTCATCTGAAAAGAGTTACAGTTTCTTCTATTTGGGAAATGTAGATAGTTTTGGTCATGAATTTTCTTGGTGCAACTTCATGTATAATCTTGCAGTGGGGCAGGCTGATCGACAAATTGGACTAGTTCTGGATTTGATTGAGGAGATGGGGATGGAAAATGACACTATAGTCATTGTGAATGCAGATCATGGTGGGGGAGAACATGGCCATGGCAGGTATGAGGACTCTGATTTACTCATTCCCATGTATGTGAAGGGTGCAGGCATTAAGAAGAACCACAAGTTCCAGCAGGATGTCAGCAATGTAGATATTGCACCTACTATTGCCTATGTACTTGGATTAAAGCAAAATCCATACTGGGTGGGACAAGTGATGAAAGATGCCTTTGAAAACTAATAAGATATCTCTGAATTCAATACATTATGCACCTCACTGAAACAAATAGCCAAGGAGTCAATGCAGCTATACTCTTGAACCGAAATATTGCAGTTTCTTTCTTTAACAGAAATATTGATATAAAAGAAAACAACAATTATGTATCTAATTCAAGTTATCAAATGAAAACATTCCTAGATACACATTCCTATTTCATTGAAGTGTTAATATCTACAGGTATGACCAAAGAAGGGCTTAGGTTGATGAATGTGAACTGTAGCATTGTAATATTGTATTCATGCAGTTCTGTAACATCGAGACAGTAGCTCAGTGAAAATAATTATTCTAGAGAATCATCGCGCTTTCTCGAATTGCAGAGCTATGGACATGGTCTAGCGTCAACAATCTCTAATTGAAGGGCAAAATAAGTTTTTTTTCTTGCAAGCCGCCTATTCGTTGGCTTTTTAGAAAACTATTTACTCCCCACTAATGAAAGGTAGTAACTCCCCAATTTGTTATTGACATTGGTCCAAGCATTTCATCTGACATACACTATTATTAGCTACAAGGGTAAGAGACACATGCTGTGGCAAAGAGAGAACTAGTAACGACTGAAAGCTCCCACATACAAGAATCGTAACAATCAATCCTGCTAAGGAGTGAATATTAATGGTAGCATCACATATTGAGATCATTGTCACAATATCATCAGGAAGTTGTCTGATAAGCCATAGTTGATGGCCAAAATAATCTAGTACAGGTACATAAACCTAGAATGCGAGGTACTGGATTCAAGAGTTATTTACAACCTACAATAGTCTAAAAGGAAGGGAAGAAATCTGATTTACTGCACTAAGGGGAAAGGTTCGGAAGATCGACATTACATTCTTTTTTGGATAATTTTTTTATTGACCATAGAAGATAAATAATAGATAGGGCACTGCATGTGTGTGAGGAGTTCAGCTTATAGGGTAAGCAGACTCATATCTAGCAGGGTTATACCATGATACTGTCTCTTTTCAAGGCCATATGTTCACATGTACGGTCTTCTTCGAGCCATACCCAATACATTGTAGAAAAACTATTCTTAAAATGCACTTAAAGATAAGACGATTAATAAAGGCACAACGGAACCGTGAAATGCCTCGTCTATATTACCACAAAATCTGCGTATTTGCATTAATAAGCATTGAAAAATTAGTTTCGATTATAATATTTCGTAAATCCTAACAGATGTATATACATGTACATATGTATCCCGTTGGACTCCTGGAGTTTTTATTTTCCTCCATTACGACGGTTTAAAAAATGTATTCCGAGACCAGTAATAGACCTGCGGATAAATGGTGCGTAACACATTTCAGGTAAACATTTTTAAGATAGCCTGAATCTGGATAAATCCGTTGACAGCATCTAAGAATTTTTGAAATCATTTTTCACAAGGCCCCCTCAATAAATACATATTAGTATACAATGCCGAGCACTTTTTCTTTAGAATCCTATTCAACTTGTGTTTAATTCCCCCTTTTTAGTAAACACATAATGCATAAATGAAGACGTATATATATACTATGTATATCTGTTTTCCTATGTGTGTATTACAACCATGCTCGATTATGTAAACCCAGTTGGGTGATTCGAGTCCACGGAATTTGAATGCTGGAGTAGGTGGAAGATAGGTGCTCGTCACCTAACCTGAGCTCCAGGATAAATAAAAGCTTCCCAAAAAAATACAATGGATCTTATATATTCCATTCACAAGATATTCCGCAAACGATATCATAAATATAATTCTCCACGAGGTTATGCAATCCATACTGTAAATGGGTCACCAGCCCAACATAAACATGTATACAATCAGTGTGTGACGAATACCTATTGCACCACCAATTGTAAAGTCATAATATAACTAGCCATATGTTCCCACAGCCCTACGAAACATTGAACATTCCCTGACAACAGCACATATCTCTGTGGAACTGTTGAAACCCTTTATAATTAAGGTAGTATATCTTTACTCCGTAATTCAATGGTACATCCACCGATACAAAATTAACAGTTGTCACAACAGTATCTATTCATATATAAACACCACTCGCAAGGTGAAGGTGGACGCGTGTCTATTTAGTCTGTGTTAGTACAGTGTTCTATCGAGGTCCGGAGTCTCTGGGTTACCACAATCGAAACAAACCCTCCCAGGGCACCATTAGACCTTTTTCAAACATGAATTCTTCTTTTCGAAGATTCCATTCCATATTCTATGCAGTACAGGTTTTCCATGTGGATCCTACAAATCGCTCCCATCAAAAGTACACAACTTAATTTCAAGAGATAAAAGGAAAGGTGATGATAATAATGTAATATTGCATACAGCAAATTTCAAAAGAACCAACTCTAGACATGCTTATATCAATTATACAGATGACCAGTTAAAATTCCATAAGCCACACGCTCATGTATACTCTGCCCAAGCTTGCTGCAACATATGACCCTTCGCAATCTGCATGCTAACACTGTGACATTGGGAAAGGAGAAATTTCAGTGTATTAGAGGGGTACACAAATGACCATGACCACTTATTAGAGACGGAAATACCGCATAGACCCACTGGTGCTTGATATATTTGGATTCTAGTCAGTAAGTTGCATGCAGGAATGGCAATTTGACTGGAACACGGGGAAGTTTCAGAGCCAGTTTTTCATCTGTAGCCCTTTTTGATGGAAAACTCAGTCTGGTGCAGTAGTCATAATATCATGCCACCACGATCGACTCGTAGCGCCAAAATCACCACCCAGTCAAAGACAGCGGCAGCGAAGAAAACACAGGCAATATTTGTCAATGACATTTTCACCCAACCCCTCATTGCTCAGCTGTTTGCTGGAAGTTCGCAATTCGGTGTGTTGGAGTACTGTCCTACATTCATGGCTGTCTAACGCATAACGCAACCCCCGTGCTTATGATCGTGATGGTTATAATGCTATGTTCCAGCACCTAATAGAAGGTATGGGAGATTCATTTTGTTGCCCATGGGAGGCTAAGAGAGCCTGGTCAGATTACGTGTTTGATACAGTGGAGAGACTGACGTTCACACGGTATGGTCCATGCAACATGAACACATTCCGCCTTGCTATGACAGGCGGAGCTCTCAGGAACAATAACAACGCCGGACCTGCGGCGTCAACAGCCAAGGGACACACAGTTAGTCACACATGTCCGTAACTTGTAAGGCTTAATACAGACTCTAGCTGCCACCGTCGTTCCCACCATAACGATGGCCAGGTAAAATGCTGACCATCTTTTGCCTCCTGTGATAGCAAGGGATAACTACAGATGAGCAGCCGAAAAATGGATCAAGTTCTCCCATGACCCAGTTAGACCGTCCCACCAAGAAATCTGCACCTACCTTGAGCACCTGCACACGAGCCCATGGCGCCCGGCAGCCTTGCAAACCACATATGCCACATGAGAATGTTCATCCGCCTTGCGGGAGCTTCATTAAAAGAGGTCTACCATATCAGGGTCCAGTGGGCTCTGGATGCGGCCAAAAGGGACAAGACATGCAAACCCCGACAACGACGAGCAGTCATACTGCCACACCTACGAGCCATCCTGTCAAAACTCTCGCTAGTGCAACTGGGGTCGTTTTACTGTCGACTCTCGTCGGTCAGGGGAGTCCCCACGAAGGATACCTTCACGGGCGACCTATTGGACGAGAGCTCGTCAGTCGCGTTCGATTACCCCTGTCGTCCATGACGAGAGAAATCCACGTGCATAGTTTCGTCTGAGAGAACCCCAGGACAAAGAGACAGTTTAAGGGAGACTTGAACGAGTGGTCGTAATCACTGCATGTAGCATGTGGTAACATAATAGCTCAGTAGTTCTCCATCTAACACCTCCAGTTTCTATCTTAATCAGAATAAACATATTTCCCCTATACTAGTTTGAATTAATAAATAAGCTTTTTTTTGTTATTTTGAATCACCCACGGTACTACTAGGGGTGTCGCCCGCCAGGAGAGCTAAAGGAGACTCTGGACGAGGTCTTCTGGCCTGACGATACATAATAAAACGTCAAATAACGAGACCTCATGGATCGTCGGCTACGACTGTCCTTCCCCACGATACATTGAATTATCAAACCCAAACCCTCGTACGATCTCTCTTCGACCTTAAGACTCTCGTTGGTGTAGAAAATAAAAAGACCCCCTCGATACAGTGGTACATCTCAGTTTAGCAGCCGTTTTCCTTATAAATATAGGTTAAAACCTTCCTGATTTTGTGGTAGACAGTGTCCTGAGGCAAAATCCAGTAAAATGACAGTAATTTCCTACCTTTGCATTAGTTCTAAATAATAGAACAGCCAGTGTTAGTAAAATCCATGTCAATGCATTTTTCAGCTGGGAGAATTAGCAAGATGTTAGTATCAAATGCACATCTATGATCCCATACGGGAGTTCGTCAGGAACCAGTTTATCAAATATGGCTGACATGAGTTAGAACTGGTGAAATGTGGTGAAATTAGTTGTACAAAAAGGCTTCAAAAGTGACACAGAGAACAAAACCGGAGTTTTTACCATCAAAAAGTATTTATTTTACATCTATGAAGGTAAGGGTGCATGAACATGCTCTGACATTGACAGGATTACTGAGAACCAAAGCAGTGCTTTTCTGTACTATGGGAATAAGTGCATTTACTCTCTGACTGTCCGCTAGGCAGTCAAAGTTTCTCGGACTACACCTCACTGGCCCCACTCACTACACCCCCTCTCCTTCACTGCATGTCACTTCACCTGCCGCCGTCACATCTCATCACATCTCCTATCTGTATGTCATTTTATCATTTTCATCATCATATAAGTCAATATTACTCTCGCCAGTCTCGTATATCGTCATACTCTAAATATTTTAATAACCATTATTATTTTCAGACCTTAAGACTTAATACAAATAATATCTTATTTACATCGATTATAAACGTCTACCCTATTCCGAAATTTCATAATTTTCCGCCGAAAATTTCACATGAAAGAGATTTTTCCGTTTATATTCTTCTGATACACACCAATAGCCTAGGAGAAATCCAACATATTGGATCTTATCAGAGGTCTGACGATTGACGTTTTTAATCGTGGCGTGTCGGGAGCCAGTCGTGGCCTATTGGTGAGTCGAAGTGTAGTATACTGCTAAGATTTAGTCTGACCTCCCGATGAAATTTTCCAACCGAGAATCTTGACAACTAATTCAAGCCAGCTTGAAATAGTCGTTGGCCGTCAAGTGGTCTACATAATCGCCAGGTGGTGCCAAATAGCATAAACTGATGTAATCAGATGATCTTTCAGCACACACTTCACGTTTACACTAGACGATTTCTTGCATTTTATGGCTGAAAGTTGTCAGGTGGTGCTAAATTCAGGAATTGCCCCCTAAAATCGTCTATTGAAAACGCTGGGTATGATGTTGAGAAAAAAATCCCCAAAAAGGTAAGATGAAAATTAAGCTTTATGTCATATTTTCAGATACATCGGATGATGCAGTACATCAATCAATCGCTAAGCATGTTATTCATATTGGTGTTGATGGACTGCGTCCAGACTGCATCAAAGGAGCATTGGGCGGTGCTCCAAACCTGCTGCAGAGGCTGGTCAGAGAGGGCACACACACTTTGACGCGGGCAAGAACTAGCCTAAGGACTGTTTCTGCCCCTGGCTGGAGTTCAACATTGTGTGGGGTGGATAATGAAGCAAGTGGCATACTCGGGAATGACTGGATGCCTCCATGGCGTGGCTATGAGCAGCCAATTACACCAATAACGGGCAATGATTTTGCTCTTCCTTGTATCTTTGGGGAACTTAAGGCTCAAGATCCAAGTATTCAAACTGCCTGTTTCTATGATTGGAACTGGCTTTCTCTTATGTCAAACTATGGTTACCCAGGCTCTGTTGACAAAGAACTGAGAATGCCTGCAGCCTATCCACTCACAGATGAGTTGCTTTCATGGTCTGTGCGAGAATACTTGAGAAATTTGTTAAACTCTACAGAAAAAAGCTACACTTTTTTCTATCTAGGAAATGTTGATGGATTTGGTCATGCATTCACATGGTGCAATCTTATGTATAATCTTGCAGTGGGGCAGGTTGACCGACAAATTGGACTAGTTCTGGATTTGATTGAGGAGATGGGGATGGAAAATGACACTATAGTCATTGTGAATGCAGATCATGGTGGGCAAGAACATGGCCATGGCAGGTATGAGGACTCTGATTTACTCATTCCCATGTATGTGAAGGGTGCAGGTATTAAGAGGAACCACAAGTTCCAGCAGGATGTCAGCAATGCAGATATTGCACCTACTATTGCCTATGTACTTGGATTAAAGCAAAATCCATACTGGGTGGGACAAGTGATGAAAGATGCATTCATCCGATAGTTTACACCATAAAATTTACAATGTGAAATATCATGGCTACAATTGCCATCCCTTACCTGATGTTACAGTTTAATAAAAGATATAAATCCTCTCGAAACTACATTGCCACGTATACTAGATATTTAAAAGAAAATATCATTGGCCCTTAGCATACACAACATGAACCAATCACTTCCTCTGTACACCTTTGGGTAGAATTGTAAAATAGTGGAACCTTTGGAAGTAATTCCAGCTGTTTGATATGCGCCATGGCTACTCTCCAGCCAAGCCTACAATTTACGCAGGTATAATACTCTTCGACTGGTTTCCTGTCAAAATAAATCAACTTTACAAATCAACACTCTCGAGATCCCCCCGTACATTGGTTTAAAATCGATGACAATATAGATAAGCTAATGTTATCCTTTTAGATTATAATGAAAAACCTACTAGAATGTTTAAACTTCATTAAGAACTGACCGAGTTAGACGGTAGTACCAATACTTCACACGAGGAGACCTCCAGTCATGGAGTTATTTATAAGCCAGGTGGGAGGGGTCTATGGGTCATATATCTGCAGATATCGTAACAAGTCAGAGGTGGAACAGAGAAAGGTAGCCCCGAGAGAACATGTATTCCCTGTGAGTGCAGCTGTTATATTTAGTGTAAAGGGTGGTGCAACATAACCAGATAACGAGATAGACAGACAAACAAACATACACAGATACACATACAGATATATAGATACATATGATATACAGAGTTTCATACATACCTCCCCACCTCTCGCCAATACAACCTTGACTCTACCTGTCATGGCTCACTGCTCTGCCACCTTTCTCTCACCTGGCCAACATGCACAATGCAGTAAGACAATACAGATACATAGATACAGGTACATAGATATACATTAAAATCATATTTATATTGTATTAGTTACCATGTTTTCTTGTAGTGGTCAATGAACTGCTGGTATTGCTTGTCATAGTCAGTAATCTCGGCAGTGAGTATCCAGGTACAGGTCTGTTCACTCTCCCACCTACCTGGCTAGAGTGGATCACCCTGCAGAGACTCTGGCCATAGGTGCACCCCTCTCATAAGATCTCACACTCTCTAAGCGGTATTCTGTACAAGAATTCTTAATTAACTAGGCTTAGAGCCTTGAGAATCCACTGGCCTGCCTCCCGTGCTAAACACGTACATCAATGCAACCCAAAGATTCCTATAATCTCAATGATGCCACCTAGCGAGAATACTGTGTACTTGGCACCATAGTGGCTTTATTTGGACTGGAATACAGAATACCACTTAGAGAGTCTGAGATCTTATGGGAGGGGTGCTATATAATTATATGCGGATACATAAGGCGCTGAAGACGCCCCTACTTTGAGGCAGGCCAGCCTGGTCTGTAGCATTACACATGGCTCTCACACGTGGCTTGTATGTCGTTCAGGTCACCAATTTTATGCAGGCCATGTGTAGGGCCGGTATGCAGTGACCCATGCTACTCCCAGACAGTAGTTGTACCTGTTAGCCTCGCTCTGTGGATGCTCACGGGCGTGGTGGGCGGGGCTTACTCTTATATTATTTTTAGATCCGCAGCTGCCTTGACCCAGTAGCAGTAACCATTTCTTAATCTCCGACCAGACTTTTAGAAATGCTTGGAGAGCGTGTTATTTTATATAACCTCGAAGCCAATTTTCCATTTTCCTATTTCCTTTCATGTATATTTTTGAAAATACAAAATTTAAGTATGTCTGCATCTAGAGCTTAGATACAACAAGATCACCCGGTTTGAGGTGCATACCGCAGATACCGAGTGGGATTTAACGCGACCAACCTCTGAACAATGTGGAGACAGAGGTTGCGGCCAATCTATCTGTGTGCAAGTTCAAGCAAGAGTATCATAGTCATTCATTTTTTATCCAACCATACTACACATTTGATACCGTTGACACAAGATCATATGATATGGGAATATGGAAAACCTATATTATTAGTTAGTACCAACTCCAATCCTACAATATACCAGGAAAATGGTGTAAGTTACGTGGCCTAATATATTAGTACCTGTGCCAAGCTTCCAAGCTACTGGCCACTCTGCCTTGTACGCCTCCTAGTGCCTGTGAAGGAGACTTGATACACATCTGTAGGCCCCTATGCCATTGGAATTTTTAGAGAAATATTCTAAAAAGTTATGTTATATTTTGAGAAACTGACACTAGTTAATTGCATACTTCCGCTCGTTTCAAACTAATGTTGACAAGCCAATTTGGGGATCTCATCAGAGGGATAAAGGCGCAATATGCAAAGCTCAATGTGCTCAGAATATCTCTCCTCCTGCACTAATATTGATCTGGATAGGGACCAGTCTATGTTGGGTCACACCCCAACCTCTAACTCTATCCTATATGGCTGTATCAATATATGGGATACTGCTATCTTATAAACCCTTTCCTTGCTTATTATATAGGAATCAATCACTGAACCTTTTTTCATAGTTCCTAATCTATTAGGTATAACATATTTGTTTCTTTCGAGTACCAAAGAGAACGGTAGAGGCAATACGGAAAAGAGAATCACATCCGATAATATAAACTGACTTAGAGTTCAGCACTGTCTTCGCTTCCATCTGAGAGGCTCCCGATTATGGGAAGTATACCTAAGAATGAGAGACAACAAACAATCACTACTGCATACCTTTATTTACAAGGGGGTAAGTTCAACTGGCCCTGTTATATTCCACACTGTACACGCTTAGATAAAGAACAAGTATGTACACACCAAGTCTGGACAGCGTATCGTTGTCTTGTACCACACTTTAAGCTAATTTACAGCAACTTGCTATAATACACAAACCGTTATCATCAATATCGATAGATCTCAAACTTGTAACTGTTAAGATTATTTTCAAACCATTGCGTAAAACATTACCCTTTGTGTTGCAAACACTTCCGTTATAAACAAAACAGAAACTTGCAGCACACGCTTGATTTTGGCTTAGAATCTACTTTGCTGTTTAATATGTAGTAAATTTCAAGCTTCAAATGACCTGACAATCTATGGTATATAAAAGACCACGTGAGTGAAATAAGACAAATCAAACTCTTGGCACACGTTGTAGTTACAGAGAAATAGTGGTCGAATACTATAACTTATCTGTTGGTTCCGATAACATGGGGAATAATTACTATTCATCATTTCCTACCAGCAACATGCTTGTATAACATTTCCCCCACGTTCCTTGATGATGTCCAGTTTATAGTATTGCCATCTTTCTGTCTTATATTATTTACATAGTCTCCGTAGGAAACATACTTTAGGTATGATTGTCTATACTTATGACAATTACATTTATTCACCTTGGTGTCGTAGGTACGAGTGCAAGTGGTAAATCTTATCATAAAGGTAAGAGATCGGAGGTGTGACAGAAACAAATTGAACAGTATCTTAATGGAATTCATTTAGCTATGACGTTATGTATACAAAACTTTAGCAAAAAGAGAATAGAGGAGTTATTTATATATTTTATGTAAACCAAAATAACCCACAAAAGACTTTGATAGAATTTGAAATATAGGCATAGATAATGCTGATTGTTCTTCTAGTATTGTGTGGATGATACCCTCAGTTATTTGACAGTAAATTAAGTGTAACTTTCCAAGTAATAACCACATATTCCTATTTGGTTAGATTTGCTGATATTTTCTACATTCTTAGTCAATAAAAATATACCAACAGAAATATATGCAATGACATAAATGATACAGCAAAGGATTTTGTAATCTGCATGTCATTGTATATCAAGGTAGTAACCTACAATACAGTAAGATAACCCAAACTATATTTACAGTTTCAATTATTGGAAGCACGATGGTAACTGTTGGCTCATTTTACTGAACAGATTGAATGGATCAGACATATAATCGGGTTTAATCTCGTAGGTGAAATCTGAGACGGCATGACTCCACATTTGATGATTTTAGACAATCTTGGCTTTTGCCTGAATAAGACAGTTTTGAAGTTGGCTCATAAGAGCCGTATGTGTTCCAAGACCACCTATATGAAGGACAATCATATACCATACATGTATTTGCAACAATAGGTAAGTATTCCACACAAATGCAGTAAGAACATATATTCAAGGTCTTTCTTTCACCTTGAGGAAAAATGGTCTAAGAATAATGACCCCAGATAAATGACAATGACGATATATATGACTCAACAAGATGGTAATGTAACGACAACTCCAAATAAATGTAAACTGTTTTAATCATTCCTTTTCGAATAGCTGACACAAACTTTACTGCTGGATTATACTTTCCAATTAAGATTCAACAAATGACTGAATTTATTCAATATAATTCCCAAATGTTCTGGAATATATAACCAATTATTTCCTCCTAAAATTAAGTTTAACAGAGATGTGGTTGATTTAGTTAGTGAAAATGTTTTTGACGTTGCTAAGTTCAGATATATATATATATAGTTATCAGATATTACTCCAGACACCACATGTAGATAACTATGTTAAAAATAAATAGGGACTACATCGGAGCCTGATACATAAAGTTTAATTTAGATTATGATGAATTACCATTGATGAAATCTAATGAAGCTGCCCTCTACGAGGACAAAGGAATGTTGAATGATGGAAACGCACACAGGACACAGAGGGGAATGAGACACCTACACATTCTCCACTGCACACTCTGTCACTCCCCAAACCACTATCTACACAACCATCTACACAGAGTGTACCTCTAGATTATAGAAAAAGAATTTCACAGTTTATAAACCATGGCTGAATACATTAATCGGCAGTAGCACAGCAGCGGGTGCAGTGATTATCTCATTACATGATTAGAAGTAAGGTGAATTTGTTCACCTCTTTTCTAATATCAAAATAAGTATCGTGTGCATATCATTACGGAACACTGTTTCCGAGAACCCTGTAGCAGATGACATATTACTTGTATTAGACCTTTTACATTTGTGTTAGATCTTTTACATGGAGATGATATACTACGGTCTTCGTGTCGGGGAAGGGGCATTGACAATAAATTCTCTTCAAACATGTATTTTGATAGAATTCAACTGAGCAAGGCAATTGTAACACACACAAAAAGTAATCATATACCTATGCGTGAATGTCTCATTTTTACTGACGAGGAGAACGGATTTCGTTCGTCATTGAGTGACAAAATGACATTCATACGTCCCTCTGTACCAAGTGATTTTGAAAGGGCGTTTTTAATGATCTCCAGGTATATAACGATGAGGAAACAAAGTGAGTGTGTCTGAATTACATTTGTTCCCTGTTGTTTCTGATCGAAATATTCACTTCGTTCTTTGAACTCGAATATTTCCGACCAACAACTCAGAACTTATCCCATTCAGGCACCCTAACCATTTCTCCATTTATTACCATAATAATGAATGTAGGAGTCAATATTGATATTTTGTGGACTTATAATTTATGTAAAGTAAAGATTTAACACATAGTCAGAAATATCAATTTGGATGACGATATATAATGGATATGAAACCAATACAGATTAATCAGTAAAAGATAAAAACCATGATGAGGTATTTAACTTTTAATGATATTGCTGAAGCAATCGTTTGTAAGGAACCTGCGTCTTTGAATTGGTCCTCTACATATACTGGTTAAATCATTTACTCAGTTAAGTTAATTTTCCAAAATTTAATAAAGTATTGTATCACATTGGAGGATTGGGCAATATAAATATTTAATTGGACTGGCCCCTTTGATTATTACACATAAACCTTGACATTCACCAAAAACTCGATCGTTTAATTTGTGAATCTTGCTAAGGCCACACAGACTAACAACCTTGACATACTGCAAGCTGATGATGTATAATGATGTTTATTGTTGAATGTATAATGACTAAGTTATGGGTTGGGATAATGATGAGGTCAGATAAAATCCCATACTGACCACATTACTTAATGAGATACATATGCATGAGCTGGTTGATAACAAATACCTACGATCAGTTTTACTAAAATCAGACTTCGATAGACCCTGTCCTGATTTCCTATCGGTCTCCATTTATAATTCCACAATCCAGGACTTGAACCATTTGATCAAACCCAGCTCTGGTTTATAAACAATATTCCACTCCGACTTTGTGATAGTGTCGTATTTGATCTTAAAGGGAATACTAGACCCGGGAAATGTCTTATTAAACAATTTCATATAACAAAACATAGAAGCCTTCAAGACTTGTAACACTATAGCCTTGTGTAACCTTTTCAATTCGGGACCCTGTATCATCCTTGATACTGACGATCATATTAATCAATCTCCTACCTAACCTCCAATTAATCTTGAGCACGACGCTATTAACAAGAGCCCCAAATCAGGCAAGATACACTGTTTCGTAAAGAACGCTTGTCTTCTACATTCTTCAATATTGTAGACAGAATCAATGAGAAAACAAGATGTTGACAAGTACTCAAATCAAATACCATAACATCAGCGTAGCTTTGGGCTGATCGGTCCAGCACTATAGTACCACGTACAAGAAATAGAAGAGAGATAACATTGGCGAACCTGAATAGCATTGCATGTGTGTATACATGTTCATTGCAATAACAGAGCACCAATAGTAGAGAGCCTGCCTGACTGCAGTAGTGCGGTATACTGCCTCCAGGCATACTCATTCCTTCTCCTGTAGCTCGTCACCGTTACCATAGTGGAACTGCACCTTAGGTGTAGCACTTTTCTCCTCGTTCTGCGTCTTCAACAGGCGAATCCGGTCTTGAATTGATAGGATCTTCACTTCAGTTTGCTCCCCTGGCTCCCCGTCCCCTTCAGCTTGCCTCGTCCCGTTTATACTGGATGCCTCCTCCGTTGAAGCACACTCCACTTTATCGGACAGAGTCTTCATAGCTACTTTACTCCTGGGCGTCGATTTCTTACGAGGGAGTGTAGCAAATCCAGACTCGACCAGCGATTGACATGTCTCGGAACCTGTGCTTTCAGAGTTATCTTTGGTATCCACGCGAACAGCTGGTGTTGATGGAGCTACCATTGGTGAATCAATGGTTGTTTTCGTGGATAGATCAGATTGTTTTTTGCCAGTAGTCGCCTCCTTGTTTTCGCGACCAGTGCGAACTACTACTCCATTGTTCTTATCCACCTGTGGTACCTCCTGTATCTTGGGGAATATTTCTGGAAGACGCTTTGGGAATTTGTAATGGGGAAGACTTCTATATCCGTCACCATCTTGAACAGACCGATTAAGTGCCCAGGGACTGCTTTGTATGATTGCATGCGTGTACGTACTCGTGAGGTTTTCCTCTGAGGTAAATTTGTCACGTGAAGGTAGCCGTGCTGTCTTCCCCTCATTAGCTGATGACTTCAAATTAGACTCTGGTGGCAAGGACATCTTTCTAAATCCTGGCCTCTGCCACAGGGGCTCGGGACAAACAGGAGACCGTGATCGTGTATCTCTCTCATTGTTGGATTTGGCTTTTGTGTCATTTTGGTCATTTTTTAATGGTTTTGGTTGCCACCAGGGTGTTTTATCACCGCTCTTATTTTGTTTAGCCTCCTTCTGAAATTTAGTTGGAGTTATCTTCCCGGTGTCGGGCGTCTTGGGCTTGGTATTATCTTTATCTAACTGTGGTTCTTTACTTATAAGTAATTTTAACCCAGGTTTTTCACTAGATTTGACTTGTTTTTCCTTTCTCTGACTAATTCCCAAACCGGTTTTATCAAAATCAGGTGGCTTGTCCTTTGTGGTGTCGCGTTCTGGTTTTGTCTCGGATTGTGTGTGACTTTTTACATTTGTTTTGATATCAGTGTGGATTTTCTTAGCTGGCACATTTAATGAATGATCTATCTTTCCACCTGCTTGTTGTTCCCTATTTCTCTCTGGACCAAGATTTCCCAACTTAGTTTTATCATGACCATCTTGAATCTGTTTCTCATTACCTCGAATGTCAATACCTTTGGCTTCCAGAGTAGAGGCATGTTCTGCCAGCACATCTATATTGTCAAAGTTCTGACTTTTCGGGCGGCCATTTTCTATTTCAATTTTGTTGGATTTTCTACAAACACGCATTGTAGCAGGCGCTTCTGGTGCAGTTATATCACTGTTCTTCCTGGTATCACTGTTCTTCCTGGTATCACTGTTCTTCCTGGTATCGCTATTCTTCCTGGTATCGCTATTCTTCCTGGTATCGCTATTCTTCCTGATTCTGTCGGGTTTGTCCACTGTAAGTAGGGTGTCAGTAGGTTGATCTCTGTCAGGGGACTCGGTGGAAGTCTCTATGGTAGACACTGTCGACTCAGCGGGAATGTTTCTGGACACTTTAGATCCGTCCGTCTTCACCTCCCGCCAGTCCTTGAGCGTATTCAGGTGAATGCCATCTTGTTTCCTGATACGCCGTTTTGACCATGGCGCCTCCTGGCGTTTGGGAGCCGGTTTACGGCGTTCATTTATGGGCACGTGACGTAGAGTACCAGGTTCCGGTCTTCCCTGTCTGCACCAAGGGGCAGCTGGACTCTTGTCCCGTGCCTTATCTGTATCCTTTTCCTTGATCTTTTGTTTGTCTTTACCTTTCTCCTTCTCTTTAGTCGTTTGTTTATCTATTGCTTTCTCCTTCTTATGTTCATCAACAAGTTTCTCCTTGGTTTTCACATCATCCTTTACTTTTAATTTGTTTCTGTCTTTGCTTTTAGGTTTAGCAGCATTGGATTTTTCCCGTGGCTTTTTATTTGGAACTGATTCTTCACTCTCAACCTTTTTGTCCTTGTCTACAGACAAATGTTCTGGTTGTGGCCGTTCTGCCACAGATGTCGCAGGAGACCCAGCTCTCGACTCTTTAATAATTAATGTCTCTGATACTGTATTCAGTCCGTCTTGCCAACCTGTATCCTCTGATATAGCAATATGTTGCTCAGCTTCGACAACCACAAAAGAATCACTCACACTGCATTGTTCATTATTGTCACTGGCGTCAGGGAAGCCGTCATTGATAACGATAGTAGCAGTGACAGACACTCCGTCCGGTTCATTGTCGTCTGCTACTGAAGTCTCCCCGGTAGCGCCATTTTCTGTCCGTTCCTGCTGGTCTGTGACAGCTGGCTCAGACAAATCTGACGTCACGCCTTTGCCGTCACTGACGTCTGGCGCTTTCATACCGTTTTTGACTGTAGATGGCGCTCCCTTCTTAGCGTCCCAACCAAATATGGATTCCTGTTTCTTGAAGTGGCCGCTCAAGGAACGCCGACTGAAATCAGAGAGGGAACATTCTCACTCCGTGTGATGTTAAGCACGATACCTTTTAGTTTTATAGTAGAACCTTAATAGAGTAGTAGTAGACCTTCCACTGCGGGACGCATTGAATAGCATAGTTCAAATCACGATTCAAGGATGAATACAGCGCAATTATGGACATAGAAGAAGGCCTGAAAAAGCCTGCAAAATTCAGGTTTCGTATACGGTATTTCAATGACATCTTTACAAAGAGCAGTTTCTGTTATCGGAATAAGATACGGATAGCACAGCAAAATTAGATTTACATTATTGAGATTCATGAGATGCGATCATGTACTGCTAGTCTGTGAATGATGAGCTTGGACAGAGAAAAGGTGATACTTACTTTCTGAGAGATTTCAATCGTACTCCCATGCGCTTTAGGGCAATGATTGCGTTGACGATTTTCTGAAAATGCCGTAGAAAGTGTCAGAAATCATAGGTAAGCATGTAAATCAGCATATAGCTGTTTTCTTGCTATACTCAAACCGACCCCTACGAATCAGTAACAGTTTAGCCATCCATGATTAGATTAAAATTTTGTAATTGCTCAAAAACGGCCCACCTTTTTAAGAATTTCATGTATTGAATACATGTACTTAGACGGCTTATATACCTTCAATAACATCAGTGTTTATGTTTGATCAAGGGGTGATATGATAGATAATGGTCACTTAGCATTAACTGATAAACCCTCGTCATTATTATGCCGTGAATAGGTTATTTGACCGGACGCCATATTGGCTTTATACCTGAGCTGATTTCCGACCCGCCTCCCCCAAAGCCTCACACAATTGTTCGCCACTCACGGCCGTACCCCATCTCCTTATCCTATCATCATCAGTGATTGCGTAGTTTTATTTAATCATACTATCCTCACCAATGTATTTACATTTTAACTCAAATTGTATTTTACCATGCTATGATAAAATCTTTATATTCCATTATAACCTTGAACATACCATACACACGATTGTATAATTTTATCTATTTATTAAAATAACCATCCCAAATTGTACCATATCTTTTAATAACATTTACTCTTTGCCTCTATTGTAGTGGGGACTTGTTCACTTTATCAAAATGCTCTTTGTGACCGAGTGCAGTGAAAAATATACATGTGAAGGTATTTCATACCGGCTTTGTGTTAAGGGAGCGTACAATAATTATGGCCCAGGGGGGGGCACAGTTTTTAGGGGGGGGGCCAACTTTTTTGGGGGCATTCCCAGGGGGGGGGCCAACTTTTTTTTTGGTATTCCAATGGGGGAGGGGGCCAACTTTTTTTGGGGTATTTCCATGGGGGGGGGCCAAAATTTTCCACTAATTCTGTCGTGGGGTCGACCTTTTCAGCTAAACATGGAGGCAAACTCCCATAATTGTGTTCAATGACAAAAATTGATGTTATGAAATGCATTCATATCATATCACAAGAAATCAGCTTAGTTGTACAACTATAATATTGATTAATGCACAAGGTAACTATAGTTGTCTCACTCCCTGGAGTTCAGTTTCTATGGTCACAGTCCTGTTGGCCAATTCGAGATAGGTGTCCACCCTCCCTCAGTCTGACAGACTTATGTGGGGGAAGACAACAATGGACAAACACTAACATTTGTCCTAGAATCAATGCAGTCTCACAAGATCATTAGTTTTTTTCTTCAACATTGATGAATTAAGAGCATTTACTACAACATCAAGTACTACAAAATGCCCCTGTTGCTGCTTATTTCAATAAGATTACCATATTTATGAAAGAGCATTGAGTACTTAAAGGGGTTCTGCATGCAAGAAAATGGGACTTCCTTCTGAGGGCAACACCATAGATTGATCCACTCATTCCAAAGATCCCTCACGCCATGCCAGACTATAACAAATTGCCAGAACATCTGTATTTGCATGTCAATGATACTGCTACAAGAAACAGTGAAGGTCCTTTGAGATTCTGCAAGGGAGCCTGATGACTATGAATTGATGGCACAAATCGAGAAAGCAGTTGCTGCTGGATATTTGAATGTGAACAACCAAGTCTCAATAAGTGACTTCATTGAGAATTAGGTTCTAGGTAGTTAAGCTTTATGATTGATTATATGGGTACAGGAGAGATGGGGGCTTCCAGCAAGACTGCTAGCTGCCAACTACAGCCTCAATTTGGCAGGGGTTGATTCACTGATTTTGGGTTAGAACATTAGCAGAATCTTACAATTCAAATCATGTATATGATTCTTACAGAATCTTATGATTCAAATCAGGTATATGATTCAAGTTCACAGAAACCTCTCATATATAGGCTCTCCAGGGACTCTCCTGTAAGACTGGCCAAGGTATACTTAAGGGCTGACATTATCTGCTATTGGCTGCCAGTGGTGCAACTGCGAGCACCTCTCCAACAGAGTTGACTCCAGATGGCAATGACTGACATTGAAACTGGCCTCCACATGGTGTGTGTTCCAGTCCTGCTCAAGACTCCCCGATCTTTTTTGCATCAGTGCTGTTCCGTCAGCAACAGCTGTTAATTTGCTACTTGTTTCATTTATTTTCTTTTTTGAGCAATTTTTATGAAGTGAATATTGTGTGTACCATCACCAAATTTGGTGGTACAGCCATTCTCCCACTTGGGCACTAGCCCCTTACTCCTCATTCTAATGGCAGGTGTCAAGCCAAATAAGCAGTAGGTACTGTGTAAGTAATTGGTATAACCCGACCGGGGTTTGAAGCCATGACCTACCATGCTTAAGGTGAACAGCCCTACCACTTAGCTACTGAGATTGGTCAAAATTTTGACAAATGACTGACTGTAGCTGGGTTTGTTCTAAAGCAAAGAAGGAAAGCCTTTTGGAATTAGGCCTCCTCTGTGCTTTTACTCTATTCCGATGGGGGGGGGGGGGGCGATGTTTTTTTTTGGCATTCCAAGGGGGGGGGGGCAACTTTGTTTTTGGTATTCCCATGGGGGGGGGCAACTTTTTTTTGGCCGATCGGTGTTAGAAAAACTGTGCCCCCCCTAGGCGATAATTAATGAACGCTCCCTAAGAACCTTCGCACAAGAGAGTGCTGTTGAATCTCAATTAAGACATGCATTAATGTTTACTTGTGTTACATATATGTTTCAGTATTACATGTAAACATTACCCACCTGCCATTTCCGTCTGTACACAAACCGCTTTAGACGTTTCTTACTCAAGTCTAAATGAGATGCCGTCAACTTGGGCTTCTCTCTCTGGAATAGATTTGCAAGCTGATAAATTATTCTGTCAAGAATTAACACAATTAGGAATATGAGAGTGGCCTTCTCTTAAAATAATAACACAAAAAATCCTGTTCAAATATACACGATGTGGAAAAGGTAACCAATTCTATTTGTAAGGAAACGCTGTACCTTTTATTACTACATAAAGGATTGCGCTCCCCCTCCCCCCCTATGATGAATGTCTTACACAAATATTGGACCATGAGTCTACCGATTGTTGGATACACCTCTGGTATTGGTAAATTTAAATCTTAACTTGATTTCTCATGTGGTCGGTCGTATCTCCTAGGGTTTCAGTTTAAGAATAATTCTAAAACATTGCTGGAGCGTGAATGTTATTTCATAATCTGGCGAACAGCTTTTAGACGTAGCATCAATATGCTGTATTTCTTTTCCTTTTTCAGTTCTTTAATGTGTTATGGATGATTATTAGCCTGATATCTAGTATTGTACAAGATCAATGTATAGATCTTTGTATCTGTGAAATGAATTACATAGCCCACTGAAAAAAACTTAAGAGAAATATTAGTCTCCATCTAAAAAGCTTGAATCACGGTGGCCAGTTGTTAAGAACCGTTTCATCGGAAATTCACATTAGGACACCATCATTAGCAAATACGAATTAGTTACGCGTATTGCTGAGTGGCGTCAAGGGATTAGCTAAAAGAATAAAAAACTAGAAGATGCAATTATCAGAAACGACTTATGAATATCCAAATAACCCTTCTTCAACACTATATATCAGATGGGAGGGAAAAGCCTCCACCGCGTTAGATACCTGTTATTTTGATGTCTCAGCACACATACCAACAGGTAAACGAAATCTCAGGGTATCTAATGACTGTATAGATATAAACTGTTTCCGAAATAGACAGGAGAGAGGGGCTCACCCTAAGCCAAGGATGCTGGAGACATTCTGTCGCTGAGAGCCGCTTCCTGCAATGCCAATTATTAGAATTACAACCTTTTCTCCATGTCACTTTGCTCACTTCCTTCCATGACACTGATCAAATAGCAAACATATAACTAAGTTGAAGCCTCATAAAACTTTGACATTTCCGGTCCAGTAATTATCAGATTATTGATTTGGTTAAGCATATCTAGTGTACGTCATTTTTGAGAATAAAAAAAGAGAAAAAAAAAATACTGATAGGTAACTCATTCACGGTTTTCGCGTAATATAATCCACTTCAGTTACGATACACTATTGAATGCTAATGATCATATATGGTCAGTTGTTGAACATTTTACATGTTTACCGACATGTAAAACTCTTGTCAATTGAATGACATAAATTATGAATACTCGGTTTGTGCGTGGGCATTCGTTGTAGACATCTGTCAAAGACCAGATATTTTGAGCTCAGATTATATTCAACAACATTACCTGTAGGACTTGTATATGATACAAAGACAATGTAAAGGAAAATATACACGGCTGAATACCATGTGATGAGTTTATAGTTGATGCATGAATTAGATATCATTCATCTTACTTGCATTCATGGGGTATTTATCCCATCGTTTTACATACATTTTTATAAATGTCTTTTGAATTGTGAATATTGGTGTGCATATTGTTAGTTTTATTTTAGATAAGAGCCTGGACATGCGCGTAGAGAAATGTTGCTATAGATTATCCCAAAATGATGTCACATTATCTGAGCTACTCACGTTTTGTCCTTGACGAGGAGTTTACGAATGAGATCCTTGGCGGGTTCTGTGACGTCACTGAATTCTGCGTAATTAAAGTCGTACGCCCCTTTGATGACGTTGACAAGCGTGTCCCCGTCATTATCGCCCATAAACGGCGACAGCCCCGATAACCTGCGACACATCGTAACAGATTCCACGTGATCACGAGGCTGTGACGTCAGTTATAACATGTGATCTTGCATCTCTATTATGGCACGTATAAAATGCATATGCAGTAAGCGTTGTACCAAAATATATAAGTGATGAGGAGAGGATCACCGACTGAAAGGTTTCGGAAATATTGTGTCGAATTACATTAGTTTACAATTTAGAAAAAAACATCAAACAAACCTCAGCACGAACATAATTGATGAAAACGTAAATTAACAACAATATTGAAATCATCCTTAACTAAGCTTGTAAAGATAAATCGGAATCGTGATTTATCTGTAAACGATACAGATATAAATGGCAGTGTCAAATATACAATAATAATAATAATGGTCTATCAAAATTGCCACATAAGATGCAGTAGGACAGGGTTTTCTATATAGCAATAACCCCTTTTGTAATGGTAAAGATAATTTGAGACATTTAAAGTTAAACCGGTCATCATATCATATACAACGCTTCTCCTTAACCAGATCAGAAACTACAATATGAGTTGGTGGCTGATTGGCCGACTCACAGGACGTAGCAAATGACGCCGACACTCCACATGTCCGTCGCGAAGCAGATTGGCTCGTACTGTACCACTTCTGGTGCCATGAATTCCGGAGTACCAAAGAGAACGCGTAGGTCCTTCTTCGCGTTGAACTCCCTAGCCAATCCGAAGTCGATGATTTTTATTCGGTTACCAGTTCTGGTAAGACATAAGATGTTCTCCGGCTGAAAATAAGACAAATTTTGTGAACGCGGGTGAAGAATGTATAAATAAAACGACGAGATATGACATTTTAAGGGAGACACATATGGGAAATTCAGAGGGAGTAGGTGTTGAACCATCGTCTAAAAGGCATACTCTGCAATGAACACGAGGCGGATGGACCAGAGATTATTGGATCAAAATGGGAAATGCCTGATATGGATTATAATTGAATCTTTTATCAGATATAAGGGACGATATATATGGTTGACAAACACAGGACTTCATGTCTCCATGTCTGAACATAGGCCCCATGGAATAGCTGATTTACCTTCATATCAAGATGGATGATGTTCCGCGAGTGCATATAGTCCACGCCCTCACAGATCTGGCGCATGAATACGACGCATGCTCGCTCTGTCAGGATGAAGTCGTCATCGATGACGCGGTCAAAGAGTTCACCACCCAGAATGCTGTAAAATAGAACGATTAAAACTCCTTTATATAAAACATTTATATCGCTTTAGTTCAAATAGTACTTATATATACATGTTATAAAGTCGGATCACAGTTTTGATATCTATGGAGGAAATATCTATCGCTTCTAGATAAGGGGAATGTTTCCTGAAGACCAAACGAATAACCTTGGATAATGCCCATCAAATATTCCAGGAGATAAGCTTCATGCTACTCACCAGCGTTTAGGTCAATAATTTGCTAAAACACGAAAAAACACTTGTAGGAGATCCATGACCCAGATGAGGTCATCGAATCTGAGGTAATGCTACGTTTACACCTGTTTCCCGGTGGCTCTGGCAGTCTTAGTGCGCCCAGTCCCGGAACAACAACACACTTTTATTGTATTTCTACGACTAAGACCGTAATTGGGCTGGTAGGTAGCGCTCTACATGATATGGAATCTCCTTGGACACCTTCCCATAATTCACTCTCGTAGAACAGAAGTGAATAATCCTTTATAAAAAAACCATTCTTGAAACATACATGTTTACAACCGTCTACATTCGATTACCTTCTCCAGCGATTTGTATGTATCTAATTGAACTCATGCTCTCGCCGTGACTGTTGGAAGTTGAATAAATATCCTGGTGCTGGCATGAGTTCCCATAGGCCATAATACTAACCAGAAGTTCCCGCAGAGACCTGCTATCATGGCCCGGTGAATAACGCCGCACCATGACCCGCTGCGGTCATCTCCGGCAGTCCTGATTCTCATTAGTCATCGGGGACTACCGAGACTGCAATGGCAGATTTTCTTTACAGAGCATCGCACATGCCGTTGGAGTACTGGTCACCCGGATGAGTTAAGATTCACAATCTGGTGAATTATGATCCCCTAAGGTCGTCTCGACCGGTGGTGACCTACCGGGGCTGCCGGGAAATAGGTGTAAACATAGCATAACGTCAGATTGACGCGTTCCGAAAGATATAACAAAACTGTGTTATTAGAAAGGTGACCTACATTTCGAGCACTAGGCACATTTCTGTCTTAGAACAGAAGCAGTCGTAGAGCTGCAGAAGACGCTTGTGTTGAAGTTTCTTCATGATCTCCACCTCCTGCTCCACCTCAGACTTGTCCTGTGGTCGTGGTGCCACGATGAACTTGGCAGCAAACTCCTTCCCGGATGCCTTTTCCACACACCGCTTCACCTCACCGAACTTGCCCCTGAATGAACAAGAAAGTGAACATTTCATATACATCTGCTTGAAGATTCACACTCTATAGAGTCCAATAAAGGGTGTTATCATATACGTATGTACGAATAGACTATTATTCTATACCTATGGACGAATGTCACATATTTACTACCCGCTGTTAGGCACGTAATAGTCTCCAAAACATAGTCCCTGTCAATAGCGGTAAGCTAGAGCCAAAACTTTAAACGGGAAATCATATGAAATAATCGATGGAAAAGTTTTCGGAATACCTAGAATATATAATGCGGCTCTGCAAAAATGGTGAAATTTGATAGTAGATAAGGGTCTCAAATCGATCATTTTATACTTTAACTTGGAACTGTTTTTTTTTCATTAGATATTATTATGAGATATTATATAATATCGTTTTGTATCTACAGGTATAATATCAATCTTAAATATGCTTTATTTCTGGAATTATAAAGGAAATATAGTTGATTACACTGGTTGCATCTTTAGCTATATCGGGGTGTATCGGGACCATGGCACCTTTTTCACGCACCCTCCTAACACGTTACGACGTGCACCGACGCGAGCCAACTCGAACCGATACGCTACGATATGCCTCCCGACGCGCTACGACATGGTCATTTTGTATGGCTCGGGTCGGCTCGCGTCGGCTCGCGTCAGCGTTGGTGGGTGCCTGGTCTAAATAACGTGGGGGATTCACATAAAACACATGTTCAAATAGCTATATGCGAAATCAATCAATGACAACCTGATCAATCGCGCCATAGTCCGCGGGCCACACACAGATGTCAACAAAATGTAGTTCAGCCTGTCTTACTTGGCGGCGCCACTGTCTGACGGGGTAACTTGGCAATGAACGAGGGCGAGGGAACTTGTTGTTATTGATTGATTTTGCATATTTGAGCTATTCAAACTGTATATCAGGTGAATGTTCCACGTTATATACCTTGATATTTGGTCATTACATACGTTTACACGTTACGGGAAATTTCAATAACGTCTCTGAAGTCATGAAGCAGTGCCGATGGCAAGGCCTTTGAATAGGCCATACGGCGTGCTTTCAACGTGAAATAAGGCAATCTAATCGGATGCAATACTGACATCCACGATGCGGCAAAAATGGCTGATAGCTGCCGATTTATGCAATCCAAGACGGTTTAAAAAAACTCACTGTCACCACAAATAGTTTAAAACAACTAAGTATGGAAGTATTTGATGTTGGACATTAATATAGAATATAGTTTAAATAACTTAAATATTTGAAATGAACCAATAACTAAAGGATGACTCGCCGAAAGGTGTAGAAATTCCAGCCTACTCATACGAACAACGAGAAAAATCCGGAATTAGGCGTCATAACGTTTCATGATACAAGATCACATATGATCTTATGTAGTGACGGGCCCTTCTGCTGCTGCCATTGGCAACGTTAACGTTGTCACAGTATTCGCTCTCCAGTCGTAGTCTCTGTGAATCCCTCCCACATGCCCATGCTTGCAGTTAACAAAATATCTGGTGGGCGAGTGTATATTCTCCCGCACTAGGCACTGTTCGTATGGAAATCAACTTCTGACGTACAAGCATTTGTATGGACTTAGACAGCATAGATCGTCAAGTCTCATTAACCGCTAACAAAAGGATGACTCGCCGAAAGGTGCAGAAATTCCAGCCTACTCATACGAACATACGATTAGCTGAATACAGCTTTCTGGAATCTACTCAGTAGCGATCTGTAGGCTTAATATGGAGACTCCGTATTCGGTGGATATTTACGGACATTTAAATGTACATAATCATACGTCACCACGGCACAGATTTGGAATCAACTAAATGTTGATACTCAGAAACTTCCTAGAGGAGATGTGTTTAAATCCAGAGTGAAAGATGAATTAACAAGAATAATAGGCATGTAATCACTGAGCATCACAACTGATCAGAAGACCAGAAAAATACCTGTTATTATAAAGAAATGAGAGCTGATATTGAAAATGTTCGGGAAATTATTTATTGAATGAGTGTGTGTGTTTTTCTGTTTAATGTAAATGTCCTGTATGTCATGTACTGTTTGTCTTCGACGATTGTGAGGAAGAACGCCAAAAGGCGATTGCTTTTGTCTATATTTTTGATTGAATAAAAAAAAAAAAAAAAAAAAAAAATAGGAGAACGATGTGATCATAGCTGTATTCCATGATTACCTATTTTAGATACACTATAGACATATACACACCTCCGTCTACAACGTTGGTGTGTAGACACTGTGTCTAAAAACAGCTATGATTATATAGTTCCCCTATATTACAAACTCTGTGACCAAAGATGTACAACCCAGCTACAGTGCTCAGTGCTATCCGTTAGATTCTGGGGCCCGTTTAACAATCTAGGATTGTACATGCCCTAGAGGCCCAGGGACGATGTGGTTCAGCTTTATTCAGCACTGATGGACGAGCCTATGGACAGCTATGACTGTCTTAGCGAACAGACGTATATATCATTAAACGATAACCCTTGTACGAGGTACAGACAAGGGGCTTCATGTACGAGCCTAGATTATTAAAAGCGCCGCAGGATACCTAGAAACGATGAGTTTATGGACGCATACCCAAATATTTTAAGACGCCGAAGTGAAAAAGCATCTCCTTAATGTAACCAATCTTTCTGGGGATACAACCTCTTGATCTTTACATAGTGTACAATGCATTCCTCTTAGAAAACTATTTGTCTATTTCAAAGTGCCAAATAGGTTGCTAAAAATGCCCACTATAATACATAACAAGTCTCTGTATGACACAATTCCTCCCATCAAGTTGCTGCAAGCTCATGCGGGTGTGTGTGGGGCAGCTATTTGTGGTAAAAGAGACAAGGTCGCCAACACAAACATAGTTAAGATGACGATGTCTACAAACCTATGAAAAAAATCCAGAGACACACCCATATCAAGTCCCATTATTCAGTTAAAACTACTGCATGTACTTATATCTTAGATTTTAGCTACTTAATTAGTTCACACCCTTAATCACCTCATTTTGATACTTGCAGAATCCGACACAAAATCTACATATAGATGTAAACATATTAGTTACTTTGTCAGTGTGATTTTATAGGAAAGTCTGTAATTATGCTGTTCTACATAAGCCACGATGTGATACAGGGGTTTTTTCATGGACGAAAAAAAGACATGTATCTATCCTCTCTGTACACAATAACGGTACGAATTGTGTATTTACTTTCGGTCCAATGACAGCCTCTTTATTGAAAAACACAAAGCGGTGTGTAAACAAGCCGAGTCTAGTTTTTCCAACAGGTGTCGGCCCCTGGTGCTGGCTTTTGTCTCCCCCTAGCGGCGGGAAGCTGCCCTACGAGCACCGGAAGTAACTATGACCTCACTGCACTAAGTGAGTTCTATCCCGCCGGTCAATTGTGTTACCGTTATGTATCAATTGATTCTTAACGGTGTAAATATCTCTTGTTGATCTTTAATATCCCATCATTAGTATCTTGAACAGCATCATTAGCAACAGGACAATTGTTTTTTTTTGTCAGCGATAGGGCGATCATAGTTCCTCGACTGTGTACATATGTATTTGGATAAAACTAGAACGCCCAAAACCAGAAATCAAAATCAGAAATCTATGATATTATTGCCAAGAGGAAATAACCTAATTATGCGCGAATCTAAGTACAATTTGATATGAAAAATGAAAAAAAGACTTCATGGAAAAACTCAGAGACAGACATATATGAGACCCTATAATCTTACTTTGTAACAGGGGTTGTTGAAGTTTAGAATCAGGAATAGGGCAAAACCCCGAATTATAACTGAATGAACAGTTCTGGGTTGTAATGCTGGGCTTCTGTACCGTTTCCTGTTCCGGGGGAGCGCCCGCAGCGCCAAACACAAAGAATCCTTTATGTTGGATAAAGGCTTCATAAGCTATTTTCCACTGGCTGACTATTTGTCAACGATCTGCAGATTGAAACCACCGACGACAGGTCAGTGAATGGAAACAGACATACAGGCTGATGCTGATGGGCGTCTTAGCTTTTATTTGCAATAAAGAAATGTATTGCTGGAGCAGGATAACTAATAGCTCATATGGATTTTGAGTTTGAACACCAGCTTCCAGTCCACCTCATGCTGGATCCCATCCTTATTTTTATTTTACCAAAAGGTTCCAGTAACTACCGACCACAGAATACAATAACTGGAATCCCCTCAGGCCATAGATTCGGTTTACCGTATGGTACTGTTGATAGTCCATGAGCTCCCAGCATAACTGTGGAGTGGTCTATAGAGAGACAAGCCCAGGTTTGCCGGCCCCCTCCTGTGTTTACATTGTCTTCCGCGTGGCACCTGGATGGCATGTGCCAGAGTCTCCTCGAGCACAATGGGGCGCCAAGTTATAATCTCATATCTATTTCTAATGGTTGCTTTCTAATATCTATGAGTATCCATTAGCAAAGGCTAGCAGGGCATCTCAGCAGGTTTCCTGAGAACCATAACAACTTGGAGGTGGTAGAACATGACCGTGCTGCTCTGTTTCCTGCCTGCCTGTCACCCTTCTCCAAGCACCAAATGAACTAGACGCCTGTAAATAACGATGCATCACGATTGATTGGTGACGGAGCAATGTCTTATGAAAATATGAAAATAGATGTGACAATGAATTTATGGCATTTTGGTAAAGGCATATGAAAGATCAGGTTTTAAGCATTTTGAAAGCATCAGTCCTGCATCCCGTCACTATGCCACATCACTCCATTCTGCTATATTTCTGTTCTTCAGGCCCTGTCTATATTTAGTTTCAAGGCGACTCGCCTCTAAAGGTATAACGATGTAAATACGGATCCTCATGAGTAAAGGCAATTCACTAAATGGAAATACCTCGGGACTGCCTGTTATCAGTTGATATACCAAGAAATTCAAATATAGAAATAACGTGGAATACAGACGAGTAGTCAGTTGGCGCCCCATATAGGCGTTCCCTGCATACACAAAGCAAGCGGGACTTGACCCGAGATTGGCCACATCCTGAGCATCCATTCCCGTCACCACGCCATTCACACATTAACTGCGTTGTCTGGGCGTAGAAGAACCCATATTGCATTCGCGGGGAATATTGATAGATATAAAAGGAATAGCACAAATGTTCGGCTACTTAATGGTAAAGTGCAAGCTTTAGTATCTTTCTATAAGTAATGTCAAGATGTTTTGGGAAGGGATACGTTAAGTATAAACAGCACCTCTCCTTACACTCTCCTAACAGATTCCAGTCTTCTGTGCAAAGTAGCGAAAGTCAAATGTAGCTAAACCTCCGCTCTGAGTGTTTCTCTGTCTTTGTTTTGTAGGCTCTTGAGGTGGCGTCTAAATCTGAACATTTAACTGGGGGGTTGGCGCATAACGACATTTAGGTCTAACAAGAAGAATCCTCACATTCACTACCAAAAATAAGTAGTTTCGAGGAAAACCGAAGTATTTGAGGAAAGGAATTGGCTGCTTGCCTTCTTCTACAATGGTTGCAATAGTGGTACATGTACTGGTGTAGATGTGGCTGCTGATTGTGATGCCAGGAATTTACCATAGTATGCTGACATAGGTGATAATATGAGTTTTTTCTTTTAATCTGTTTTATGCAATAGGTAGAATAGGCTACATCACCGCGAGATTGAATCTACGAATCAGGATGAGAGAACAGTTAGTATATGGAAACGACCAAGACTGGAACAATAGACCATATACTCTTTATCTCAGAATGCTACAAACTGAACTACTTTGCCTCTAGAGGCAATTCTGATGGTGCAATAATTCGTAGGAGCAGTGTTACTATGAAGGTGGTTCGTAGCAAAATTAGTTTTATTGTCAAAGACTAAGTTATTTTAACTCTAACAGAAGCTATTGTCCTCATCACCATCTTCCATTGAGATTTTACAAAGTGTCACTCAGTTCTGGTCCAATCTTACAAAGCGCTATGCTAACGTCCCATATTGCTACGCTTGGGAAGAGCATGTCTTGAAGCTCAAATAGAGCAAAACATGGACATCTAAATTTCTAAGTGACAACCAGTTATAGGGACCTCAAAGGTTTTATGATAGTACAATACATTTTATAAACCACGGTATAAATACTTTCTAGTATATTTCAAGGGCAGAATACAGTTGTTTTAAAACCAAAATAAAGAAATTGAAACCACAACAAACACAGGTGCATCAAGTGCGGCCAGCGGGCGACCTCAGCTGGCAAGCGATAATTTTCTGAGGTTTTATCTTTCAACTCGTCGAACCTTTGAGGCTGCACCTTGCAGTCTACACTTGTTTCACCCAGACACCCTTCTACCAATGACCCTGAGAGATCCTGCGCATAAGTGTCATGGTTCAGAGATCATGGTACAGAGATTAAACCAGCTCAGGCTGGTTTGTGAGAATGCTATTTTGTAATAGTAAGAGGCTATGCCACCCACTGGTATCGTAGACCGTAATAAAATATATGAGATTCATTCCACTTTGAGTTGATAAGATAAAACCAAAATGCCCTTGTAGATATACCGTACGTGGTTAACTTAACAAACAGAAAAACAAAAGGCCAATTTGATGCTAAATGGAATATAAATAAAATTTTACCGAATATATCTGTTTCATTAGGCATGTAATATTCAACGTAGGTCGTTGTATTATACTGAGGGAACAATATTTATCTATAGAACAATCATGGCAAAGTAATTCTGGATGAGTAGTAATCATAGTGATTCTGTATGGGACATTCTGGCAGACCGATCAAGACATTGTGATTGTAATTATAGATCATTATCATAGCTCTATCGTACAAAAGATACAATACGATATCTATTGCGAAGAGTTTATATATTTCTGATGTATTCCTCGTTGGAATGTTTAAATACTTCCCATTCTACAATCTTTGACTAACAGGAAACGCATTACATTTCTGACATAAATAGTTCCGGCTGGGTAGCACAAGTTGTAAGATTACGATGGGCAGTATCCAGAAAAGGCGGAAGGTTGGGTAAATAATACATATCCTTCAAAAGGATGAATAATCATCCTCTCTCTTTGAGTTTTCTCAAGCAGGAGGTGATCTAAGGTTTGTGTTCACTTCACTCATTCATCAACAGTATCACGGACGTGATATTTGGCGGAATTTCTCTCCCTCACCCCTCACCTCAGCCAAACACCACACCAAAGCTGGTTCTATGTAGTTCGCGTCCGCGTGCAATTTATAGATCCGGTTGACATTTGGTGCAGATAACTGATACCAGCAGCTGCAGTTATTTTGGCAAATATAATGTCTCATCTAAAGCCTACGTGTAGGCATGAATTACATCTCCGCCAGTTAACATTATGCAAATCATGGTTATGGTTACGACGCATAGGAATTGACCTTGATTTTACCATAGCAACAGTCAAGGTCATATCGCAAGTAGATTCCTTTCGATTCAAAGGTGTTTCGTTAAAGAGGAAACTGGTAATGAATCCTTACACATTTTGAAAAGGCGTGACCTTATATTATGAAGATCTCGAATCCGTAATTACAATTTGGGTCAGAAAAGCTTTAGAAAGCTCCTTTCACGGCGATAAAACTAGGTTAAATTGTTAGGTTGATAATACCTATTTGTAATAGGGAAAAGCTCATAGATAATCTAGTTGAATAATGAACTTCCTACTTAAAATCGAAACATACTAAGTGATATGGAGTTCTTCAGGCGTAGAAATATATCTATAAATTTTAGGTTTGATGTCCGTTTATAGCATGCAATGACAATACAAGGGTGTAAAATAATTGTCCTTATTCAGAAGAAAGCTAACGTTGACCTTTAAGCACTCCCCTGCCATGCTATACCGTAAAGCACGTATGATATCTACGTTTACCGACCAGGTACCAGATCTGGCACAGGCACGCCTCTAGCGGCAGCTTCTGGCGAGGTCTAATCACAAGGGGCATATTTCCCCGCAGTCAGGTCTATCTAGGAGCGATCTGAAAAATCTGCAACTCTAGAATTGCTTATCGTTGCAACACGTTGCACTCAGCCGCTGTTATTTTGCACTTTTGCCGCCTGGTCGTTGCCTTGGCGATAACCCGGAAGTCGATGTTGACATGCGGGTCGTTGCTAGTCGATAGGGGGAACTCACTACCGAACTCAGTGAGAAACGAGGTTTCCTATTGGTTGAAATTCAACCACATAAAGCACTAAAGTATACTAAGCTAATTTATATGCCAGGTAGTATATGGCTAAATATGATCGTCATAACCCTTGCCATCCGTTTATCCGACTGACAAAAGTAAAACCCCTTTTGAGGATTTTTGCCCTTTTGATAAGTGGAATGCACGATATGAATGGATACTCTGAAGTACCATGGCCTTCTTGCTACCGAATGAGGGATTCAAGTGTTAGCTAGCGCGGGGTGCTTCCTGACTTGAAACTACAAGGTTTGAATCACAACGAAGTACAATGTATTATATAATGAAAAAGTGGTAGAAATATATTTTCGTAGGGGTTCTATATATAAGATTACGAACTCTTCGGTATTTTTGTGTGTAACCCCTTCAGGTTTCAGGCGTAAGAGTCCTGGGAGCTTGGCTACGTGGGCGTATTCCAGGCTCAACGGGCAGAGTAGTCGAGTAATATTGGCCAGGCCCGAGCCCAAGAGCAGGTTGTAGCACAGATAATGGATCAGAACACAAGTCACCCCCTCGCCCGTAATCTGCGCGCGCCAGTTTTGATTGGCTGGCGTATGATTGACGTCACACTCACGTCATCGTAGTCGCCCAGATGAACGCACCGAAATGTAAACAACCTCCCCGCTTGTCGCCGTGCCCCGCAAGGTGGGGGTGATCGTCGATGCCACAGAGGCAATATGTATGAATACACATGCATATATATATATCCTCTGTATTATGTTGCTATATATTGTAATGAAACCGATTGGGATCACGGCAAAGAAGGAATGATGTAGGTGTATGTGTTAGACTGCCTGGTGGTGTGATGATTAATTGACTATATATTATAATAGGAAGAGAAGGAATTCCAGGATGGGATCTTTGGATGATGTTGTAGATCATTGGTTGAGAGCAATACGTCAACATCATATTTACAGCCAGGGTAGCACCGTGTTAAATCAAATCTCGAATGCCAGGAAAGGTTTTTGACATAGCGGAGCAAAGGAGTAGCTATTGTAAGGTATATCTTGGATCTGGTCGTGGCCATAGTATGAGAAGGAACATATCTAAGTTTATAAAGCTAGTTCTATTGAGGCTTTATGTCAAACCAAGAGTGAGTCTAAGAACCGAGGATGAGAGGAAATGATGCAGTGCATTTTTCTTGGCTGACGTTGTAACTACGGGCATAGAACCGTGGGTGCAGATATATTGTTATCATATCTATTGTGATTTTGGAAAGTGGTATTGCTATCAAACTGATGCTTTGTTCATTGTATGTGTTTGATGTTCTCTAGAAACCTCACTTAAAATGCGACATTCCTCAAGGTCTACTGTACATAAATCTAGTAACGGCCACAAGGTGGCAGGCATGCATGGCCTGTGAGAACTGCTGGTACCGGGCGTACGCACACGCCAATAAGCTACTCACCCTCACCCAGGGAGCACCTGACCAAATAGCCGAACCACCCAATTGCACATTCCTCCAACATTGTGCGGGTAAGAGATCTGGAGGCTTCACCGTTAGAAGTCCGTATCTGATCCCAATTCACCGTTTTTACACCCACCCAAGTGAGTAGTTCCTCTCCCTACACCAACTAGAAGCCTTGCAATACATACACACGAGCACATGAGTGTCCTGTTTAGCGACAGGTAAAAGTTAGTGACTTTACGCTAAACCTTAACACGCTTAATAGATGTCGGCATAAAGAACATTTTTAGGGTGTCATATTCATTTTGTCTCACTTAATCAGAAGAATCGTGAATTATATGATAATAATGTTTTATATTTCGACTACAACCTCCGGTTTGCAATGTTTTCCACAAAAAAAAACCACTACTATTATATATTCCTGTGGTCGAATATACCCGCCGCTAGGGGTTTAATATCAATAAGGTTCGGGCCACTGTCAGGGATGTTTGGCTCACTAAAGAAATTTAACGTCATGTCGAGGGAGCTGTGTAGGCGCGTCAACAGAAACTACAATGGCGGGTTGCTCGCTTCACTGATATTATATAATACACCCAGGATTACGCATCAATCAGAAATGATGGTAAAACAAACAAACATTCAGCTTTCATATAAGGCAATTCTTAACGAACATTTGACTCGCCGATAGCGTCCAGGGAGCTCTGCCGGAACTGGCAACCTATATAGATAATTACCCGAGGTACTTACCTAAGTACTGAAGGGGAATTGATGTTCCTACGAGCCTAGGGCACTGTTTCCAGGTGCCCTAGGAATACAGGGACCCACCTTCCTGCCCCATAAAGGCATACCACCTTATATATATATATATATATATATATATATATATATATATATATATATATATATATATATATATATATATATATATAAATATATATATATATATATTCAAAGAAACTATAATATCATTATAAAAATATATTGCACTTCCCTGTCGCTTAATCCTTTAAATGAAGAGACTTTGTGACAGCGGGCCGTTGTGAATGACAGTGCATGGACTTGTCTTGCTAAGGAGATTTCAATCAAAGTTAATGCAATGGCGTTGTATAACGATTACGAGGAATATGATGATAAGAAAACATAGTAACTGAATCCATTTGGACGCTGTTTGAGGTCTTTTGACTCAAACAATTTTTTATTCAAAATAATAATGTTTTCCCATAGTAATCAACCAAATATATGTTACTTCAGTGAGCCTACATCCCAAACTCATAGAATGCTGCGTTATTCCTGTATGACATGTAAGAGAGTTAATACTAGTGTTTATTCCTATAAGCAAACATATCTAATCTTATAACCTCACTGTCACATAAATAACCTCAGCCTCCATTGCCTTTCACCGACTTTCATTGATCCCTGGCCAAATTTTCAACATCTCCTAGTTGGTTCATCCATTACCCGCATTAGATATAGTTGGCCGAATTGTCCAACCCAGATCTCTGCCGTATATCATACCCCTCACCAAGTGTTCGCGTATCACCGGCTTAGGCTTTATGAAGAGAGATGACTTTAAGCGGAATTGAGATAGAAACTGTCCCAAATACCCACCGTCCTAGGAAGTCGTAAATGTCAAATTGAGCCTCGACTGCCTCCTGCCGTACCTTCACATCGCGGGGTTCAAACGGCGGGTCCTCCACATCTGTCAAATACCACAACAAGAGTTACTGTCGTTATCAATCCATTGATAAATCGGCTTCTTAGAAACAAAGCAATAATTGTTATTATTACGATTACCGTATTTATCTGAACAATAGTATAAAGTTATGTTATTACTGCACTATCATCGAATATTTCAACTCCTATTATTCCTTGATTGTATACTCGCAATACCACCGGCTGAACCAACTAGGAATAACTGCCATCTCGGCGGCCATTGAATCCATGACAAGTTTCATAAAAACCCTAAGATAAGAATACCCGAGAATTTTATCGGATAGTGTTTCGGAATTTCGGACAGTTTCGTAGAATTTCATAGAATCTCGCACAATTTCGTCCCCGATATTTCCGATAAAACCGGCGCTTCCACCAATCTGGTCCACTGATCTAAGTAGAAACTCCTCGAAATAATTCTTTCTGTATCCTCCTGAGTTCCGAATGGGTCTAGAGTCCACATTCAAAGCGAGGCTGGAAGTGTGACGTTGTTCACGGGATACCAATTGATGGGAGTTGATGCCTTATTTGACGAAGAAATTACTGTTTAATTATTGGTTAAAAGTGAAAATACACCAAATTATTTTTCTCCTGTATTGAATTAGTCTACCCAGTGACACAAATCATTTGAATATTCAGATTTTATATTCCTCTCGGAGGGTTTAACACAAGCTATCAGAACAATAGCTGAGCCCATTCGCGAAAATTGTTATATTTCTGGGGGAAAGTTTAAAATTTGAACTTTGCCCGGGCAAAGTCGTAGCATATCAGAAGCCATGAAAATCGTTTACGATTTATCCAGATATGTCAAGATGAATTTCAGAGGATTTCGTTAAGTTTCATGAGCCTTTTCGTTGGGTAGAAGACGTGTTTTCTGTTTTACATTTCCCGAAATATCCCGAAATTTATCGGCAAAGTATACGGGCCTGCACGATATTGGCTCGAGTGCGCGAAAATCACCGAAAATTATAGGTACCTCTTCCACCTCGAAATTGCGCTTGTACAATTCTGACCGAAATATTACGATACATTCCGGAATCATTTCATAGATTTTCTGATTAGATCGGTGAAATCAGCTCTTAATGATATCCCAGTATATTCTGTTGCCAGAGATGTGCAACTAAGAATAGTGTCGAGTTATCAGTCCAGCCTAAATCAAGAGAAATCCGAAAATGCAAAATACGGACCATTTTATGAACATCGCTTAAATACTGCGGAATACAGGAAAACTTCAGCTTGTATATCCATCGTAACAATACGAATATCTCTATAACTGAGAGGACAGGTAGAAAACGGGGATATTCTGAACTTAGAAGGTAATTTCGTGACCCCTGTGAACGTGTAATTTAAAGGTACACATAGTGTGGTGTGTAAATGCTAATACTGGTCATGATAGAATAAACTGGTTATCCCAGAGGGTGGTTCAACACATCCATCATTGTATTTACCAGGTAAAGGACAGGTGAAAGTGGTGCCTCATCAGCTATCAGACTCGACTCAGCTGCAGAAGCGTGCCATGACCTCGGCCAGCGGTAATTCTTCAAACACAGCTGTAGTTTCTGAGTGCTCATTCGCCATTATCGAAAATCGTCTCGGGGAGAGTGACCTTTCTATCGTAGGTTAACGTTTGGCCTCGTGTGACCGCAGGGAAGTGTGATGTCACGAGGAGAACGTGCCTTTACTATATACGCTAACCTATTGGGATTGGTATTTAACGTGTTCGGTGCTTCTTGTTAGAGTTTACCCGAATTTGATTTGATGAACTTAACATGACTGACACTAACATCGATGTTTCAGTTGAATTCATCACAATGTCATATAGATCTTTTGTACTTTCACAATGTCTTCTATTACCAGTAGTACATTTAGAAAATAATTTCATCTACCTCGGCATTTTCTGGTATAGATCATTCGTACCAAGATTCAGTAAATAATATGTGTATGTCACATGATTCCAAGGGCAAACAAGCAACATGGCAAATTATCAATGTAATGAACATGTCTTTTCAGCACAAACCTAGCTCTTGGTGTGTTCGAAAGTCTAAGATTAGAAAATGTATAATACCGGTGACTACACGTGTAGTTCTAGCACTTTTCACTGACTTTCCCCACACATACAATAATTTCAGTTTTCAGTACCTAGTCGACCTTGCCTAATACAGTAGAACCCCGCGTAAGCGGCCATCCTACTTTCCGGTCCAGAGTGTGCGCTGACGCGGGGTGTCCATTTCTACGGGATTAGAATAACATCTAATTGAGGGATCCGTTCCATCAACGCTGGGTGGTCGCTTACGCGGGGTGTCCGCTAGGCAGGGTTCTATTGTAATTGTCGGACCTTCAGAGCGGCTGCACAGCTGTGTGCGTGTAGGTAGCATGTGGAGTCCATCCATGAAGAAGGGCGCTCCCCCTGTTCATAATAATTCTGTCAGGAATATGGGCTTAACTAATTTTTCTAATTGCCAAATTGAGCCTCAGATAAACTAAAGGATTCTAAGCGATAATTGACAGCTTCTGATGATCATACTGGACTGTTGCGTGCGTGGATTATCCATGGAGTGTGTGAAACTCATGTGGGACTCATTCCAAACAACGACAAGGCTGAAATCAAAGCTGCTGAAATTGTATACTACTTTCCCCCCAAAATATCTCTCAGTCCGTTGTATCTATGAACATTTTCTACCTCACCTTTCCAGGACAAGATGTGGTTCAAATAGGAATTGGTCCGAAGCCGTTGTCAATCACCATCAGTCACGCGTTACCGTGGACATCCCTCAACTGGACACATTTATGTGTGTTGTGGAGTGGGCAATTTCTATTGTGGCACATTCGTGTCCTTTGTGGCACAGGTGCCCTCTAGTTACATGATTTGTGAGGCAGACGAAATCATTCACTTGCCTACACAGATTAATGACCAGGCTAAGATGTACTTGGACGATGTTGTCATTTTATCGCCAGGCATAGAGACCACATGACACAACGCCGAGATGGCCAACCAGCTTCCAACAGAGCACAGCCCGCCTGAAGTATCAGAGAAGGCACAGTCCCTGCCAGCTTGGAGAAGTGGCTCTGAGTTAGCGCAGACATAGCCGATATGTCCATCTCGGTCCTAGTGGAGAAGTCGACAAAGGCAACACATATTGTCGGTCGCTTCCGTCCTGCATCGGTTCATGGAGTTTGTGTCCTCTAGAATGGGGTTGACCTGATTATCACAGCCCTGGTATTTTGTCCCATAGGCTTATCGTTAGGGACTTGTCCTCCATGACCCATCAAGTTTTAGTACTAATAGTAAATAGGCGATAAAGTCACACTCGGGATGATCATTAAGTTCATTTAGTTTATACAGGGGCGAGAAAAATACAGAAAGCAACTCCTTTTGGTCTTAGTCGTCGATCTCCATTTATTCAAACGCTTTCTTAGATTCATTCGGCTATCGCCTTGTTCATACTGCTCTGGATTCAAACTCTATGGAGAACGATGACTGCGACCATAAATTATTTGTTTTTATTCCTGCCGCAGAGGTAAACAAATATGCTTCTGTGCCATAGACCGACTTGGGCTTGTGAGGCCACAGGGTATAGCTTGGCGGATTCGGTCATAGGGTGTCCCATCCACAACATTGTGGACTTTGAGGCGGCGTTGTACAGTTGTTTGTAATAATGAACCTTTCGTATTGCACACGTGTAGCATATGCTCGGAGTATAATGATCAAATTTGCTGGAAACTACGTAAGCCAGACGTACACTACCGTTCCACCTCCCCGCCCCTCGCTCTTGTCGTCCCGAACACCACCTTCCCCTCTAAGGGCGTGCCCTTGAGAGCAGCGCGTCTGAGTACGTGTTATGCATTTAATGCACGTCCTGCGGCTATAACTCTTTCGAAGGCCCAACACAAATACACACCACATGCAGGCAGGTACCCAGCTTACACCCCTATCTGGTCACAGGGAATGTTCCCCGCGAGCGCACGTTGATAAGGCACCCAACACGCCACTCAGCGGTATCTACATGCAGCGTCGTGTAGGCGGTAATTGGGCCGGAAGTTGAAGGAAAGTAGTCCCTAAATGCATTCTGCATGGACGCTGTGTGAGCTATACTTGAATCCCTGCTCACTGACCACATAGACAGGTACACTGACCACAGATATGTTTTATAATGGTATACATTCTTTTTGATATTATTCCCTATAGGCAAGAAGATACCATACCAACTCTATTGCAATGAACAGGAGGAAACTGACACATTAGGACTTTTTTACACTTTTCAGTTTCAGACGTACAAATAGTGTCAATTGTATACTCTCTTGAGGATAATTATCCGTCTTGGTCCAAGTGATGTCTCAAGCATGACCGGTCCTTATAGGGCTAACACATGTTTAATTCACGCATTCTAACCATCATAGATACCGTGACCGATAAAGAATAACATGATAATGATGTTTTTGATAAATTCCATAATCCTCACTCATTTCCAATTTTCTCAAGTTTGTTTCAACCAACCTGTTAGTTTTAAGGACACATAGATAGAAGATCGTCATGTTAACTGATGAATTTGTGCGTCAATAAACACTTTTTTAAAAAGAACACATTTTTCTCATGTTCTCCTTTTATTAATTTTTCACCACCAAATACACGTTGCGGATCGAGCCTGACAAAACCAGTCACAAAACATTCCTCCAAGATGCTTTCATATCAGGGCCACCCATATGAAGTTAGCAAGTCAAGGTCACCAGTATAGGTCAGAATAACCTTCCTGAATCCGCCCTTTCAGGGTGGTCGACTAGGGGACCTACTGGTAAAACCCACTTTGCCGACAGCTCCAGCACTGAAGGAAGCCCATCCATCACGATCTTGTTCTCAGCTTGAAATTGGTGTAAGTTCTCATCAGAAAACACGATCAGTGCCCTGCCAGATCGCCTCCCATCATCGGGTAACCTTGTAGTCTTTATGTCAGCGCGTATCAGAGTCAGGCCTGTGGAGCTTTGATGTCTTCGTTGAGGAGTTTATATTTGTGAGCTGCTCCCACGCCCCGAGTTACTCCTCAACTGCTCAAACCCCCTGGAGCCGGAATTACTCCTCTCCAAGCCAATCTCCTGGCGGATTAGTTCAATCTCTCACCGGAGTAAAGTTCTATCTGGGACCTTAAGAATAATAAAGAGCACCCGGCTGTGAAAGCTGCAGACACGAGGTGCTTTTGTCCCACGGTTGATGTAGGTAGACTCCTCTTATGGGTTATTTTGTCAGGAGGTTCTGTTCAGCAATGAAGGTCCTTTACGCGAAGAAATCATTTAGTGTCATAAGTATAAGGATAATCTCTTTGCCATGATGAGCTTCACACCTGAGACCATTTATAAATAAATCCTTCAGATCTCAGTGCCTATCCTTCAGACCTAGAATTGCTCGTAACTATGTCATTCAGATAGCGGTTCCCTATGATATGTACCTAAGTCCTAAATCACTACGTACAAGAAAGATGTACTACTCAATGGATTTATCCTGTTTATGAATTTGATTATCAGGACAGGACGACTTGATATCTTTGAGAATACCATTAATGTTATGTAGGCATAAGTGTCTCAGGGAGGAATTGCCCCACGTTTTGCGGATAACAGTAGCGAGCCGAGGTCGAAATTGTTGCTCCAGATTCTTTACGGATCGCCTCATAACTATGTCGCCATCTAAATGAGGTGTTGTAAAAGTAGCAATAGAATGCGAACAAAATGATAACACACGACACGATCCGACATTACTGGAGTAACGCTTTTCCCACATTTCTAGAAGCAACGAACCCATGAGGGGTTTCCGAAATATTATCCATGTTTACCGTTTTGAAGCACTTTACTCTATACAAAAACTATTCGCTAAACTACTGCACTGATTTTTAGGTAATATGCCATAGAGACGTTGGGAAAGAGCCTTTATTGCATCAACGGCCCGCGTGCCCACATAGGGTGCAGCATGTGGTGGCTATTCCACGCATCGATCGTTATTTCCCTGTCGGTCGGTATCTCATTCATATCATACCTTTATCCATGTGTTGCTTCCAACCTCACCCCTCACCCCTCACCTACCCGTCCCGCTATGTGGTGGCAGATAGAAATAGGCACGCCAGGCTATTTATAGCTACCTGGAGCGGGCTAGTCCAGACACCGGAATTTACTCACAACACCGAGTTGCTCATACCGGGGCACTATTTAGGTCGCGGTCCCAGGTGTCCGGCCCATAGTAAACACAACGTGTTGAAACCAGTCTCTCCATCCATTCCTCTCCCCAGCACCCTCCTCCCTCCCGCCGTGACTCCTGCAGGTATGCAGGTGAGCTACTCGCCGCCCCCGCCTCTAACAACTCTTGAGCCCCTCCAGGGTCTTCCGTGCACCAAGGGTATCGGCGACCTGTGAGTGCAGGAGGCGGGGGAGGGAGGAGACAGTTGAAAGACACATGTAAATAGACGGGAATGGACAGGATAGAGGTGCAGACAGGGAAGGAGACAGAGAGGGAGAGAGACACTCAAATCTGGTTTGGGTACACGAGAAACCCTCTGTGTGTGTGGCATTCACGTAGATGTAGATATTGAGTGACGGCATGACAGAGCAAGGGTTAAGGTACGATGACGATGGAAATGGGTACATATATAGAAAGATTTATATTCAACAGCAAATGGAGACTGCTAGAAAAGTAACGACGGACAACGACACGGGTATAATCAGGGAGACACCAGCGGCCAGGAAGAAAGCAGAAACAAAGAGGAAGAAAGAAATGGGGAGTGAGAGTGAGATGAGTGGTGAAAAAGACCCGTCAACGACAGGGAACAATAGGAGACATATTACACGTAGACGAACAGAAACGATAAGAGAATAAGACTGAATCGCCGAGAGGGTAGAGAAACGGAGAATGTTGAGGCAGCTTTAGAGAAAGTGATACAAGGTCCATACAGTCAGGCGGGGGAGAGAAAAGTGAAGACTCAGAAATGGTGCCAGAGAGACAGACAGTGAATTAATCAGATAAACAGAGTGATAGAGACAGAAACAGAGAGAGAGAGAGAGAGAGAGAGAGACAGAGAGAGAGAGAGTCACGCATATGGAGATACAGATAGAGGAATTGAGGGAACGAGAGCAACAGAAAGGCATGGGAAATCTAAAAAATGACCGAGACATCCAGACAGAAATGTAACGAAAGGAGGAAGACAGATATAGTGATAGGGTAAGAGAAAGTGAACAAAAGAGGTGGAGGGAGACCAGGGGAGATATGGTGATAATCACAGAGATATCCAGGTACCAACGCATACATGTAGATACAACGACAGAAAGCTTTAGAGACATTGTCCAAAGCGAGGTTCAGCCGCGATATATTTTATATACAAAAATAACTACAGTTTATCTGATTCAGTCTTGGCCCGACTCCCCCCCCCCCCCAGCTCACCTCCCATTATATCCAAGGAATATAGAGGAAACGTAACAACAGCGGGACTACAATTGGATGCAAATATTTTGAATTGCCATGTCCATGCAGTTATTATTGCAAATAAAATCAAGATGACTAAACTCACCAACGAGTGGCTCCTCCTCGTCCACGAGGATGCTCATCTTTGCGATCTATCTGTAAGAGGAAATAAAACAAGTCTTTGTTAAAGCATGTACATGAATAGCTACACGAACAGGTAACCTCTTAATAACGACTCAGAAAGCTTAGAGAATCTTAGTCTGATATATGTCACATGACTTAACTGTCGCAGAAGCTGGACTAGACAAGGATGTAAGGTATATTGTGTCTTATCAATAGCGTATATATTTTGGCAACATATGGATATTCATTAGTGTATGACTGTTACTTGAAGAAATTCCACTTTTCAATAATCAGCGCCAGAACTAAGATTTTAGAAGCTTGAACAAAATGTATTACTATTGAATATTATCATTTGAACATTTACTTTCAGGTATTAGGGACCACAGGAATAGTGACATCAGCCATAAAGTATGTACAAGTATATATACCAGCAGTCTTACTAGGTTTGTACTTTTCTTTAATACATATGGAACAATGCAGTGACTATAATCAGGATTCTGAGTGCAGAACTAGGATTATTTGACCCAAATAAGAGATTTTTTTCTGTATCAGATATATCTCTAGTAATAATACTGAATATTTGTAATGAATTTAAGATAAATCGATAGCGGTATTGTAAAGGAATGCGAAGTTTTTTTAGGGGTGTGCGTTAACCGTGTTACAACGAGGCCAGTAGTAGCGGTATAAAACCCTAGAAACCCCTCAGCTGGCCCGTTGCTGCTTAGAAACACTCCTTCCGCCTCTTCTCAACCACCCACAGCCTCTCCACCCACACCAAGCGCACAATCACATACCTCGGTGCCCGGGCAGTGACGATAACCAACGCCGGGGAAACCCCACTTCTAGGAAGATGGGCTAACCAGCCAGGACGTTTCACGGAATTTCCAGTATGTAGCAGCTCTCTACAAACACTGGCTTATTTTGCTTTGGTGGGGCGTGTATACCAGCCCGGCCTTGACCCTTGCCATGATCGACTTCGATGACCTTACAGCTAACCGACACAGGCAGCTCACAAGAGGGGAGGAGGGGAGGTGCACTTGGGGTTCCAGATAAGGTAATGGGAGTATTGGGTTTGGAGTCTGAGCACAAAGTAGAGAGTGAGGATGGAGGCAAGGCACACTCTCCTCTTTCATCTTCAAATATTTCTCTCGTGAATGATGAGATTGAAAGTGAACGTTATTAATTCTCTTTTCTGGCTTGCACTGTGACAATATATGCAGGCCGCTGACTAGGGCGATATAAGTGGAAGAGGATGTGGTGGGTGCAAAATATAGGTACATTCCATCACATATATAGATTAATTTATCCGTGCAATGCAACTGTATTTCAGTTAACAAGTGCTGGTCGTTCAGTAGTATTTTATTCCTGTCACTTCTCATTGCTGATGTGATTTTAGTTCTTGATATTTGCCAGCATAAAAACAATAGATTGAAGCTAATTGTTTGATTAGGTATAACACCATCTGAGAGATAAAATAGCCTTCTCACAATGTAATAAAAGCTTCCCCTTCAACCTGGAAAGAAAATATCGTCCGCCCAATTGATGCTGTCACCCACACCCTGTTGGTGGTGAGCAAACTTCTAAATAGGTAAAGTAAAAGAGCAAATACAGCACCAGTGACCAGGAGAAAGGCTGTCGCAAAAACACCTGCAACTACAGACCTCTGGTTCAAACAGCAGCAGAGGGGGTTTTATTTGTCTGGAGGCCGCCATTACCAACCTTGTGAGCAGCTCAGCTAACCAGGTCAGTCAAAATGATATCTATGGTGATGCGCTAAACACACCAACAGAAGTACAAAACATACTGGACAAAACAAAGACCGACCTTTCAAGGATGCACCACAGCTTCTCCTTCAACCCAAACCACTGTACTGGAAAGAACCTTCCACCCACCTTCCCTGACATTTAAAAAATATGTACAGAGGGTGATTTAACCTCGTAATGAATGTCTAGAGATTACCACATACTCACCTATGTATTATTCATGACCTTTACTAATTACGTAATAGTATTAATTAGTTACTTTCAGGGTATTCCTCTATTTACCTGCCAGTAAATACAATTTTCCAACTTATATAAAACTACCTGCTGCCTCCAATCTTAAAAAAGAAAACCCCACAAACTCCTCGTCATGTCTCATCCGGGCTTACATATATATACTATGTATCATCAGCGATAATTACTGCCAATCCGGCCAAACATGTACTATGTATCATCAGCTATAATTACTGCCAATCCGGGCAAACATGTACTATGTATCATAGGCTATAATTACTGCCAGTCTACCACCAGACCTCAACAGAGGTGAGTCTAACCTTACAGATATATCTGGGACAGTGAGAGGTAACGAACATGACGTGGTATCTCTGACTGACACAGCTGAGAATAACTACCACCTACACACACTTAACGTAAAGGGTACTATTCAGCTGGAACATTGCTTACTGTGTCTCATTAGGTTTGTGTAACCTTACCCTTTAATGATAGCAGTAATGGGGTCGGGGTGAGGGGGCAGTGACACAGGGGAGTAAACGGGGAAACACAGGTGGGCGGTACAGGTGGTTGTGAGGGCGGGGAGAGGCATCAGTCTACTGCCCACATCAGTCTACGACCTGAGACCTTTCCACTAAGGCATGAGTAACATTGACAAGTCATCTATCTCCTCACACACCCTGTTATCGCTCACGTTCAAGGACACTATGATGTTAAACACATGTATTACCACTCGAACCGCGTCATCTTATATATCAGAGTAATGGATACTTTATAGACAAATCGATCATACCATAATAGTGCTTTTCATCATATTCAGTAGTATTTGTTTAAGTTAAGATGGCCTACCATTAAAGAAATCGTACATTTGTCCATTTAGGTATATGATGTAAAAACACATTATTTTATAAACGTTTTATTAGAATGAATAGTGATTCCTATCATAGATTAGTGCCATTGGCTACACTGGACAAAGCTTTGGGTTTACGTGTACATAATTTCTGCGTAGATGAGACACCGCAGGCGCAGATATATCCAGCATATTGGACGTTCCATCTACGCCTACTACTGTACACGTAGAGTTAGGGAAGGGTTACATAGACCTTCTGCAAAACCTATCCCTCTAATATCTGCGCGCCATCTCCGTTGCATTGGTAGGGTGCAGGGAACCGGTTTCTTAGTGCCCCAGAAATAAATATGAGCTAAATATGAGCAATCACTATAGATTTTAGTTCCTCAGTGACCCCCTATTGTTTGACAAATTTGGACGCCCCCAAAGGTAGTTGTTGAAGTATATGGTTGCCTAGTGGTCATAGCAAATGACCCATGGACAGGCAAACCCTAAATCCAATCTAATATGATCAAAGTCTGGGTTAACAATCCAATTATTTCAAACTCTAAGTCTGAAGTAGATGATAGTTCAAAATATAAACATTACGTTAGATATTCATATTTCAGTAGTACACAGTACCACCTCATATAAAATCCACAGCTGTAAGATTTAAAATGTTATGGTGGTTTTGATGGATTTAATTTGATTTGACAATTGAATGTAAATTGGTGTACCAATGCCGTAATAAATCAATATTATTCCATTTGATATCTAGACTATGCAACGCATAAATGTTCCCAACCTTTCTGAATGTTTCCAACCTTTCTGAATTTAGATCGAGAATGTAATAATGATAAGATTCTGACGAAATCTGATATGCAATATTCCAATAACTATCTCAATTTCTCATACTAGTATATGTACCCTAATATTATCAATTTTGCTTGATTATGATAACGTCTTTACTAGACTCTTGAACTACCTCTTTGACGGTTCTTGTTTAAGGCACCCATGCTTGGTATTTTATTTGTACATCATTACGTTACTGTTGACACAGTACATTCTCTTGTCTGGGTTAAACCTGCTGACCTTATGAACTCTTCCCTACTATAAACCTCATGGACGAAGCTGATTCTCTAGGCTTACCTTCATGAGTGAGTTGTAGAAACTGTGTTTTCTTTTTAGTGTTAGAGGACGATATAGTAGGAAACGGATTTGTATTGAAATTAGATACTGCCGTTACAAGACATAGTCTTGCGATTGAACAGTGTGCTCTCTGTATATGATCCCACCTTCAATAATTAATGAGTTTATTGATGGTGATTTCAGATTTGTGCGTATGGGATATATTATGAGTCAGAGGGTTGAGGTATGGCGGAACGGAAGGAAAGATAATTCTATTGGTAGAGTGCTTTTCTGCGTTGCTTAGTTCAGCTTACAGCTCATAGGTAAGCTTCATTACACTGGTCCTACTGTGTTTCGTAATTTTACACTGAAATATGCTACTAAAAACGCTAAATGTCGTTTGATGCTCACCCTCCACGATACATATGACCTTCCTCATTTTAGCCACTTGCATCGATAATGTCGTCTGCCCAAATCATCGACCATGATAATCATATGATATATAGAATTTCTGCTACACCTTTCTGACAAAAATTTAATACAAAATGACATATTGTTATCTTAATGAAACGACGACAGCACTCGATTTAGATGCGTGTATATACCTGAAGAATACCACCTATATATAATGAAGGCTAAAATAAGGTGAATGCAAATAAAGAAACATTGTATTCAGCAGACCGGTCAACATCTTTGCTCTTATCGATAACATATCGAGATATCAATTGTGTTCGCATTGTTTTCTGGGGCGTGTGAATTTGTGGTATGTCTTTATAAGGAGAGTGACCGCAGTCCAGTAGAACATTTCCACATGTAACATTCACGAGTACTTCAAGGTCATCATATAACGTCATCATCTTAACTTAAATATCAGAAGTTGGTTTTACTTTTAAAAAGGACATAACTTTTCCATTCCTGAAAGAATGTAGGTTAGCGAAAAGAGTCCTCTACATCGAAAACAGTGTACCGAACGGTAGTCACGTGATGAGTAGAATTGCGACTGCGTATAGGAGTCTAAGTGCTATATGCCTCTTCCTTCACCCGTTAAGCAACCTACTCTATAGGCCACTGAATGAGCTTCCCCTACACTTCGACTCCTAACCCCACCTTACCCCATCCTGAGCACACCCCCAATCTCCCACCCTCTACTAGTATAACGCCTGATATATACCGGAAGAACGGGTTGGAGCCTACGCAGACGGGCTGGCGCGCAGCTGTGAGTTTGCCACCAGGTGGCGTGGCGGTCGGCAACGTGTCGGGTCGGGACCCGGCAAACGGCCCAACATGGCCGGGCGTTTCCCACCAAGAATTCGCGCCCACTAAAATTTCATGGTCATTTCCTACATCCCTTCTCTCACCCCCTACCATCCTTGGCCTGTATACTCCCTCCCCTACTGGGCTCATCCGCCTTGCAAATTATCTGGTGGTGTTGGATGATGAAATCAGCGCAAGTTCCTTGCAGGAGCAGAGAATTGCCCTCTTGTAGAAGACAACGAAAATAGAAGGGAAGAGGATCATGATGGATTTGCCTGCTTTAACTTTTTTTCTTTTGAGGTGGGGGTTTGGGGAGATGGAAGGGTTGGGGTGATCTTTTGTTTTGATCTATTGTAGTTCACCAAAAGCCAACTGCTTGATCTGCCAGCTGGAGCACATACCAGTGACCTTACTGCTCGTCCAGATGGTGAATGCCACCACTTCAACCACCATTGTTAGCACTAACCACCACCATGCATGACCACCACTACTATAACCACTCCCACACCCCCACACCACTATCGCCACAATCACTATACCTGCCTTTATCATCACTGCGGCCACCACCAACCATAATCTACCACACCCGTCACTACAACAAACACCAATGTTCCCACACTGATTCCAACAACCATGACTACCTCACTCTTCCACACTCTCATCAAGTGCTAACATCAACATGAACACTTCTATTATCGCTGGGGTCATCACCAACCATCATCTACAAATACTATCACCATTAAATATACACAATATTCACTGGTTTCGGATACTAGTGGTCGTATTCTCTTAGAAGTTAGCGCGTAGTAGCATCCGAGCAAATGCGAGTGTATGGCATCAACTCCAAGGTAAATACGATCACAAGTATCCAGAACCAATTAAAGATGAAGTACAGGAATGAGTATTAATGATAATTTCATTAAAAATAAAGAGCCGCCCCTCACACAGTGAGAGAACGGGTCTGTGTGTGACAGCCGTCGCGACCAGTCAGGTCGGCAGCAAGGTCAGTCAGGGGTATAATAAGGCAGGTGGGAGGGGGTCTACAGCTCATTCATGTGCATGGCTCACAACAAGTAAGAAGATATCATGTGAGTGCGATTTTTCATTCAATATGAGAAATGGTGGGCCATAATCAGGGTGATAAACAGACAGACACAGATACACAGACACAGATAGGAAGATATAGAGACATACATATACAGTATGCACACATAGGTTTAGATTGTAACTGCCAGCGTGTTGAGATGTTCACATTAGCCATAACTATACACATTGGTCATATAAGATGTTATCCGGTAGTAGCAGGCAGCTTTAGGTTGTAATAAAAACATATTCTCACAGATAAGAATGTATCTCCCGTTATGCGTCATACTATTCATGTACTCTACTTACGTTAAGTGACCACAAAAAGACCCCTGAATATAAAACTATTCAAAACGAGTGAAAAGAATAGCACAAAGCCCTGTATGTCTATTCAATCATCAACATTTCATCTCATTGAATCACGTTTATCCTCTACTATGTAAGAACAAAGGTGGACATATAATCAAATAGTGAACAGTATTGTCTAAGTTGACAAGACGTAAGCTAATCTGTATACGGGCCCAGATGGAAGAACGGCAAATTGTGCCGAATCTGGTGTTATTGATGTACAAAACACAATAAAAGTTATAAAAAAACAATAAAAAAAACGTTGACTTTACAAACCTCTATCATTGACTAATCGGGACAATATACTTAACAGCAAGCTACTATAAGTGGAATATGTACTTACATATATAAAGGTCTCATGGTCTGCCGGTGTGAAATTTACTGTCATTGCTTCAAACAAGAACCACTATAACTTCATATTTGTTAAGGAGGGTTGAGAGTCTTTTGGTATAAATATTCTTAATTCAGTAGCTTTGGAACCTAAATCGAAGAGGGGGGATCTCAGAAGATTCACTTAGATCTTTATCCTTCTTCATTGTGAGACACGCAATTATTATTACCAAGATGTGCAATTTAAATCAAGAAACGGTTCAATGGCCTACATAGCAGTATTTCTCAGGTCTGTATACAGAAACTACGAGGAGGGTTCACACAAAGCGAATTGCGGGATACACCTAGAAATACGCCATGAATCTCTGCTGCTAGGTTTTCTTTGCGTGAGAAGTAACAAGAAATATCGCTCCGAACCCACAGTAGTACTTTTTTGCATCTTAGTAGAAGGATAAGGCACGTGCCACTTTCCTGCCCTGCAAGATACGTTTTTAGAAGTAAGGATAGTCCACACAGAAATTAAATAACTGGGTCCGGCAAACAAACTTACAAGAGAAGAACATCAGCGGATTCCTTCTTCTCCATTAAATACCCTAGAAAGTTTTTTTCCGACACATTTCCCTAGATTCCTGTAGACTATACATCTACTAAAGCCTTTACTCGATTTATCTCTCTCGCTCGCTATCTCTCGGACGTGCCCGTATCTCTCACTGAAATGCCCCTTATTCCATAGGTTTCGTATTCATTTAATTTCGGGTATTTGTCCATTTCCCTGTGGTAAAAGTCGTCGATTCTCAGGATCACATTCTGCCACGCCAGATCCTTAAACACAAGGCTCATCACCCGGCTTTAATCCACTCCCTTAACTGTTTCTCTGTCTCTGTTAAACTTTGACTGTTTAGTCGTTCTGAGGCCTGTTGAATAATTTACTAGACTCGGACATGAAGACCATTTTCTGTACGCTGACGAGTCCCAGGGATGGTCGAGGAACTCTAATCAACACTTATGGATGACCTTTGGTCAGGTAGGACAGTCTTAGCAAACGAGGTTGAATATCATCAGACCATATCCCTCGTACCCTGTACTTTCGTAGGCATAAGTTATTCCACAGGCACTTCGTTCTCCCTGTGTTTATAATTGTCTTTGTCTCTCTTTCAGCCTCTCAGTCTCTCTTAGTCTCTCGCTCAATTTGCCTGTCACCTTCTTTATGACTCGTGACTCGGTATCCCTCCTCATAACGATATAGGCTACACATTTCCGTGCATATCCAAATTGATGAGACTGGATTGGTCTTCTGTACTTGACCAATGACATCCTGGTATTAAAAATTGCCGTGAAAAACCTTAATAGCCAGTCTTGATATATGTCGAAGGAGTGGAATGGAAAGGTCAACTATCTTTAGGGACAGATCAACATATTTTCCAGTATTAGAAATTTGTACAATATGCTACATAGCCTCACATATCCATAAAACCCAAGGGAACTACAGGCTCAAAACAGGAAGCAACACACGCTGCAGTTTTTAAACATACTTGAAAACCACATAATCCCGACCCGACACTAGACACACGTTTCGCAGTATGATACAAGAGCCTCTAGATGAGATGTCCCCGTGTATCATCGCTTTCCCCACATCTAGGTCAGTTTCTCTCTCCCTCCAGCACTTTATATTCCTTCTCCTTTCCCTGGGATACGTATATCTGCTACTGACCCGTCACTGACGTACTTTTTCTTAATCCAGCGTCTCGTCTGAGGGCGTTGCAGGCGGTATGTAGATACCCCCTCTAGCGGAGCCTCATCACACCACACACAAACGCCACCTCGTGGCCTGCAGCGGGTAGCTATAATGGACGCGCCGCGGTTCACCTCTGCCATTTCAAGTTTCCTTTTTCGTTTTTATACCGGAAATGCTCTTAACATAAGGAACTGTATACAAGCGCGTGTAAAATGCCTTGGACAAGTGTGTTAACCCTATGCAAGTGCATATTGGAGGTAAGGAGAGTAGGGGGTATGAATGGGAGGGTGAATCATGTGCAACGAGAAGCACAGGAGAAAGAGAGAGTTAAGGGTGTGAGGTGTGCAGGACTTGACTTGGAATGCTCAGCAGGGTAGAAAGTGGGGCTGCCAATCCCCAGCCCTGGCGTCTGAGTAAAAGCATCGGGTGCCAAGAAGTGCTCAGGACATGATCGGGACCTACTCGGGAGCTGCTCAAAGCTGAATTAGTCTCCAAATTGCCGGGATTCAATGCTCCGGAGAGGGCATATACAACACTCGATGCTGAGATCCTTAAACCAAATCGTTATTTCAGTGATATAATGCCTTTTTCCGTTTTCATGTTAGATCAATGTCTCCAATGGATGATATGGATAGGATTATGAAAATTATGAGGTGTATAGGATGGATTTCTGTTTTTGGTGTTTTTAAAATCCCGAATTACATGTGTCTACGCCTGTTTAGGTTCTTCACCCTGACACTGCCAGCAAACCCTTACACCCTTAAAGATAACCTGCTGTTACCATAAATGCCCTCCCGTTTGTTGTAAGGAGCCTGCTGTGTTAGCAGATGTTCGGTCAAAAGATACTTTCAGTATTTCACCCCGGAAAACTCTTGCCAACACACGCGTGGGAAATTTAGTGGCATACTTACAGTGAGAAACGTTCGAATTCAAAGTACCGTGCAGATTTTTTTTCTCAAAAGCCTTTAGATTGGTATAAATGCTGTATATTGATTTGGAATACCTGGATATATTATGACACATTTGACCGAGGGAATTTATGGATCCGTAGGTACTCTTAATAAATGGAGATTGGTTCAAAAGAATGAATTCATCCGTCTCATGATGTTTCTAAATATCATCGCAAGAAATTGCTGATGGCATAAACAAATATTTAAAAAACACTAAGAATGTGATGAATGATGAGGACACCACTGACTTTAATTCAATCGCTATAGATATGGGTGGCAATAGGATATGGATGGAAAATATGCGAATGGATATTTCAGGATAGCAAATAAAAAAATCTCACAAAACTCTTTTTATGATATATATAAATATCCAAATCGTTTGAGTCATGAATGAATGAAACCATAAATCATTACGGCATTTTTTGCGCAATTTGCAGGATTTTGAGCGGAGAGATCTTCGTAACGTCTACGAGATACCTTTATAACGGAAGGAATCATTATATATATATCATAAGATGTCGTTATCGTCAATGCTGTATTGGAAGAGCGATTGTAAAATAATAAAAAAAAAGAGATGGTGGCACCACCCAAAACATGGGAAATGTCTATGAGGCTATGCTCGACGGGTGAATCGAGTAGATGTGTGGTAAAGTGAATGCCCGGGTCAAATACAAGTCAGGGGCTGTGGTACCATAAGCATGGTGTAGATGTGGTAATAGACAAGGCAAGGGGGGTTCAACCAACAGATAACCCAAACCTATCCGCTACTATCTAGCCGTCCCTTTGGAAGCTGGTTACACCCGGCAACAACCAGCTAAGTAGAACCGGTAACGTCACCAGCAGTCACTTACAGAACTAACTCAATACATGAACTCTAGGAATACATTTGAACCTTGATCATGCACTGTCGGGAGAATTTCATATACACTGGAGCGGCGATGCCACAGATTGTTTAGCAGGAATATTTGATAAGGGGTTGCTCTCAGGAGGGAAATACCAGTGAAACATGACTGTCAGTCTCGATTTGTAGTAACCAGCCCCCAGTTGACTACAAAAACCATTTGACCGTCTGAGGACAGGAATCTCTCCTCTACCCATTGTACTATTGTCGTGCCTGTTGTGAGTCCACTGACTGTGGCATCTCACGAGGGTTGTGATTTACATCTTAAGATTTAAAAGGTAGTGTGGTGTCCCCTTGCCAGAGTGGTTCGGCTATAAGCCTCTGGTCTCGGATAAGGTTCTCTTTCTGGTAGCATTGTTGCCAGTTTCTCTCAAGAACGCTGCATGTGGTGCGCCTATGATAGCACCACTGGGAGTGCTCAATGGGAATGCAATTCCTGCAACACTAAACCAGGTAAACAGAACCACTCAAACCCAGCTGTAACTGTTCGCAGATTTGCCGGATAATATTCTATATTTCTCCATGAAAAGGGCCACAGGGGTAGTGAAATTTGTATGGGATGTGTTAGGAAGTGTTTGGGAATAACAGGAAAGGGCAATCTATAGAAATTGTAGATATTAGTGTAGGTAGTCACTGTAGTAGATCGGCAATCGGGGAAGTGCCTGAGGGGACGTCGACAAAAGTGTCCTACACCTCTCCCGATTGGTGACACCCCCTGGGGTATGGTGGGAGAATCAACATAACAAGATCAGCTTAATCTATCCATTTAAACCTACGGATATATGTTTATTATGGACTAGAAAACAAACTGGCAGAGATAAACCGAGAATATCTAAAATATTTAGCTCGATTCATTTTTAATCATAAATGATAAAATTAGTTATTAAAAAGACCACTTTAGGGCGCCACCTGCAGTGTTGGCAAACTGTCCGTCAAGTGTCCTCCAGACTATCTTGGGAGTTATTTTATCCTGAGACACGATCGGGGTCACTCAAACGAGACTACTGGACGAGGATTTCACTCCCCATGGACTACAGGCATAATTAAATGCATTTGACGAACTCTCGTCGAAATTATCGTCAGTGGAGGTGTCCGTCGTCCGCATTATCGTCCCCCAAGATACCTCAAAATTAAACGACCCCCTGGTGTTGTATGTATTTTCATGTGGAATTTAAGCCCAGGCCCCTATGCATCCCTCATCCCCCAAAACAGCCCTCCCAACAAGGGACTCGGCAGGAACCTGGGTACTCGTGGAGAACTTTTGAGGACTTGAACTGGAACTAGAACTAGAACTTGGCTAGAGGAAGGCAGCAGGAGATTTTTTAGTAGAAAGAACCGCTAGTCCAACTCTGCGTTGTGCACTAGAGGACGATCGGTATGCTGTATTGAAGAATGAGTGTTTTGAGCGATTGTATTCCATTCTGAAGGCATTTGGCAGTGGTAATGACAAATGTATAAGATCAGTAACGAGGTGGGCCTCAGTGTTGGCCGGAGTTGTTCAAGAGAGCAGAGACAATTATTTTTCTTTACAAAAGCACCACAAAAGAAAGTAACACGAATTCTGATGTACCAGTTGCTAATCGGTTTTGCTATGTCTCGTTTTGTTATGACGATTGCCATGGCTTTAATCCCTTCTTAAACAGAGTCTAAGCTAGTTCCGGCCGATGAGGAACATGTAACGAAGGAACCTGCCCTGGAGAAACGTGATGACCTGCGGGAGCTCCATCCTCTGTTGCCACCATGGTGCACCCCTCTCATAGGATCTCACACTCTCTAAGTGGTATTCTGTACAAGGTTCTCACTACGCTCTATGGGATAATAATTCTTATCGAACTAGGCTTAGAGCCTAGAGAATCCACTGGCACATAGTATTCCCGATAGGTGGCATCATTGAGATCATGGAGGCAGGTCAGTGGATTCTCAAGGCTCTAAGCCTAGTTCGTTAAGAATTATCCTCCTATAGAGCGTAGTGAGACTACAGAATACCTCTTAGAGAGTATGAGATGTTATGAGAGGGGTGCACCTAATGCTCTAAGTTACTACAATCTCATCCCTGGAGAGGAGCACCCTCTCAAATGGAGAAACTGAGGATGAGGCTGAGGGGAATGATGCCTGGGAGGATCATCGTCTCCCAAAATATGAGGTTTCTTTCGATGCCCTACCTCCGACCACTGATGACAATGTAAGATTCTCGAGGACGATTTGGGATAAAGGTTTGCGTATTTTTTCGTGTGAAAATTGCACCCCCTGCCCTGATAATGTCATGGCCACCAGGAACAGGATGTGTTCAGAGATATGTTAATTTGCAGAATATCACAAAGGAACTGGAACGGTCGTTGAGGACCCCACAGACCTTCAGGAATTAACATTACATACTGGCTATACTGCAACGAGTGAACCTGAAACAAACTGATTTTCTTATACTACTTATGATGTGTTAAATATCAAGGCAATTAGCAAGTTAAATAAATACATGAGTGTTGTTTTTTGACAGATTAGACATCTAGAGCAAACTTGGACTTTGTATCAACGAGCATGGTCTGTCTTAACTTTATAGTTGATGATTGTTTTAATTTAGAAAAAAGATAAGCATATGATATGCCAATGTTTTTTTGAGTTTCCAATTTCTATGTTTATGTATCATCGAAGGTATATCTAAAGTATTATTTAGGCGATGTATGACACACCAAATTAGAGCTTGATACCAGAGAAGATGATGTAATCGCTGCACTTTCTTTGGAAATAATACACATTGGTATTATAAACGTATTAACCTCATACACTCAGTCATTCAATGCTAAAGAATACGTTGCCAGGTATTTGTTTAGCTGCAGGCATTACGTGCAACCAAGTAGATCAGGTATGAATCTAGCCTGCGGAAAAAGGTCTATTGTCCTGTCGGCAAACCCTATGTACGTTTTGGTAACCTTATTTAAAAAGAATCGTAAAAAAGGTTGAAAATATCAAATGATTGGACACCCTAAAAAATGAAAAACATGTATTCGTGGAACCAATAGTTTTCTCTGACAACCGAATTTCTGTGAATTTCAACTTCTTTGGGCTTAATGGTAAAGAGCAATTAGCTCACCGAGGTGCAAATGTGCAATTATAGTGAATTCTGCAGATCTTCTATTAACTCTATCTTGCTAAGTTTGTACCCTCCCAAATGAGCTTGTCTGGAGTCTGTAGGCAGGGCGCTTGCTCACGTGATAAGAACAACATGGATGCCTATTTGAAAGTTCAGAAATCGCCAAAAGGCAGATAGGATTCTGAAACGTCTACCCAAGCTCCCTCACGCATCTGGAACATGATCGGTGGGAGCTGAGAGACAAAGGAGCTAGAAATAAAGATGGGGACTGATAGGCTGTAGATAGACTCTGGGCCAACCACTACCGAGCATAGAGCGAAGCACCCCTGCACTACAATTTTGGCAGGTCAAGAAACTGTAAAGGACTCCCAGCTGTTAGCTTTAGCTGTTGGGATGTTTGTGCGCGCTCTCTGACTCTGAACCTAGCTCCAACCATCATCTGTGAGTATCTTGTAATTGCAATTGTAAATGCTTGTAATTTGCAGTCCGTAATATTTTATGTTCAGCTATTTTTGAATTTACTAATGGACATTGCTATTGCTTTGGTTAGAATTCACATCATCTTACTTTATGATGTTTCCCACCTATATCATAGGGGACTAGTACAAATTATTCGAAGGTAAATCATGCATATTGTCATGAGAATTGCATGAGACTTCGCAATTACAGGATGACACAGATTGATAATCACACTACGTTGACATGATATGGGTAGAGTACAATATGAAATTTACCCTGAATCTTTTGAAAAAGGGTAACGAATTAGGAGAGATCCTAATACGCAGGCATTAATCCTTTAAAATACGTTGATTTTGTTGACAGAAACCTAAAGACATGTATGTATAAGTCCTGTAGGTCTTTGTCCATGGAGATAGAGGAAATAGATATTAACCCATATAATACCCTTCAAAACTGAGAGTTAAAACGTAGAAAAGAAAGTATTCACAGGCATGGTATGCAATCACTTTCCAAAGACAGGTACCTACAGATGACACTGTGTACTTCGCCACAACTTCGTATGTTTTGGAAACACAACTGATTAGAAGCTGCACATGCGCCCCGACACCTCAGCGAGTCTTATTGGCTACGCATGCGCCAGTAAAGTACATCCGGTGGACATGTGTGTTTCCGGACGTACGAAACATACTTTTTTTACCGAGCATAGAGCGTCTCTATTTGCTCCAGCTCACAACGACAAGTTGACTCTGCTGTTATTCACGTATGTCTATTGTTATTTGTAATTGACTGCATATGTGTACTAGTTCCAGGGAAGCAGGGGAGGACTGTAGAATGTTATCGTGAAACACAGGATAGACAGTCATGCGCAAGACCTCTTGCTTCACGAGCCAAGGCCTGAGCACTTTGTTTTGAATACTAGCAACTATCATAGATGAAAAGACAGGAACGAAGCCAGCCAATGATGGGCATACTAATCTATCCATCATTACATCCTTAAGACTGTAACATGAGATTGCATGTACGTTTGTCTATAATCTGAGAAGAGCAATCGCTCACCGGATGATAAGCCCCCCCCTCCAAAAAAAAGGAATAAAAAAAAAGAAGAAAAAGTTCTCCAACAGGGGAAAACTATATAACTGTAGATTTTCTATAACAATATTCAATGTTAAAATTGATATTTCAATCAGTCTTCTAAAGCAAGCTACATGTTTCAACACAATATACAAAGCAATCAAGTAAGAAGGACAAGCGGTTAAACTAGCCATGTGAAATCCTAAGGATACCATATTAGACCATCTATGGCTGGAAGGTTCTCCCACGAACACATCGTGATAATAGGAGCAATAACGAAAATGTTACTAAACTCATAAGCAGCATGTATTGACGGCCCTAGGTTTCTGATAGGTTAAAGCCAGAAAGAGTGGAAGTATGATGATAAAGGTTGGCAGAGGATCATCTGCGGGTGCTACATGATTCAGCTTTCGTTTTGCAGTGTTCATAGCTACTGAGTCATACTATAATTTATCTTGAGTTCGTCTTTGTCAATATGTGAATCTATACTAAGCACATATAGTTCTCATTGATGTAATAGCCTAGCTTCTAGGACCAACTGCGTAGGCGATTGCCTCTGGTACAATTTTAATAAGTCAGCATTTATTAAGGTAAGATTTCCTAATGCGTGACTGTAAACCAGCTGGAACATGCGCAGGCATGTCTCAACCTAGATCCCTCAGCCAACACTGACAGGAAGCACAGTAGGGCTGTGTTTTATGTGTCAGATATCTAGGGCTGTGCGTGGAAATGGCACAGGTGGCCAGTGTTAATTGAAGCACTCCTGTCTGTAAGCGCATGCGCTTTCCATCATGGCAGCCTCAAGTGACCCGAACCCGGAACTAAGAGTGGGATCGGCCCACAATTTAAACTTCCTCCTGATAATGGGTCTAGTCGTACATCTCGGTGGAGGTGTATTAATGCCACCAATGAGAGTATGCCGCATCAGTTCCAACCCGGCGTTTACATTTGACTAAAATCGTGACGACTGTAGTTCATCTAACCAATAGACGTCAGGTCGTGCTCGATTACGCAATATCGGACGCAATAGTCGTCGAGCAAGAAAACTCCTCAAGCGTTTACACTAGACGACTTTTTTTTTTATAGAAATGTATGATAACTAGGTTTTTCCAGAATCGTCATGTATCTAAACGACAAATTTAGGCTAGATTGAAATAGCCGCCGATGCCAAAGCTTCTCCTGTAGTTTGCAGGTGGTGACGAGTTGCGTAATCTGATAAAACCAGACAGGGCCAGTCTTCTACCTGTCCATCCTACATCCCATGGGGTCATGTGACCTCAAAGATATAGCCCGATGTTATGTATCCTCTCGGCTTTTATCTGCCCTTTCCCGTACCCCTCATACGGCCTTTTACCACCTTTTGTTTTACCCCTAATGATCCCCCGTGATCCTACACTCTCTGTTCTTCACCATCTGCTCTTTAAGGCCTCGTGAGTAAAATCCAGGTGATAGGAAGGGAGTAGGTGGATAAAGGACGAGAAGGTAAAATCTATATGAGCCTACTTATGAGGATAGATGACTAGGCAGTGGAACTCGAGGAGAGTAAATTAGCCATTACCTAAAGGGGCAGAAGGCTATACCATACCTCCCCTGTCCCTCTACACCCATTCCACAGTAGGATGACTTGAAGATTAATTTCAGAACATGAAAGTTCTCTCATGAAAGTCTCTATACACATATGTGAGAATTGCTATGGTTGTGACAGTTCCCTTTTGGGTACCATTCCCTTACCTTTGCACCTCCAGTAGGGTAGAACACCTACTTTTCCACCTCCAGCAGTGGAGAACAACTTGTCAGGAGTGAAATGGCGACACCCAGAGAAAATACGTATCTGTCCTAAAACGTTGGCGAGTATAAAATGAGGCTATAAAGGGGTGGAAGGCTGGAGGGTATAAATCTGGAAACACAAGATGGAAGGGATAAGGGCGGCTTGTACAGTCATTATCATAATATATTCCCATTTAGATCGCACTTAATTGATACCGTAGCTATAATTACTAGTATGTCACGCTTTATCTTATACATGCCTTCGGAATGCATTTTCCTAATCACCTACTTTGAGAAGAAAGCTTGGTATCTTCCGTTATATTTTGGATCCAATTATTCAAGAAGATACCCTCATCGTCAGACTGGCTCGTAATTTAACTTCAAAAGATACTAAAAGGAAACAAGGGCTTTCTAGAAACGTCCCTTACGGAGTCAGATAGTTTATGCAATGACTCTAAAGTATCAAATATAAAAATGGAATTGATAAAGGATTAACACATTGACACATAGACTCTAGCTTCCAGGGATATGAACAAACGGTATATCAACATAGTCGTTTTAGGTGATCACTTAACTAACTTAACTAACTTAAACTTAACCTTCTTTTGTTTATCCTCCTGCATGAACTGCGGTTGAAAACCAACGAAATGGGTGTGGCAGGGTGTAACAAGGTAACGGGGCCGAGTTGGGTAACTGTGGCGGTGTAGGCTGACGGGGGCAAGGTGACGGGGGTTCAGGGGTGGAGCGGGGGCGATGCCATACGGAAACTGTGTGGTCGGAGGTAGGCAGGACAGGGGGCAGGTGAACAAAATACACGGGTGCATATCCTTCCCAACTCGGGTACACGACAGGGATGAAGGGGGGTGAAACGCACACCTCGATCATGTGTGTTTAATTAACCCCTCTCTGCTCACCAGAGGGGCAGAGGCCAGAGGGTACAAACACATCGCTTTCAGGTGCATAGCGGTACGTTCCAGAACTAGAACGCCGTTCTCCTATAAGGCACGTTTCCATTGTAGATATTTTTAGTCCTAAAAGCCTAAATCCATTTTGCCTCAGCAGTGCTGAAGGTCCGTCGGTGGTACGTCAAAGCATTGTAGATCCTTCCTGATACACAGTTGGACCATTTACACTGGACATACGAAACTAAATACGCAAATCAGAAAAATTGCATGGCATTTTTCTCATCCTCGCCATCATCAATTTCATTAGGAGAAGGAGAAGCAGCAATCACGAAGGCACCTCCATAACCTGGCAGGTTTGTTTTCCTCAGGTTCCTTTCCACGAGCCCTCACTCTTAAAGGTCATAAGCCAAAAGGTCGATCAACACTTGTTGGCTCCTTCCTGTTACAGCCAGGTATCCCGGGAACTCCCGCTAGTTCTCAGTGAGGTCACGTCCTACGTGAAAGGTAGCATCTGGGATGGATACTAGACACAGACTACGCTCATCAACAAACAGGTACTACTGATAAATCAGCCTGTTTTTCACTTGGGATTTCAATGACGTCCGTGCCCCACGTTCTGATTTCTACGTAGTTAATCAATTTGAGCTATATTATTATCATGTTGACTATATGCATTGTTGAAAGGTCCTGCATGGAGTAGGTAATTGACATTGAGGAAACAAAGGTGTTGCGGAAATACTTAAGGTTGCAGATCTGAGATAAAGTTATTGTTGAAATAATTTCGACATGAATTCCTTGTATAAGAAATAACACGTCCAAATGGCATTGGCCAACAATAGTTTGTCAACCAAGTATGAAACTTCCCTGAGATAAACTTAAACAAATGGACAGCCCTTTCTCTTTAGACGCTTAGTTCAAGGGCACTTAAGCAAAAAGGAAAAAAAGTCTACAAATGTAACTTTTACATTTTACAGTAGCTATCTAGATGTGCAACTAAGCACCTGATATAAAATCTTGCAGTTCAAGGTTTAGCCTCTATTCAACTAGACGACATCTATGAAATGCAATTAAACATATATGCCACTTTAATGATATCTCTAAAGCATTAAAACAAGGATAGTGTGATAATTGGCTTTTTGTTAGAGAATACAGTGGCATTTAACATTGATATCTATACTAAAAGACTTATTACGTGTTCCTGTGGTCGAGAATTCTCTTAGAGTATGATTCCTCACCGAGAGGTGAAGCTGCGAACCCACCGGGCTTCCGATACACAACGATGTATGCGTTACATTGCGCTCTACGACGCACAGTTGCATTGAACTGAATGTGGATCGGGGTGCATCGGGAGGTCTGAATTTCTGTGTCGGCGTTGGTGGGTTTCTCATTTTGGAATATAGTATTAGTGTATTCTATCAACATATATTTTCAACATACTATCAACAGTGTATTTATATCAACATATTTCTCATTTCATCAATAGTGTATATATATCGTATATCTTGTGTAGAGCCTATAAGTGTACTAATCTTCGTGATTTTGTCTGTTGTGGTTCACAGGGGGATCGCTCTAGATGACCTCCATGAACTGGGAGACGTCGCTAGTTCGGAAGACACTCGAGAGGGGGCGCGTCTATAGTGGACATAAATAAGATGGCGTCTGTAAACAAACATGGTGGGGCATATCCCGTCACCGCTAGGAGCGTTACAGTGCATCGTCTGGGTGCAGAAGGCAGCATTAGTGATAGATTTCAGGGTTGGCTTGTGTACAGGGAAGACGTTTAAATAGGGGGGCTTGTTTGAAATAGATTTGCAAGTAGAATCATTTCTAAAAGTATTCCTAGCGTAGACATGTAGACTAAACTCCCAGGGACATTGGTACACAATTTATATGTAATGGTCAGGTGAATGATATCATGCTTGTCTCCATGAGAATACGCATTCCATATGCTGTTTTACTGACATACTTGTCATGTATTTTCTCCTATTGTTTATAGAGAGGTTTCCTCACACCTTGTAGGGTGTTTTTGGGGTGCCTTTCAAAAAAGATTTTTTTTAATACGGATATAAATACTACTTGCATGGTAAGATTATGCACTGTGCTAACAGTCCTACGATTTTATGGTATCTAATGCAATGAGTGATACTTGGTAACATTGGCAAAGGAAGTTCGAGTTTTACTGGTTATAGGTTTTAATAGTAAATCAACATGGTTGTTTGGTTAGATCAAATGTCATGACTACGAGAAAGATGACAATGCCTAGTAACATCAAAGAACACATACAAAAGGGGCCCTATCGGAGTAGTCAGCACACAAGTCTAGGTTGTTGTGTCCCCTTACCGATGATACTAGCTCAGAATGTATTGTCTATAGTTAGGATATAAATCTCCACTGTTTTGTAAGGTAGTAGCCCTGCATCCAGAGAGAGTAATTTGTGAATTGTGTGTGCTTCTATAAGCTCGCTATAGACAAGAATGCTCTATGGTAGAACTTTACCATGAAGCCTAATTATCACAGATTGTAACTATTGCAAACAAGGACTTTATCCTATGTGAAAACCGATTGCATATTATTTAGTCTCTTGGCTGAACCGGGGTACCTTGCCAAAGACTACCATACGACACTTTTCTTGCTGATTTGGGTAAAAGGGGTCTGCTGATTCCTAATATGGTGGGGAAACCGGAATCAGTGTTGATTCTTGGAACAGTTTCTATGACAATATGTCTTCATAGCGACCAGAAATGGACTCGGTTGGTAACCATCTATGTATTGAATCGCTTGCATAACCTACCATCGGCTTTTGACTAGATAGTTGAACTTGGTGACCAATGATCCATATTTTTAGCGAGAATTCATATACTTTAGTATGTCTCATTAAAAAGAACTGATTTTCCATGTCCACGGCCACCAGAACCTTCTATGTGTCATAACTTGGTCAGATATTGACCTATGGAATGTTGTAATACCATTTTGATAGTTTTTAATGTCTACGAATCGGTCGGTGTGGTTTTCAAGCTGCTATGGTCAGTTGTCCTGGACGTAGGTTACCGTAGAAACCAAAAGAATCATAGAAATTCTATATCAAACCTGTAAAGTCAGAGGCAATTAAGGTCACCTCTGCGTATTCAATGCAAGCATTCCAAAGGATGATTCTTCTTTCAGCCTCAGTCCAGATCTAAATGATAAATCACTAAATATTTTTCATAAAAGAATAGAGAGTTTCCTTAGGTTTTTAATCAACCTTTTAAGATTTGACAATTACTGTTGAGCATCCCTGGAGGCAGTGATACAAAGCACAAACTACTAACGAAATATGCCCGAAACCTGTAAGACTAATATCTTGTTGTTACCATATCATCTCTTTTCTTATTGTCCGCAACAAACATTGACTAAGCAAATTCCATTGACAAAAAGTGAAATATACCAGAGAATTAACATTCAAAATTATCATTTTATTCAATTTGTCTACATAATGAACTTGCATACGCTCGTTTTAAAGGGTTAGCTCAGGGACGTTCGTCTACCAATCATAGACTTAGTTGTGCTACTGTGTTTCCCTACTTTCCCGTCAACCTGTCTTATGGTTACACTCTTGTCATTATTAGGATCTGAGCGTAAATGCATGTAAATGTGGTGAAAGAATCCAGAGAACCACATAATTGTAAATCACAGCTACTATATAAAGGACATCGTCCTTCAATCAATTACCAATTTCTTTTTAAAGCATTTGAAAGTTGAATATCAAAAGTAAGTAAATTTTACTATAAGATTCCAATCACAATGGAGAATATGAGTAGATAGTCTCGTAATTTGCATACATGACCCCCATGTGACCTCTAGCACCCATGGAGGCTCATCTCTCCTACCAGCCAACCAGGTTATGTGTATTTATATGAACCCTTGGCTGGGCATGTGACCTAATCTAGTGTCACTCAGAGTAACACAAACGTCCCTAATAGAAACACATAGGGCTGCTTGTACTGAAACTCTCCTCTCCCCCCTGAGTCTTCCTCCCTGCTCTCAGAGCGAGTTGCTCACCACTCATTCAGGAGCCAGGTGCCGGCGTGTCTCTACAGAGCTTACGAGGGCTGTGTTTACGCTGGTCCTCGCCGGTTATCTGTGATCCCGAACAGCTGCATCCCCGCCGGGGACCAGTGAGGATGCCTACTCTCCAAGCAGATTCTCCGGTTACATTGGATGCGATTTGAATGGCTAGGCGGAGCATGGCACAAGTGGACATCTGCCTGGAGATTGACGCTGTATCCATAGTCTAGACTGATTACCTTGATTCTGGTGCAGAAGGTCTGAATAGAAGGCTCCATGAACGGTAAATGGTTGAGGTGAAATGTCATTTTGTCATTCTCACACCAATCTTCCTGCTATTCCGCCTCAAGTCTATTATCGTATCATAAAATTCAACCATTGAATCAATATATATATATCGTCCTGATGTATGTGAAAATGGTCCAGGAGTGAAAGATTCAAATTGATATAGGTTAGACTTTCAAGAATAAAAAAGAATGCATCAATATTTATATTAGAATGTAGTGACAGAGGCTAAGGGTAGGGAAGCTTAGCATAATCAGTACTCAACTTCCAGTTCAATGCCGAAGGTTCAGCCAAGGCACACTTTTTCCTATTGCGGTGTGACCTTTCCTACTGAACCACTGTCCCAGTTGGGGCCTCCCTCTGTCTGGACCACTTTCCTCCGTGGCTTATGATACCACTACGGATTTCCTTTCTCCCAGATGCTGTCTCAGAGGCTGTGAATGCCAGCCTACCTAGTCATGTTATCATGCTACTACCACCCATCCCCCATTACGAGTCGGGGGTCCAACAATCAGCTCCATGAAGAATGCCATTTTCTTTCCACGGTGACAAAATACCGGCGTTATACCGGCATGACCAATAGATACCGTCACAGTGTGTGGTCAATAAATGAAAGGATGGTACTACAAGACACTCTAATGTTGAGATCTAAGTAAAAAGAATTCTCTCGACGGTAATTCGAACCCTACCACATGAGAGCCTTTTCTTCTATTAGGGTTCGATTAGCAAGCGAATGCTCAGCGGTCTACCATCTTACCTTCTAAGAAGGTCAGCTTCTAAGTGGAAACGAGAGTAACTTACAAAATTGGATATATACATGCAGGCAATTGCCAATTCTAAGTTAATAATAACAATATGCATAACATAGTAATACATAAGGAAAAGATGAAAGATGAAAAAGGTTACTATGTCAATAGTAGTAAAAATTGGCTCCAGCCAAATTAAAGCATGAGATTTCTGTTCTGTATGTTTACATTTCACATATATAGTTCCCCTCAGGCGTAAATTATTTAGTCCTATCATATATATGCCTGATTCTGTACGTATCCTATGGAAGGCCGGGTGGAGTTATGTTTATCCATATTCAGACCACTTTCTGATCATTCCGATATCTGTATCTAGGGGACACCACTGTTGTTTTTATTTCATTTACAATTACTCACAGCATACGCTTCTCATGAACCTCCCCTCATTGCGTATGCACATTTTCTGGGCCCCCATGCCAAATTCTGAAGTAGGATTCGCACGGGAACTTAAGTACTTGAGACAGGTATACTTCATACCTTTTCCACAGTCCCTGACAATTCTTCTCCAGTACAGAAATCTAGCAGCAAGGGGCACTTTTGGGCTTTTCCCAGTATCTTGAAAAATGTCCAGTTGGATTCGCATGGAAGCACATATACGCTACATGTACGTGTATATGATATAAAAGAAACAAAACTAGAACCGATGAAAAGATAAAGCCAAAGTTACCCTGAATGAAAACAGAAAAGTACAGACTTTCACCCCTAAATCGAGGAGAAGCGTACGTGGATAGATTACCAAGAGAGATACAAGTGTTACCTACAGGGAAAAACTTCAAAATGAGAGTTCAGTGCGACCACACTTGTAAAATTATGACGGTCTGGATAAAAGTGTTTTTCTGTGACCTCGTTATGGAAGATCGCAATTTTGTAGGGCGAATAGCGTTGTCGAAAAACTGTTACTTGATGAAAAAAAACTCAACCTGTGCACCATTCCATCTCCTCACCTACCATCCTTCCTATCCACCAACCTATCTACTTATTTACCAACCTGCCCATTCACCAACCTGTTCATATATCAACTTTCTGATCTGCCCACCTACTGACCTTTATACCCTCAGCCTACCCACCTATCCAACAACCAACCAACTTGCCCACAACCTAACCTGCCAAGCCAGCAGCCTGCTCACCTATCAACCGGCGTAACCAATGATCAGTCCACCTACCTACCCACCTAGCTACCCTCCCACTGCGCTACCAACCAACTTACCTATCCACCAACCTGGCTACCAACCAACATGGCCAGCCAGCAGCCTGCCCACCCCCTTCCAAGCCTGTTCACTTATTGACCTGTCTATTACCCAAGTTCCTAATGTATCACCCTCCCTATCCACCGACCCAGCTACCTACCAATGTGCCCACCTGTTCACATCTCAAACTTCTGACCCACCAACCTTGCCAGCTGAACTACCTACCCACCAGCCTGCCCATCAACCTACATATCCACTAAACTGCCTACCAACCAACCTGCCCACAACCTCACCTGCCAAGCCAGCAGCCTGCTCACCTATCAACCTGTCTAACCACCAGTCAGTCCACCTACCCACCTAACTACCCTCCAACTGGGCTACCAACCAACTTACCTATCCACCAGCATAGCTACCAAACAACATAGCCAGCCAGCAGCCTGCCCACCCACTAGCCTGCGCACTTATCAACATGCCTACCATCCAAGTTCCTGATCTGACAACATCCCTACCACCCAACCCATCTGCATTCTTTATTCTTTATTCAGAAGCATGTTTTACGACGTACAAAGTTCGACTATGCATGGCGATCCTCCACTTTGAGGTCGGTAAAAAATACAGGATACTGCAGGATATTACAAATTAGACAAGGACACCATTTACAAGTAGCCGATCTTATAATCTGGATTATTGTCAAATCTTATAATTCTATCATTCTGGATAAATGTCTTGGCAAACCATCAGGATCACTTTATACAAACCTGTCCAATCACTAACCTATTCACATATCAACCTTCAGACCCACCTACTCACCTACCTAATCACCACCCTGCCCACCTATCAACCTACCTGTCCTTGAAAACTGCGTGCTCTTATACGCATTTGGTCACCCCCCCCCCTACTTGCTGCGTATATATACTTTATGGATGGCCTCATATCCATCAATAGAAGGCTGCTTCATACAATGCAGTTGAATTAATGCGAATGTTTGCTTATACATATCATCTAGACTCTATCAATTGGGTTTATCCATCGAATATGTATGCAATTTGCCCCCTTCTTCGAATTCAATTATATTAAAGTCCCGGTCACACGTTCTCTTTTTTTATTTAATGTTCATTCCTCAGTTAACTCTATTTAGAGTGTAAAGCAGCTTCATTTCTGGTAAGCTTTAGGATCAGTTATGAAGTCTCATTGCTTGTTTGTTTGTATACAGTGAAGTTGTATATTATTAAAACTTGGAGAGCTGAAGTTTAAGGCTTTGCGAAGAGGGCTTAGTTCTTGGGTTAAAGGCGTTGGGACGTCTGGTCTTTGTGTATACACAGCCGTATCCTGCTAGGTCTTAGAGGTCTGTTCACATCTGCGCTCCAACCCACCACAAACGATGGCAATAGTGTGGTTGTCATCGACACTATTATTGTACCCTCTAGCGCAGATCCTCATATCACAAAGCTGTACCTCACGTCTGTATGTCCTTAGTGCTATACGGCCAACAGCCACATGACGTCATATCAACAGGATAACGTCTCGTCAAGGTCTGAATATTAGAGAATCCAGTAATAAAGGGCCTGGAAGGGACCAAGAGGCAGACCGGTGGCCCTTCCAGTGTGTGTGGGTGTAGGGGGGGGGGGGGGGTGCGCAAATATGGTACACTATCGCAAGGAAAATCCAGATTTGTCTGAAGTGAAAGTCGCAGGCGACTTATGTAGTTTTGGAGGCGAAACGTCACCGACAAATTCCCCTCAGCTTGGGGTAGAAGGGGATGAAGGGGGGTTGGTGCGAAATCACAAGGAAAAAGGTCTTAAGACATACACACCTTGCGATATTGTACCGAGAAAATATCGCAAGGAAACATTGTCGGCGACTTTTCTCATGAAAAGAGGAAAAATTGCAAGGTGTATTGGGATTTATTGCTGTACTTATGGATGGCATTTTCCTGTCTATGAAAAATACATCGCTGTGGTAGTTTACTGGGATAATGTGAAAACCTTGCATGAATTACACAAACCAATCAGGAAGTTTGATCTTGATTAGAAGGCCACAAGTTTGTCCTTTTCTTAGGTCCTTTGCTAGGTGGGTTCAATCCTTCATTAAAAGAATGTCCACTGCTGAGATGTGCGGTGGAGGCCAGAGGAAATCATTCCATATCTTTGCCTTTTTAGGATGGCTTCGGTAACATCCGTGATGCATCCGTTTCAAAGTCCAATATATAAGGAATCCATATACACATATATATATATGTCATTAATATAATGCCAATTGTTGCTACTTATTTCATATGACGATTGGGTTTCTAAAGAAGCATATCATGAAAACAAAATTAAGACTCTCACTGTTCGACAACATGGTAACATCGTAAATGTCATCACAGTGGCACTCTCTTGTATGGAAATAGGCCAATTGGTTATTGAAGTAAGTCTACGGAAAGTGACGGGAAGTCTTCAATAAAAAAAAACCTGGTGAGGAGGCCGGGCTTCCTGTAGTGTGTTGGTAATTGCTGTGCCTAATATATCCAATATGAGAAACCCAGGGTATTCAATATCGTGCTTAACGGAAAAGGTCGACATGGAAGAAGGTATTTAGCGCCCCTACCCTTCATAATGTCCCCCTCCCCCTCTTAACATCTCACAGTGCTATACTCAGACCTCGTATAGTGACTAGAAGATAGAGGCCAGACTGTTCCAGCCCAGGCTTCCTGACAGCCTCCACTCTCAGCTGGGGGGAAAGCACATGCTGCCAAATACTGGCATTTTTGTCTGGCGTTTGTTCTTGAGCCTGCTAAGGGCGCTGGCTCAGTGGCTGTATCGTAAATGAATGCCTGGACTAAGTCTATAGCTTCAGCAGGGAATCACATGCAGGTTATAGCGATAATATCATTGAAAAGGAATGTAAACAATAGGTAAGAGGAGATTACCTGGTAAGGGAAAGGAATGTTCTTCAGACGAGAGCAGTCAATGAAGTAGGATAGATGGGAGGAGGATTTAGGGGGGGGGGGGGGGGGGAGGGAGAGGGTATTCCCCACCTACAGAAAGGCGCAGTCCTTCTGCCGCTCTGTGCACATACATGCGTTTACACTGGTACTGTAACTTTCACAGGCAATATACTGTTCTTCAAAGTTAGAATAATGGCACTCAAAATAGTGCGATCTGCAAGTAGCCGGGAGAAAATGAGCCGTATACACCGAAATAGGAGGGTGGTAGACCGCAAAAGAAATGTAGCAAACCTTTTCCTGGATAATAAAGAAAGATAAAGGAAACTGTGTAGTCTCTAAGACAGCATTTACCAATTACTGACATTGATTATTTGACATTTCTGATAAATATTGGTACGGTATACTTTTCATGGAAAGTAGTACTTTTACTTCATCAACAACGATTTTCAACACCAACACCGATCTATAAATAGGTAACCCTATGAGTGTCCTTCTATATATCAAACGGTTACCTGTTGTAGGTTCTGGTGGATAACAATGGAGCTAAATCCATATATATATATATAATGTGGTGGTCGCTGGCCTAGCTGCGGACCTAAATGTAAAAGAACTACTAAGCCAAATGGGGATGAAGGCCGAGTTCAGAAACTGAGGTCATCCGTCCATGAGCTTCAAGCCACAAGTGGCACACCAGATCACCGTCACCGTCACCTTAAGTGATTCCCGATATGATATGACGTTGCTCGTCGTCATGGGCAAACGCCACCTTCTTCTGACAAAATAGCTGCTTATATCGCCTCTTCAAGGGAACGGGCATAGCTGTTCTGTTCCTGACAATGCTCTTAATCTGATGGGTAGAACCACATCTCTTCTGTTGTGCATACATCAACAATGTTACCCATGGGAATATCAACCGATTAATACATGCTTCTTTAGAATTTAGGTTGTTATTTTAGGGTAAATTCTCCAGGTTTAGATAGGAACGGAACCCATGGAAGATCAATATTGAAACTATAGTCAGCTCTAACCGGAAGACATATGCAGGCGGATTAGGGAACGTGAATCAACGACTCCGTAAGTTTTTTTAAATCAAATTGTGCTTATCACACAAATAAAACACGGTACTCGTCCCTCATAAAGGGTCAATCTTCCGTACAGCATGAACATGATCACGTATTTCCATTACATTCGTCTTGAAGTTATAACCATAACCTTTCCTCTGTATCTCGATTGGTAATTGCTCCCACAGTCTCGTTCCAATAAGTAGCGCAGATTTTCTTATTTCTCTGGCCGCCAGAGGTACATTACGTTGGATCTGGTCGGGTTAAACCCGTGGCCGCCTTCACCCAGTAGCTGGAACCGTTTGTTACTCTCCTATCAGATATTTTGTACTGCTTGGAGAGTGTGTTTAGTCATAGCCTCAAAGCCAATTTACCATATCGTTATATCCTTTTGTGTGTATTCACCACCGTAAATCTAGAATTCATTTTATATATGTTAGGCCATGTATTCTACCTACTAGTAATTTCTGCTTTTAGAGCCTACATAAAACAGAACTATTTGGTTTGAGGTGCACACAAAGTGATGTCGTGTGGGATTTAACCCATATCAACCCCTATATCGTAGCTCAGAGTAGACAGGGGCTGGTTGCTAAACTAGGCACAAATGTGGTGTACCGTGAAGAGAGGAGATACGGGGGGGGGGGGGGGGCAATGACCACTCCTGACCAAAAGCAATGAGTATAGTTCCAGGTATATAATACCAAGCGAACGACCTGGACACGTCAGGCCATTTGTATCTGACGACTGGTCGTTTCGTCATCAGTAAGCTCCTTTCCCCATAGGACCTCCATCCGACAAGGCTATCCTTTTGTACTCGCGCGATATACAGAATATGCACCACAACATAGCATGAACAAATAGATGAAGTTATAAATACGTAAATACGGGGTAATGGAAGATACACATGATGTTTCAGCTGTTTATAGTTACCATCTGAAATATAAAATAGCTGCATCGGTATTTCTTCGTATGCATTCATTCTTAGTAATCCCAGGCTCAGAGCCTCCACAAAGGCCTGTGTGGCATCTAACCACATTTTATTTCGATGAGCAAACCCGTATCCCTGTACCCCTATAGCGATACCAGGGGCGTGGCGTCATCTTTTTCATCTCCAAACTCCTCTCGTCATCGGGGTTCATGCCCGTAGACAAGCGGCGGCCCACTGCCTGCTGCTTCTACTCTTAACCCTCTCAGAGCGATGCTTCCCAATGTATACGCCAGCTTAAGAGGGTGTTTCATTGGGCTGACTCTACAGTTTGTATATGAACAGCCTGCCGATGCAGCAATTCTTCTGAGAAATCCAGATTGTCATAAAATGCGTTGTTACCCTAGTCATTTACTCATATACCGTACAAAGTGATGACATATTCGTCTTGTAAATGACATATTTTCATATTATGTTATACACATTTCTTGATTCCTTCACTGTTATGTTAATGATTCACAGGATTAGATGGAATGTGGTTCCTTTCTATATTGAACATACCTCACAACTGTTTGAGTACGTATACATGTGGTAAGCGCATCTCGTAAGTAGAGGGTTAAGAGGCTTAGCGGGGTAACAGGGTACTGTTCCTGGAATGCAGGCGGGGTTGGGTTCAGGGCAGGCAAAGGGAACACTGCGGTTCACATGACAGGCGATATTCATGTTTATTTCACCTGATAACAACCACGTATTTGTTCCTAAAGATATATGTTTATAGGTCAGCTTTGCAATACTGCTCATCCCTCGTAGAATTTAGTCTTCATAACCGCCGTTTCCGTACTATTGGTGCGCCACAATTATAGACATACACTTGGTGTTCCTATTCTTCCTGATTAAATAGATCCAATCATTCCTACATGTTCATTTAATGGCATTTTAATCACAAGAAGGGACCATGGTACGTTGGTCGTGTGTGTTAATTCATATATCTAAAGGAATATATTGCAATGTAGTGGAGATATGCAGTATAGAAGTGAGATAAATCTCTGTCTACAATGTGCACAAAGCCATACAAGTATCCTTACAGCATAGTTCTCCTAATTGGACATGACAACGCTATGAGTGCCTGACATATTCAGATTGCGGACACTAAACATAGCTTATTCGTGGTATGTTGTCTTTTCTGCAATGGTTTCTAACATTATGATAACCAAGTTTTCTGCTGTGAGGGTTCTCACAAGGAGGCAAGTAATACTGCTTTAGGGATAAATTCATTATCTCACCCATGGTATTCTTATTCCATAGGCTTAACATTGGTTACTCGTTCTCCATGCCCCTGTACGTTTTACAGTCCATTCTCCATGGTATATGACGTAATTTATCTAGTGTGTCATCTGTTCTTTTAGTGTGTACAGGGGTGAGATGAATACAGGAAGCGACTCGTTTGGTCACCTCATTGTTCTCCAACTCGTTTGAAAGCTACGCAATATTCACTCGGCTTCACCTCATTCATATTGCTCCACGTCAAACCTGTGGAGAATAAAGATTTGGACCAAAACTTGTTAGTTTCTTCTTTAGTAGTCAGGTGATCATTCTCTTGGCGAGGCAAATGTCATTAATATTTATTGTTGTCTGGTTTTATCACCTCAGAACGATTAATGTAAGTAACGTATCTAGTGGGTGTCGCATGACCATGACAACTATTGTCCCTTAGTTATGGCATATAGTGAATGTCGCAAGAATATGGTAAATGCTTAAAGTCATATATTGGATGTTACATAAAGTGTGACATTGTGGTAACTACAGCTAGTGTCAGTTAATGAGTGGTAAACACATTCAACTACATATGGAGCTTTCTTTTTCTATCACAATATTCTTACTCGAATCTAAGTCAATGTGAGCCTAAGCATTTGCTCCAGCATTTCCGGCGGGTCCACTACCTCTGAGGTAATGTCCCCGCTTGACTATCTATAAATGATAGGGAAATCAAATGTAGAAGTCTATATGCTCCGAATCACGGCTCTTGTTTTGTGTACATTCGCAAACTATACTACCCATGGGAATATAGCACAATCGATTCTACTGTGTTTTTTAACATTTAAAGTCAATTTGTATTGGCATATATACAGGTAGTAAAATCATTTATCTTAAAGAAAGGACATATACTGTTTACAGCAATATACCACTAAAATACCTAACCCCCGTCGGGGCTGACATATTGGAACCATTTCCATCTCTAACCGAAAGGCTACATAAATCAGTGTCTTTAGGAGTTCACTACACTAAATAACAATGGCTTTTAGTCTGCATGATTGAGGGTATATACGGACAATGATGCGGACAACATTAATATTCTACTAATGCAAGTTATATATCTCTCATGAAACCATTATGGTATTCATTTTCTTTAAATGATTTCACGCGGCAAACGAAACATTCAGCTCTATCATGTAACGCATAGAGAGGATATGGCAAAAATAATAGATTCGATTCAGTAAGTCTTGATGTGTATACAATACGGGTAAATGTGAACTATCTGTGACTCTATAAATTGATCTGGAGAGGCGTTACCGGGAAGTGGACATTCTATACACATACAAGTGTTCTGCACTGCTCGATCCCGTAGACCCCTTAGTGTTTATATCCACCTTCACACCCGCCTGGATTCTGCTGATGTGAACAACTCTGCTTCTAAATCTATGTTTTTTCTAATGCCATTGACGCTGTGTGTACTACAGCCAAGGGCAAAAAACTCAAATAGTCAGAGGGGGTGATAAGCAGTGCAAATGTTATAGGTTTTTTTAAAGGGTTTATGAATCTCTAGCTCAGTATTTCCTAATCCTGGACTTAATTTTTAGTTTGCCTGTCTATAGACATATCTAAATGTGCTATGGAATGATATGGTACACCTTTTCAGTTCGATGGTTCGGTTATTAAGATATTGCTGTGTTCTTCTAAAGCTCTGGCTTTCCTTTTGCCCAGAACCAGATGCACAGTCACAGAGGGTGGAGAGGGTGGAGAGGGTGGAAGAGTTCCCCTTGACGCTCAGCAAATAGATAAGCCATTAGCTAGGTGTTAGCTGTTCGCGTTCGCCTTGCACCTCAGCATAAAGCCGACTGCAAATAGCAGTTCAAAGCAATGTGTGTGTTCACCAACGCCCATGAAATTACTAATTATGAACTGGTAATTGACCCTTATGACATCATAGAGGCCGGGAGCAATGGTGAGTGGCAGAAGGTGAGCACGTAGTGTTTACGACCGTTTCACCCCAAATTCCTACTCACTCCGGAACTATTTCCCCCAAATATTCCTTGTCTGTCACCTCTATTTCACAGATCAGGATTTCGGTTTTTGTCTTTCGAAAATGAATTTCTATAAATGCTTTTTCTATCAATATGTTCTGAAAACATGTTCTTGTTTTAGTTCATCTATTTTCTCTTGTTTTCATATGTGAAAAGAAGACCACGAAGGGTAACGAGGGAACGTGCCTCGAGCGAGTCGCTAGTCACTCTGTGAATGTCATTCAGCCTACAACTCATCACAGCCCCACTCACTCCTTGACGTAGTTAACTTGATCTTCCCACAGAAAGAAAATTGCCGAGTATTGGGTCGTGAGTCATGGTAGTTCTTCACAAACTGCCCATTTGGTATACAGGGTAGATACAATCCGCAGTCTAGAAGGCGCGGTTGTCAGAGAAATATACATTGCTACATACGCAGATCGCTATAATAAACATAATTACATATACAATAGTGACTGGTTTCAGATACAAGCGACCGTAATCCCCGAGGACTAGACGTGTAGTAAAGTCTTACGTATATTCTATTACATAGAGTCTAGTCCGAGTTTATATCATATGCAATATGCAGTTTATATTGTGTTTATTATTGCATTTTACATGCATTTATTGATCAGCAGTTATCAGAAAAAAAAACCTAAATGACCGTCGATATTTTCACGCGCTACTTTGCTTGAAATGGACCTTTTCCCCGTAATATCCGCTCTATATAGGCCGGAGATTACGGCCACTCCCAATAGGTTTAGTAGGGCGACTTCGTATTAGGTAGATAGTAACGTGATATACCCACCATATAGTCATTAGCAAAAACAGCTAATAATCTATTCATTGAAATATTGTGAGGTGGCTACAACGCAGCATATATTACATCATTAATCAAATGAAGTATCCTCCAAGCGAAATTCCGAGATCATTGTAAATGTCCGAGCACAAGGGATAAATTATTTTGCTATTCCTGAGGTTTAGACATATATGACCTATAACTCTATGATGGTTTCTTAGTCCTTTGAGAGCAACGTATTGCCTGAAACATTCCAGAGATGTACGCGTTGTAATAATACCCTAACGTTTCATTGGCAATAATACTTAAATCTAATGAAAGGGAAATAACGGATTGAATTTGATGAAAAACCGGAAGATTGTATTTCGGATGATAATCAACCTATTCCAGCCCCTTCCCCCACCCAGAGAGCCACCGGTCGTGGTATTAACGCCAGAGACTTATATAGACAAAAGTCAATTCAATGATTATTTGTGTAAGGAGCACGTGGCGCTCACATGATGTGGTAGTTGTCTGCTCCGCCTACCGTAATGACTCAATCACCCTTTAACATCCTCTATATGTTTGACCTTTAGGCGTGGCTTTCTACCCACGTTTCCGGTGCTATCCTTTGGTACAAGTCACGCATTAGCTATGCATGGGGATCATTGGTGATACATGTTAATATTTCTGGTATGTCCTACACTTGAATGTAGTCACGCTATTGTTTCCATATAGATTCAAGATTAGTAGACAATGTTATCTTCCAGTGAATTTTCACATTATTCACCTGTGAAATCCTTTTCCAATAGAACGATATTAGTACCATTGCGCTATCACCTAGACTCAATAAAAGCTATGTACTTGGGTGAATTCGACGTATTCATCCTGGAAATAGTTCACTCTGGAATGCGGAACCTATGCCCGGTAACCCCAAGGTGAAGAGTGACGTCATTATGTTAATGAGTGTGTGGGATTCCACATGTGTCGAGCTGTCATGATCGAAACTACTGTTACTTCTGAATGAAAAGACCCAACCCCCCTCCTGTTGAGAAAAATCTTCTGAAGTTTATATTATTTTTTAAAGCACAGGTAAACTACCCGAAGTACGTAAGGGTTGATATCTTTCAGGTTATTATAACATATAAATGAACTAAAGTTAAAGAAATTGCATTAGAGGTTGAGGCACCACCTATGAAAAAAACCCAAATCCCTTTCCCATTCCTGAATAACAAATGTGATACCTTTGTTATATGATTGCCCCAAAACTTGCAATTGTGACCTCTGGGTGATTTACATGAGCCGTCTGTACACAAACCCAACTTTCTTTTGTATTTATCATCCATCTGCTTGAATAAGTAAATCCCCGCAGTATACCATGAGGGACTATTTCTTTGATCTCCAGCATGCAGAGACTATTTTTCTATAATCAATAGCTTTCAGGCCGTAATCAAATCCTTAATCAATGGATATGCTTTTGACAACATAGAAACAATGGTTAGCTGTTTACTGTGACCCTTACATTTTCAATCGTAATCGATCGCGATGGACAATGAAATAGACTCGCGATGGGCCTCAACCTGACAATCCACTATCTGACATGCTCAATGTAGCAGCACTATGTAACATCTGGAAGGTGAGATTCTGATTGTCGGTCATCCTTATCCCCATCATACATATGAGCTCGTCGTGATATGATCATGGCGGTTGCTAGGGTATAAATACATTTAGATCTTTCTCTATACTCGTTGGATCTACTGACCTACCTACAACCATCCTTCCCGACTGACCTGCCTGCATAGCTACCTACATACTTCACTACAGACCTATGTACTCATCTACTATAACCTGCCTGTAGATGACTTGCCTTTCAGTGGCATGATTGTCATTTGCCTGTCTGTCAACGGCCTGTCTGTCAGTTGACTGCCTATCAACAGGCTTAGTGTTAGCGGCCGCTGCCTTGCCGTATCAGCAGCCTGCCACTGCCAGTGGCCTCTCTGCCAGTGGCAAACGCAGCGAGGAATGTTATAAGGAGGTTCTAGCTAGATGGCAGAGCGAGGGCGCCCATGCATATTTACATTTTCATTGGACCGATCTACTGCGTGGCAGCGATCAATATCCGGATGTGCCCGCCCCCATTACACGAGCTTCCTTACTAGAGCCGATTGTTAATACATCCCTTAACTATATGACAATGACTAATTAATCATATATTTCAGTAGCTAGTTAATTGAACCAGGATGCTGATTTAGCTGTCAAGTGGTAAATTTGTTGAAACATAAAACACACAACTGCCTGTTACCACATGATTGTTACCCTTACACAACTCTCATGAATATTGATAAGTGAGCCCAAGTGAACACACGGGTAATGTGAGATATATTTATCAAAGTGCTTACAAATAACCATATGGTTTCATAAAATGCAGTTTGATGATAAATGATTTCTAATATTGAACCATTGAGAGCAAAATTTGGAACTGTTCTAGGGCAATATGCAGCACATGTTCAAATACTTGGATGCATATTAAACTATATGACACACCTAATCATAATTATACTTTCCATTGCTACCGATGTATCCCTAAACCACTAAAGTATAAACTGTAATTATTGGCATCACTGATGGTACACAAGTAATATAACATCCTCACATATCCCGCACTAATTATATCTCTCGGGATACGAATCAGATGCACTCCAAGGCAGGAAATTGAGGACATAGACAAGCCAAGTCATAAATCCCAAGAGAGATGTTCAGAAGTATAACACATCTGGTAGAACTATAACTTGTTGAGGAAAAAGGTAATCATGTCTTTCTCCCTGCAAAATGGGATGGGGCATAGCAGGTTCCACAAGGGCTGAGATTATCAGGGCTTTATGGTAGGTTGCTTTGGGATGATATTCTCGTGGATGCGGAGCTGGGGAGTTATTTTTGCTCGGCATACAGACAGCGGCGAGGTAAGCCCCTCTTCTGCGAGTGTTTGCCCTAATGTTTCTCCGAGGGCGGCGGCTGGGTAGGCGAGCATTTCAGACAGCGAGAACCTCCCTGTAGGGCGCGCGGCTTGCCGGGGCAGTGTGGGGAAGGCACCCCCCTCCCCAGCCACACCACCCACTTACAACAACCTTCTCCAGACCCTACCTACCTACCTACCCATTCCCTAGCCACCCAAGCGCCGACGCACAAGTATGGTTCATACATTACATGTTGGAAAAACTGGGTATCACGTGAGAAAGGAATAAATGCACTGGCCATGTTTCATATATCATTTTATCCAGGATTTTCCTTATCTTTATGTACGTCCGTATGCAATATAACGGGCATATTAGAACCAGCAGCTGCTGAGTATCTATGAGAGTAATGGTAGATATAATCGCCTAAACGGAGGACCAAAAGGCAGTACACACGTGCAAGTGTTCAATGGAGCAGTTAATTTAGTTCTCTACTCTTCGGTCGTTACACAATTTGCCTTCCTTGTCTGGCTTATACTTTTGCGGCTTTAGCCTTTATAATATTAGCTCACCCGAAGGTTATGAATGGACTGGAAAGCCTATTCCCATACTTCTTTATGTCATATGTCTTCTCATAAATACGTTTATCAATATTACTTCTAAGCATGAGGCTTGCCATGAAGCGCTATGTGGAGTAAAATGCTGGGATACCACACTTGTGCTCTCTCTCAGCTTGGCCGTTTTGCAGACCACCGCCCTCCCCCACTTAACCACCACCACCACCACCACCACCACCACCAACCCCAGCACCACCACTACACAACCAGACGCGTGGACTCCCCCTACCCTAACCTAACTCACAGCAGCCATCCCTAAACCATGATGGACAGTCTGAAAACGGGCAGCATGAGTGAGCGTTACGCCAGTCTTGCGTTTGTGAATTCGGAAGTAGAGACACACTCCAACCATCAATCATATCATTCGTATTTCTCCTCATAGAAATGCAAAGTAGAAAAATAACGGATCCTGTCCTACCTTTGGCTGGACGTTCCAGCTTTCCCGTGTTTATCTTTGTAAGTCCTTGACTACGTGAGCGATGCTTAGCTCTGCTCCTCTTTCTTCTGCTAGCACACTAACGTACGTCCACTGGCACTACTAGCGGCGCCCGGCGGCTGCCAACTACTGGGTCCAACTCGCGTCAACTCCCAGAAATCCCGGCCCTCTCCTGGCACTTCTAGGAGGCAGCTCTCCAAACAGAGTCTACGCTTTGAGTTAGCAGCGGCGGGCCGAAACCCAACCTCGGTGGGGAGAATGTTAGGATGCAGCGCCTAGGCCACGTGATCCACGCGTTGCCTGGTTACATGAACTGCTCGTCCGAGCATGGTCTCGGGTGGAAGGGGGGTTCGAAGGGGTTGGTGGGAGGGGGAGTGGTTTCCATGGCAGCGATCTACCAGAAACCACCGTGGAGGATCATTCATGGAGACCTCCAGGCAGGCTGGGAACTGCGCGGTGCCTGGGGAGAGGCTCAATATGGTGGATATGAAGGTGGGACTAGTATGGAGGTTATGGCACACTACTACATGACTAATACCCGAATTTGATACAAGATGTCATTACATTTGAAGTTAGTATAGCCCCATCAATGTACTGTAGAGGACATTGAAATATCAAAATCTAATATAGAATATGACTTAAATTGACAGCAAGATATCTACAAAAAGTTTGATTTCCTTGACACGTATGAAATTAATTCGCAGACCAGTTTGTTCCAATGACAGACAATTCAAAAAACACCAGCTTTAAAATAAAGATACCTTAGGCATTTAGTACAACACGCATGATAAAAGATCTTTTTTTTAAAGTCTAAATATGATTTCATTTTAAAGTAGAACGTATATCCTGAAACCAAAGGAATTATGCTTTATGACAGCTGTACGTCATAGATCATGTTGCTTAATCCGTAATGTAGTGTTAAGATTAAATCAAATAACAAGTGAAATTCGATTTACCTATAGCTGGTTCCCGTAACGTCATCAGCATCTAAGCCATATTTCCATATACTGTATATGTAAGAGCCTTGAATTCAATATATCAGAGATTGAATCTCAATGAAACTTTGTTTAATTAGATTTTTTAATGTGGTAAATCGGCTTGCCATAGGAAGCAGGGCGCTATGGTGGCAACACGTTGGTCTGGGCAAAGAGGGTAGAATGAGTCTACCCTTTTTGGTTGAGGTAAGCATGTAGGGGTCTGGCGCTGAATACAGCATGTGAGGCCCATCACCTCCGCCCATCACTATGCTTTACTTCCCCTTTTCCGCCCGAACCTTGGTCCCTCTACCACTTAGTAATTTATTCCTAGGATATTTGGCTAAATAGCTGGCGGACCTGGCTGATCTAAGGGCGGCTGTCTTCATTCTGCTGCACTTTTCAGTGCTAAAGTCCAATACACATCTACCGATTGAGTGGTCAACGAGTACTTTCAAAATCGTACAGTTGTCGGGGAATTTGCCCAAGGCAAAATGCGCCTCTGGTCGACCAATACGCAGCCACCACAGTAGGATACGGGAGAGGGGTGTGGTGGGAGTTAGGCCCGGCGTCCACCTACTACGATAGAAATTTAGACCTACCGATATGTCTCCGATACAAGAAGTCAATATTAGAGACATATTGGGAAGGTGCAAAATCGTAGGTCTACATATGTCTAGACATGCCAATCCACCACGCATTGTATGGGGTTTTAATCGGTGTCTAATCGCAGAAACGTGGTCAACTGTCCCGATATTATGTGACCTTTCGACGCGATTTTGATTTTGTATCGGGAGGTGCATCGTAGACCGTATCGGAGCCATATCGTAGTAGGTGGACGCCGGGCCTGAGTCCACAGCAAATCAGTCTCCACCTGGCCACAGAGATATGATTATATATGTAGCTGCCTGCCCTGGTTTATGAACAAGATGACATGGATTCTTCGCATAATGGCATGATGACAAGTTTTATTTCATCAACTCAGTAATGCCGAAAGAACTGGAATAACATAAAAGATTTACATGAGAGTGCAGCAACATCACATCAATAGAACTAAAGCACCCTTCATCTTGGTAAGTCTGGGCGCTTACAGATAGCTTGGTACCCTGTGGGCCTTGATTGAGTTAAAGAAAAGTCCATATAAAAAGGGTGAGAAATATTAGAGGATATCATTTTCCGTCAGCCTTGACAATATACCTGGCCAACTGTATTATGATTCAGGAAAATTGCCCCTAGTCGTTGGTTAGGTCGGTCGCTGGGGATACTAATTGGTGATGGTCCCACCCCTGACCACTAAACTGTGTGTTACATCCTCTTAATTGCGTCACCCGGCGATTAAAGCTGGGCCAAAATCGGCCGACACCACAGTGAACCACGGGGGGGGGGGGGGGGGGGGGGTCCCTGTCAGCCAGCGATATTTCCAATGTTGTCACCATTGTCACCAACAGAATTTATTAACTTGTCACAAGCGATTCTGGAGCATCGGCCAACAAAAGAACATCTCTGTGGGGGGCATTCACTGTTTTTGCTCTATAGCATGAAAGGACTATACATACATACATACATACATACATATATATATATATATATATATATATATATATATATATATATATATATATATATATATATATATAGTGGCGGGAGAAGGCGTTCCCGGCGGCGGTCTGAGTGTCTCTCTAGGGGCTGCCCTGAGTCGCTAGTGGTTGAGCTGAGTGAGCTGAGGGCTCCCGTATTCCCCAAAAGGGCGCGGAAGGGCTCCACACTGACGTTATCCGCAAGCTATATAAGAGTGGTACGAGAACCACCGGGGAGGGTGGTTGTTCAGCCAGTTAGGCGGGAACACCTCTTCCGGACTGAGGCATTTCGTGTGGCCTCACCCAGAAAGGAGCACACTTGACATTCAAGACACTCTAGGACAAACCTAGTACAGGCCTTGAGAATGTTGTTGAAAAGACAAAAGTATTATGGAGGCTGGGGGTAATGAGATTATTAATGTTACAGGTTCATTTTATGCTCTGAGCCCCGCTTTAGGTGCTTGAGCAGGCTTTTGGGGCCCTCTTATTGTCCCAAAGTTTATTCTAGTGAAAAATAAAGGTTGTTCGAAAAGAGATAGTGTCACTTTCAGGAATTTCAGACTTCACACCAGACCTTTTAAACCTAAGTATCGTTGCCACTCAGAAGAGCAGAAGAGAAAGTGTAAGTGCATGCTTTTTGGTATGGAGTTGCATTTGTTTTACAGGACAATGATCAATAACGCTAGCATTGAGGATGATCTTAATGCAAGTTAGCTAGCCAGAGAAAAGAATGACCACAAAGCACACAATGAGACGAAGTGTACCACACTACACCTGATGAGACCCAAAACTGGGTTGAAACCACACAGGATAGGAAGCCGTTACTGACACGAGGGAGAATGATGAACAAACCAGCCAAACCAGGGAGACAATGGCCATAACCTCAGCAAGGGCCACACGATTAAAATGACCAACAACTCAAACATATCTGACAGCCAAAACATATTTACCAGAACACATGAATAACGGAAGGATTGGACATTCTTTTTGTCAAATGAAAACAAGAGAGAATCAAGGATGCAACAAAATTAACATAAGTTGACACAAGAAATAACCCAAACTAGCAGGATTTACACAATAAAAAAGACACAGGAAGGGGTCAACATCCTTTCGCACGCAATCGCAAAATATGAGGAAGCAAATAGAGTAGCCTAAATTTACAAGTTTCAAAATCTAAACACGTTTGAATATACATTTAGGCTTAATTAACTTTATATGTGATCAAATAAACTAACTTTAAATTTCTAAAATCGATGTCGCAGCCCCCATTTCTCCAAAATAGACAAAATATACATCAGGAGACGGCTGATAATCTAAAATTTACCAACATATAGGTCCCTGATAATTTATTTTAATTTAAATCCTACTAAGAAATGGTTTTCTAAGTCGTGTCAGATCCAGACCAGACCCCCCCCCCTTCGCTCCTACAGTAAGCCTGCAATTAGATGACCATTTTTGCTATCTAAATTCAGAATTCTCCACTGGTTTAAAGAGAATCATGTTTACAAAGGAAGAAACCTCAGAGTGTGTAGTTGGTCTTTATTGAACTCCCCGTCCATTTATCTAATGTTAAAAGCCTCAAGGAAATCATTTGTAAAAGGTATTCTAGGGCGTAGCAATGGCGAGATAAGTCAATTCATTTACTGCTCAACCTGAAATTTCTATAATTGATACTCGTCTCCACTCGTCCAAAATGGACAAAATATCTATCAGATGAAATCTCACCAATATTCAAGTCCCCAAAGATAAAACCTAAGAAATGATTTTTTTTAATTCGCGTCCTGCCCAGCGGCCCGCTCCCCTACCAAGCCAAGAGTGAATCCGCAGTTAGATGACTCTTTCTTCTAATTAGATTCAGAATTCTCCGCTGGTTTAAACTGGATAATATTTCGTAGGAACAAACCTCAGAGTGTGTATTTTACTTAGAAACAAGTCACCGGTCAATGAATTCAGGTTTGAATATACGGGACAATTTGTAAATCTCTATTTTAACACGCAGTGGAAGCCATGTTGGACTATGCAAGTACAGAGAATGCGTAAGGTGCCACTTAAAATTTGGATTTCTTTGTCTCTACTTGGCCAAAATGGATGATATCATACCAGCATGATCCTTAAAGTATGTAGTTTACGTTAGAATATATAACAATTCATTTAAACCTCGGAGAAGATTTTTATTAATAGAATATGCACAACTTGGAGAATATATATTCTGTTATTTTGAGAAACTTGACATGAGTTCTCACTACCTAGATTCACTGTGGAAGAGTTGTCCAATTTGATTTACAAAATAGAAAAAGAACACAAACTTGTGTATGTGAATATTTTCCCTGTCTATACATATTCCCTTAAATTTTCCTTGTTAAAACAATTTTATTTCAAGGTCCCCAATTCAATTCGCTCTCCAGAATACAAAATAAAGTTGGATTTTAGGAATGTTTCCTTGTAACCTAAGGAATACAAAACGTAATTCTTTTTGCTCTTCCCCTCATCATATGTCGCTTTAGAGTTCTTAGAAGAGTTCTTAGATCACTCACATATTATAGAAGATCGTATACATGATACCATAGGTTCTAACGGAATCTTATTAAAGACAAAAAGAAGGAAAGGTATAAAAGTAGCCTGTTGGAGTCAAATATAGACTTTAGGAAAAGGTATGTTGATTAGAGTAGGACTATAGATATATTCTTATTGAAATCCTCCAGAATATCGATATTGGTATGGTTTTTTTTATGTTTCCTATGATAATGGCCATGGTAATGATCATAAAAGGAATACATGAGATAATGATAGGTATGGATATTGTGATATTAGTAATTGTACTTGATACTCTTTTGTGACAGCCTTGGCTCTACTCCCATTGATGACATGTACAGTCGTAGAAGACTGTAGGTGCCTTATCTGGTAATACCGTCATACAGGCGTGACTAAGCCCAGGAGGGCCGCCTGGTGGCTCGAAATGACTTTTGTTATTCTACGTGCTGCTGGATGTCTCTTGAGCTCCAACAACCAATATCAGAACCACTTTTACAAACGCAGTGTAAACTAGGATAGACTACTTTCACATAAGTCTCGTTATGGCATGATAATACCAATAATTGTCACGATACAAAAAGTGCATATATTCATGGAACTGCATACTTTCAAGACAGAATCATGGCTGTATTGTTCGTATATCATAGAAATGGGTCCTAACACGATGCCTTACTATCTTCACGATAAATAAACAAGTATGCAAAAAATAGTCATCGAAATAGGTCTGTGCATACACCTGTTTTAGTAGACCAGCTGCCGCGCAGGATACCAGATTGATTATTCTGCAGGCACGCTGCCAGACCGGCGGAAATACTCCCAATTGGGTTTCTGGGTACGAATGTATTGCACTGGTCCTCAGTATTTCTGGTCACGTGATCGATCTGGCTATGGTGACTCCAGCTACTTAACAAGGACTACCACAAAATGATACAAATTACCAGATCGATTACTTTCATGAATACACACTTATACATTTACCATTTACATACCTGAACCGAGGAAAGAATAATTACACCTATGTGGACAAAAATTGGAGAGAAACATGTTTTATCTATTTTTCTCTGACGCGTGGCTATCAAAGGAATATGAAAAATGCCCAAAGGGCATGAATAGAAAGGCCTACAGAGTAGGAAATGTTATTAATCGGTGTGGGTTGGGTGAGTACAAATTACCGAAGCTGCGTTCATGAAGCTGGTGGGCGTCCTCTGGTGAAGCTCAGATGAAGTTCAGCCCGAAAAGATTTATAGGTTTACCACCAGGTGGCCACTTTAGTCCCAGTCTGATTATTAATAATTTTCTGTCTAGTGCATATTTGTTGGAACTAATCAGATCTTGTTAAACTGATGCTTTAAATAGACCAATAAACCACAGTATTCCTTTCACTCAGCAGCGCTGACCAATATCAGCCGTGCTCTCTTTGACCTTCATGGACGTATCTCTTCACTCTGTGCTGTACCTCTGAAGGCGGTTCGTAAACGGAATAGTGTAAGCTGTATGTGATTGGTTCCAATGAATACGCACTAGACAGTGGTGGAGGAACGAGAATTCATAATATAGATACATTTGCTCCATAATGTGCACATACACCTCATCATCAGTTTCTCTACACTGTCTTTAGGTCTCATGTAAATGGACAATTAAGTAAACTATCGTTAATTGGGAAGGAAACGTTCCTAGACGGACTTCAGTCCCCGTATCCTGTTTTATGCCAATCCCCTTCACTGAGCCCACCCCTCGTCGCCGGGATACATATAACTATTGGACCTTTCTGACATTAAGGAAAGTCCAAATGTTGAAAAATGGATTTATTCCGTAATAATATCCATAATCAAAAGTATGAGCCCCCATAAAACGTTCCCTAAGCATGATGGCACGTACTCTTACCGCTTCACGTACAGGCATCGTTCAGGTGATGCAAGTGGTGACGGTGTCGACCTCTCCCTGCCTCTCCTTGACCTAAAAAGAACGTACGAGAAGAGTCGATAAAGATATATCAATACGATAACTATCGAACCAACATCTGTCAATGCAACAGAATATTTTATTCATCCAACCAAGGACAAGAACCATTCATCTTGAATTAGGCGTTATACATACTGACAAGCCATCATATTCTCAAAACGACTCACCTCATTTTATTGTACTTCTTGTTATTTTGATACAATGATTGTCGTGGACCAAGAGCCAGACTGAGATTTGGGCTGTTAAAGCCATAATTTTCTAATTTTGATAGCAGAATGGAGTGGCCTATAGTGTGAAAGGCCTTTTTAGGATCAATCAACACAGTGCCAATAGCTATACCAATATTTACATCTTTTGTAATCTGGTCAGTAAAATCCGCGACGATTTTTAGAGTTGAACACCCTTTGCAGAAATCTCCTTGCATCGGTGTCAGGATATTTTGTTCGTCAATAAAATCTAATGACTTCTTATCTATCATTTTCTCAAAGAATTTTGCTTCAAGTGGCAACATCGAGATTGGCCTATTGTTTATACTGTCAATGGGATCACCCCTTCTATCTATCTGTGTAACCATAGCCTGTTTTCCATGACAAACAATCAATAAATCATGACAGTATGGATACTGTGTTTTGCATTCGGGTTCTTTGTTTTGCCATAATAGTGGGCGATTTGTATTTGTTTCTCATCTGAGTAAAAAAAGATCGTATTAAAAAATTCCGTAAAAATATTTGCTGTTAACAAGAGATAATCTTACAATATATATATATATCTTTTCATATACGTCATCGTAAGTTTAACCTCTTTAATTAGATTAGTAAACTTATCCACTCCAACAGTAAAAGGTTGTATTTCTGAGTCAGATCTTTTATAATACGGTCTCCATGGAGTGTGGCAATCTCTGACTAACATTGGCACGATACCAGTGAAATAGGAATCTATAAAATTTGGGGTCTGATCAAACACAATTTACCGACTTTGTTCTTTATTTTCTGTTATATTTTACAATTTTACTTGTTCCCGGGGGAATACCTTTTATGTGTCTCCAAACTTGTTATTGGTTATTTTTGTAAATCTCAGTTTGATTTTTCAGGTATTCTCTTCTTGCATCTTTTGATGCCTCCTTGGCTACATTTCTGAGTAGTCTTACTGTTGCCCATCCTTCCATTATTCTTATACCTTTTTACCCTCTGTATCGATTTATTTTTCCCTTAATAGCGTGGCAGGGGGTCGTTGCATCACTACAATAGATAATGACCTCCAGAAACAACACCAACACCAACACCAACAGCCACAGCAACCAACACCTACACCTAACCACACCCACAACCACCATCAACACCAACACCCACTAGCACCAACACTCTTAACACCTGGCAATATCAACAGCCACGGCAATCAACAATCACATCCACAACCATTTGCACCAATACCTATTTACAACAAAAAACACACTAACCCCAACCAACACCAACACCCATCAACACCAACAACCACCAAAGCGAACACCAACACCCAGCACCAACCACAACAACCAACGCCTACCCTCACTAACATCAACAGCCATACCAACACCAACATCAACCCACAAACACCAATCCAAACCAACCGGTCCCAACACTCACAGCCACACCCATTCACATCCACATCCATCAGCTGCCACATCAGCACCAACAAGCACCAACACCCACAGCACCCAACACCTACACCTACATATACCCACACCCACCCACCCACCCACCCACCCACACCCACCATCACCATCAACATCAACACCAAGCAACCCCAAAACCCACAGCAACCATCAGTCCCATCCATTTGCACCCACATCTACCAACACCAACAGCCATACTCACACCAACCAACACCAACACCCATCCATTAGAGGCATGAGACTTTAGTCTATTCCAAGAAATGGATACTTATACCACAAATCTAAAATATAGGTTTTAATTCGGCTGTTTAATAAGACTACGACAAGTCACCACTTTAATGCACCGCATATTTCGAGGCCAAAAAGTTCGTTCGTTCGTCAAATAAACTTGTCTCCCAGTTTTGTTATGCATCGCTCGTAAGTCTACGTATTTACGTGTATCGCATGGTTACGACCAAGACATCCAGGGGCCATCGGCAATCTTGGCATTAAACTGGTTGGTTCTTTCAATAAAAAATCTCACCTTTCTGATGCATCCTCACTTTCCTCATATAATGCCCATTTGATTTCATTCATAATCTTTGCTAATTTTTCTAAGGTATACCCCATATATTTTCTGCTTTCTAATGTTATGTTACGGAGGTTCTGTCTTGCCTTCTTTCTAATCATATAAATTATGTAATATGGCCCACAATGCTGCCGAAAAGTTCCTGGAAGGGGGTGGACTAACTACTTAGGGGTTAATCTGGAAAAAAGAAAACATATCATTTCTGGATTATCAGTAAATACAGAATGCCTATCAAATATAAAGATTGTATCAAACAAAACATAAGGATGGGAAGCGCCCCTGCCATTGGACACGATAGATTGTTGTCGTCTCTCAAGTTTCTCTTCTCATTGTGTACATGGGCCTAGTGGATGACACAGGAAAGGTAGACAGTCAATCACTGTAAAATTATTGTTTTAGAATGAACACTCGATCACTAAGAGAACTATGAAGAGACGTCACGAGTTTGAGTCTGGGTTTATTTATATCACGTATTTTGTGGGCTCCATAATTTCACGAGTCGAAGACGAGTGATATTGCAGAGCCCACAAAATGAGGCCACATATGACATTAACAACACTTTATGTCACACCCGTGACATAAAGAAATCCCTTGTTAAGCCTATGGAGTTTTATATTAGGGGTAGGATAAAAGCCGGACCCCACCCTCCCCCCAACACACACGCACACAAACGTTCTAAAACGATGCCACACCACCTCGGTCGTACTACTGAAGGGACAATGTCATGTGACATCACTGTTTTTGCAAGAAACCGACAGAGTTCTTTTTTTTTCTCTTCACAGAATGTCTACCTCTTTCATGGCCGAAGTCCGATCTGCAATATTTGATGGCTATTATCACCAGCATCAACAATGCACTTTCTGAACGAACTTCCCATTTGGTATACAGCTAGGTAATCATTGATGGGAACAATAAACAACTCTCGCTGGGTGGTGAATGAAGATCATTGTGACCGACTGAGGAGGTTTAATGGACATCCAAGGAGAACGGAGTGGCGCCACCTGGCGCTTACGAGACGCATTCCGCGCTTTCCGGACACAGCGCCATCTGGCGTATCGCGGCCGTTGTGACGTCATGCCGCACGCTCATCAAAGACTCCTTTGAACATTTTTATGTGATCCTGCTATTTCACTGACAAGTTTAGTTTTCCCGCATCTGCGACGCCTGAAGATGCCTCCGAAGAAAACGGCCGCGGGCAAGACACAGAAAATCGTCAAAAAGACATCGGCGGGAGAAAATAAGACCGTAAAAATGGACAAGAAAATCGAAGACTTGAGTCGCGAAATGCGGACTATGAAATCTGCTTTGATGGCATTCACTCAGGCGGCAGCTTCTAGGACCCAGGCGGCAGCCTCGCCACCTAGGCCTATAAACGATTCTGCGATGACAGTGCAACAAGCTACCCCATCGACGCCTACGGGTCCCCAGATGCGGGGTTTCGACTTACATCGGCCAACTACAACGGTGACTGCTGCTCCAACGGCTGCAAATGATGCCTTCGCTGCATCCATGTTGTCGCACCCCTGGATACCAAGGGACGCTCCCAGCCTAGGCGTCTCGTATCAGGACCAATCCATCGACGAACAAGTGCGGCTATTGCTACAATCTACGGCTCATGTACTACGGCCAAACAGAGGTAAATTTATTATCCCCTGCCACTACGTGTTACTGCCCAGTCGCAAAGATCATATGAGCTTGGGGACCGTTAATTTGCAGGAGCATATATGGGGCATCCTCCGCATCGTGGACGATGTGGCGGTGCCCCCTACCGTCAAACCCCACATTCTGTCCCACCTTAGGGAGGTTGTCGAGGATTGCCTCGATTATGACTTTACAGCCGTTCGCCGGTGGAGCGAGGAAATTTTCATATGGGTCGCGGAAGGTCGTTTCGCGAGGGGATGGGAGGATTCCGAGCAAATCCAACATCTACGCACGACGATTTCTCATTCTGAAAGTTCCCGGGTTTGCCGCGCGGTGGAGGCACCAGCGGCAAAGAAGAAAAACAAATCGCCGGGCGCCTCTCCAGCCCACCCCCCCTGCAAGGTTTACAATAGCGAAGGGGGTTGCGCTGTCATCCCCCCTCATTCCACGAGTGGGGGAACTGTTGTTCACTGTTGCTCATACTGTTTCGACAACTTCAGCGCTCACCATGCTCACAGCTTCGTGGATTGCCGCATAAGGGCCCGGCACGAGGCTGGCGGCGGCAGTCACGCTTCTAGTACGCCCTTTCACGGGCAGGCAGGCAGGATGAGTTCCGCGAGCGCTTCCCCACGGAGGCGGCGCTTTACGACTCCATACGGGCTGGTGGGGACTACAACTACCGAGCTGCTCGCCGCGAGGTTCCGTCGGGCCTACGGGTTGACCGTTGGGCCACACTCCTCACGTACTACCACGACACCGAATTGTGCGACTTCCTTCACTACGGCTGGCCGATTAGCTTCAACCAGGCACGCTGGCCCCTCTCTACGTTCAACAATCACGCATCTGGGAGGGCACAGGGTGCCGCACTTGCCGCCTTCGCCGAAAAAGAGCTCCTCCTCGGGGGTCTGACGGGCCCCCTCGTCCAACTTCCGTTCGGCCGGTGGACTCAAGTCTCCCCGCTTCTCACTTGTCCTAAGAAGGGGGGGAGGGGGTGCGTGTCATACTGGATTTATCATTCCCACCTGGGCGGGCGGTCAACGACGCCATCGCACCTGGCTGCTACCTGGGATCTCCCGCCACTTACACTCTCCCCGGGGTGGGAGATTTGATCGAGGAGATTCTCGCGGTGGGCCCTATGGCTCAAGTATGGTCAGCAGACCTCTCCAGGGCGTATCGCCAACTGCGGATCGACCCTGTCGACGCCCCCCTACTGTGCTTCCGTGTAGGGGGGTCTTTCTACGTGGAGCGATGCCCCCCGTTTGGTTGCCGCACCTCCTCCATCGCGTGTCAACGCACATCGAACGGGGTTGTCTACATGATGCGCTCCCGTGCACGGCATTGTCTCGCATACCTGGACGATTTTGCGGGCGTTGCCGCAGGGAAGGGCGCCGTCCAGGAAGCGTACGATCACTTTCTGTGGTTAGCCGACCACCTGGGCCTGCAACTGGCCGCAGAGAAGTGCCAACCCCCCACCCGCCGCCTCACCTGGTTGGGTTTTGTGTTGGTCATCGATGCGTCCACTGTCTCCATTCCCCCCGGCAAGCTCGCAGATGTCCTGGAGGTGTGCCGCGAGTGGGGGGGGGGGGCGCTCTCATGCATCTCGCCATCAGCTCCAGTCCCTCCTCGGGCGTCTCGTCCACGTCGGCCACTGCGTCCGCTACACCCACCGCTTCATGACACGCCTCTTCTCGGCCCTACGGGCGTCACAGGGCGCTACAGTCATCACCGTAGGTCGGGAAATGCACGCGGACATCGCATGGTTCCGTGCTTACGCGACATCCTCGAACGGGCATCACTATTTTGGGCCGCCCGACGCTTCTACCTACCTCCACGTTGACATCTCCACGGCTTCTCTGGAGAGTACGGCCGCCAGCTGGGAGTGGCCCGCCATCGACACCGACGTCCCCTCGGACGACGCCTCACGCCACGCCTACGCCTTGGTCGTGGCGCTCCATTTCCTCGCTCCTCACGCCCCCCCGGGCACCGCCATCCGGGTCCACACCTCACACGCAGGCGTTCTCGCCCCCTCGCCTTGGGGGTCATCAAGAACGGCCGAATCGCCGCATGCGCGCGGCAAATTTGGCTCGACGTCGCCCTCAGAGACACCGACGTGCTTCCGGGGGGGGTGGGGGGTCCCCCCCTCGACGCACGTGCCGAGTCACGTCGATGTTCCTCCTCACGCAGATCTCTTCAATATTGGTTTGTAAATTGCAGGCACACCACTCGATCGACACGCCCGGATGAGGGCCTCCCACGACGCCGTGCTTGCCCCCTCCACCCACAGGAACAAGGAGGTGCAAGCGCGGAGGTACATCCGCTTCGCCACCGGGCACGCCACGGACACACTCCGTCCTACGGTCCTGGAGGCGTGCCTGTACATCCAGCATCTGGCGGATACACTCTCGTCGCCCGGGGCCGGGAGGAACGCCATCTCCGGCGCCCGCGTTTGGCTCTCGGACCATGGAAGAGACGTCAGCGCTTTCGACTCACGGCAGGCCGCGGCCGTGTTGCGCGGCACGGGCCTGCAGTCAGCGCACATCCTACGCCGCGCCCCCCCTATTACCATGGATATGTTGTCGTCCATCGCCAACCAGGCGGCATCTCTCATGACCGGGGTTCTCGTCAGGGCCGTGGCGCTCGTCGCTTTTTTCTCCCTCCTCCGCGCTTCAAATCTCTTCGCACCACCTCCGGGGAGGCGCCAATCTTCACACGTGCTTTTGCGCGCCGACGCGGTCATTCAGGACGGCCGTTTAGCTCTCACTGTACGGTCAGCTAAAACCATAGGACCCGGCCGCCCTCCGGCCGTTATTATCTTGGAGCCATCTGACGACAGGGCATTGTGCCCAGTTAGGGCATGGAGATCTTATATAGCGGCTGCTCCCGCGCGGCCGTTAGACCCCATGTTCCTGTTACGACTGGCGGAGCCGTTTTCGGCCTCCCAGTTTACCGCGGTCGTTCGTTGCCTCTTGCAATGAGCTGGTTTCCCCCACGCGGACGAGGTGACTCCTCACTCGTTCCATAGGGGGGGGGCTCAATTTTTTCATTCCCATGGCATGCCGGCTGCAGACTTACAGCGTCGCGGCACCTGGTCATCTTCGGCAGCCATGGCACCCTACCTTGTATAATGTTTTCAGACTTTCAGCTTGGTATCAAATTTTCTGACATTATACCGTTTATACCAGTTTGAGTCCTTCGATCATTCTGGGCTTGTATTTTATACTGTGTGATACCGTTCTGTCATACTTCCATTTATAGGTAATAAAATTTACCAAATGCCTTCGACGAGTTATGGTCATTGTGACCGACTGAGGAGGTTTAATGGACATCCGAGGAGAACGGAATGGCGCCACCTGGCGCTTACAAGACGCATTCCGCGCCTTCCGGACACAGCGCCATCTGGCGTATCGCGGCCGTTGTGACGTCATGCCGCACGCTCATCAAAGACTCCTTTGAACATTTTCCTCCCACCCACCCCACAGTTTTCTACTATGAACTATCAAATTTTCTGACATTATACCGTTTATACCAGTTTGAGTCCTTCGATCATTCTGGGCTTGTATTTTATACTGTGTGATACCGTTCTGTCATACTTCCATTTATCGGTAATAAAATTTACCAAATGCCTTCGACGAGTTATGGTCATTAAAACATCAACCGATCGTGTCAACCCTTTTCTCATCCAAACAAACCCAAGTGTAATATCCTAGCGATTGTACGATTACATTTTATGTGGGTACCATAGAACTACAGCATCTTATTACCCAACGAAGAAAAGCATTACACTTATATAGAACTGCATCGAGAATTGTATAAATACACAATACTCCATGAGTTTGGAAGGGCCGCAATCTTCATCGAGGCGAAGCCGAGTGACGAATACGGCACTTTCAAACGAGTGGAGTATTGTTTATTTTACGATTCGAGTGCGGTTCTGGATTTATCTCACCCCTTTCAAGGTTAGGGGAGTTGAAATTTCTTGTCTTGTCTTGTCATCTCTCTGAAACCATGGCCGCTGATTGGTCAATCTCCTATGACGTCATCTCTATTCACTACGCCACGACCATGTCGTAGTATTGTCACTTTACCAGGGTGATCGTTGAGTATTTTTTTCTAATGTTATTCCTATGGCTACACTTGTACCAGTGGTGAGATAATGACATCATATTTGATTCCCTTTGAATGGTAATTTACAACCTGATTATAAATCCTTATGTATTTCACACTAATTGAATCAGTCAAAAGGTTGTGTATCAATTCCGCTGATACTAAGAAGGGACGAACGAGGGTTACTATTTAATATTACTCAAGCTTGTTCGCAAAGATTATCCTACCCCTGATAAAAAACGCCATAGGTTTAACATTGACTCAATGTATTTGACGGAGCGTTTAAAAAAAAATAAATTTTTATTAGAACAAAAACAGTTCTTTCTTGGGAAAGATCTTCCACTGTTCGTGGGTTGACACATCATTAGATATACATCGAGGTAAATAATGATCTTCAGGAATACATACATTTTTAACTAAATGTTGAAATCAGCAATGAAAGAGTTAGCTAATTATACATTATCAATATAAAGGGTGATAATGATGGTAATGAAGATAAGTACGATAAGTATACACTTCCAACTCAGGGTAAATTACTTACTCATACTTGAGGTACATTTATTTGATTTCTTTTTTAAATAATCGATTTGTACAACTGTGTTGGATAGTAGCAGTTAGACTATTCCATAACCGTTGACCCCGGTATTCTGGGGATCGGAAAAAGTGATTACAATTAATCTTATGTTCTTTGAATTTAATTTTGTTGGCACTCCTAGTGCGACGGTCCCTTGTGTCCAAGTGGTTCACATTTTTTTATTTTTTATAAAACAGGTTTAGAATTTGAACATTTCTTCTGGAGTCAAGAAAATCAATTTTACAAACATTGTGCAGATTGACAATACTTTGATACCTAGACCTTCTGGCTTGAATAATTCTCAACGCACGATTTTGTAATCGTTGCAGACTCTGTATATACTCTTGCGTACTGCTGTCAGTTATAAAAGAACAGTATTCCAATATGGGTCTTATTACCACCTTATAAATATTTGTTGCAGTATCCATATTGATAAATCGACGTAATTTTGCAAGTTTGAATAATCTGGAATTTATATTTCTTTTGACCTCTTTCAAGTGTGATTTAAAATTTAAATGATTGTCGATGGTTACACCCAAGTAGCGATAGCTATTAACCTGAGGCAACACTACATTATCACATTTAACATATAAGTCAGGCAGATAGTTAGTTCTACGTTCAGAGGCATTCTACCTACCTCCACGTTGACATCTCCACGGCTTCTCTGGAGAGTACGGCCGCCAGCTGGGAGTGGCCCGCCATCGACACCGACGTCCCCTCGGACGACGCCTCACGCCACGCCTACGCCTTGGTCGTGGCGCTCCATTTCCTCGCTCTTCACGCCCCCCCGGGCACCGCCATCCGGGTCCACACCTCACACGCAGGCGTTCTCGCCCCCTCGCCTTGGGGGTCATCAAGAACGGCCGAATCGCCGCATGCGCGCGGCAAATTTGGCTCGACGTCGCCCTCAGAGACACCGACGTGCTTTCGTTTTTTCACTATTAATGGTCATTCCATTACAAATACACCACTGAGATATATTATTAACACTACATTGTAAATCATCTAAAACCTCGTTTGGACTGACCCCTACACAATACACCACAAGGTCGTCAGCATACTGAATATGTTTCCCTTTTGATATATTATAACACATGTCATTCACAAAAATATTAAACAATAACGGGCCCAAAACACTGCCCTGTGGTACCCCATATTTTACTTCTTTAGTATTTGACATACAACTATTGATGAAAACCTTCTGAGTCCGATTTTTTAAATAATTTTGAATCCATTTAACATAATTTAACGGCAAATTGACTAAACCATTTAATTTGGCAATTAATAAATCATGTGAGACAGCATCAAAAGCTTTTCGCAAGTCGAAATAGCAACTTGCAATAACATTCCGATTGTTACGTCCTATAAATAAATCTTCCGTATAATCATACACAGCATCTACGGTTCCCATATGTTTCCTAAAACCATATTGACTATTTACCAAAATGTTTTCTTCTGTTAAGAACTCGTTAATAAAACCATACATAATTTTTTCTAATATCTTTGCGGGGCTCGCTAGTAAGGTGATAGGCCTCCAGTTACTTATTTTATGCTTATCTCCACCCTTTGGAATTGGAATTAACAAACCGATCTTCCAGTCATCAGGAATAATACACATACTGATAGAACATTGATATAAATAAACAAACTCATCAATCAAGAGTAACATAGCATCTCTGAGCACAAGTCCAGATATATTTTGGATTCCAGAGCTTTTGTTAACACCAATACCATTAATAAATTTAAGAACTTCATCCCTATTGACAGAAATATCATTGTCTTCACTGGAATTATTTGTGCTTTTGAGCTGTTCGAGAAGTTGAAAATATGCGTCAGTGTTTCTACCATTAAATAATTTAGAGCCGATTTCAGCAAAGTAATCATTCATATATTGTGAGGTCTCATCTAACGGTATATCTTCATTTGTATCATCATCTATCAAACTGCAACCTTGTCTAGTACCAACTCCATTGAGCAATTCATTTGTCAACCTCCAGAAGTCCTGTGGCTTATTTTTTACTAATTCCAATTGTTCAATACAGAAATCTTGTTTCGCCCTTCTCAAACTTTTTCTTATATCGTTGTTCAATACCCTTGCTTTCTGAAGCAATATAGCATCTTTGGTCTCTAAAAACTGTTCTAATAACTTTCTTCTTTCTTCAATTTTTCCATACACACCATCAGATACCCAAGGGTCTTTTCTTTTTACAAATGACATATTACGAATCGGACAACTAATGTCCAGGTACCCATTAATATTACCTAAAATAATTTTCCACAGTTCATTAGGGTCCGAAATTGTCCAGAATTTTGTCCAGTCTTTACCCATTAAATAATCCTTAAATGATTCTTTTTGATAATCTTTGTAGGACCGCCCAGTAAATTTAATTCCCTTACATTTATCCTTATCCTTCTTTTTAACTGCATATGTGGGCAAATGATCTGAAATGAGATCACATAAAACTCCAGCATCCTTTACAAACAAGCAGTTCGTAAACATTAAATCAAGAATTGTACCTGACTGACCTAGCGGTCTAGTGATTTCATTGATAATCTGTCTTAATTCATAGTCCTTGAAAAAATCCAGCAATCGGGTTTTGGCAAGATTGTTTCGGTCTATCAAGTCACAGTTAAAATCGCCTATTATCCATTGTTCAGTATTTAGAATCTTTTTTGAACTCAATATTCTTTGCATAACTTCATATAAAATTTCCAAATTCGTGTTAGGAGGTCTATAGACTATTACCAGGCTAGTTTTCCTGTGACCCGGTTTATTGATAATAATAGTTAAGACTTCAACCTCGGGTAATGTCATAGATAGTTCACTTATTTTAGAACAATAGGGAGCATAATTGTTCGCAACATAGCAACAAACACCGCCACCTATTCGATTCTGCCTGTCCTGTCTATAAATCTGATATCCACTAAAAGCTACTAGGTTATCGTCGTATCGATCGTCTAACCAGGTCTCAGTTAGGCCGATAATATCGTTTCCATCAAAGGTTAATTTACATTGAGCCAAATTACTTAATAAACTTCTAATATTATATTGAATAATTTTAAAACCTTTAAAAGGCATGAAAAAGGATGAGAAAAATGGGGGAAAAGGGGTGAAAGGATTGGGGTGGGTAACTTCCCAGCCCAACCCCAAAATGTTATGCAGTGTCTAGTCAGCACTGCACAACCAAAGAGGAGGAAAATTGGGTTGGTAATCAAAAGTAGAAAGGTGTGTGTCTGGGAGAGAAGAGAAAGAACCAATTATTATAAGGTTGATAAGTCAATAGTCTGTGTACTATTATGTTTAAAATATGTATATGTTACCTCAGTACAAGAAATAGGTAAACCTCTTTCAGGGAGTATAAAGTTAACCCATGCTCATTACCTTACGGCCTCAAGCATACAAAAAGAAATCAGTTACAAAACTCACACTAACAAACATAAGTGAAATTCATAAGTGAGAAAAACCAATCCAAGAAAACTGTTATTTTAACATAATAGGCAAGCTTTCCCATGAGAGCTCTGAGAAAATTGCTAAATTGCTTCTTAGATTAAACATAATCCTTGTCAATAATTATTATTACATCGTTTGACTGCCTTACGGCCTCTGACATAAAAACTAAGGAAAAAAGATTAAAGTTATCGCTATTAACCTGCGTTACCGCCGTGTATATAGCTAGACAGCATAGTACAAATAGTACTGTAATAAAGTTCAAAAGTACATTGCCTTACGGCCGATATCGTACTAAAAACATCATCTGGATAACATAAAGAGGTTTTCGTGCTACCTTGTGGCCAGCAGCGATAATGATACTCGACAGTTAGTTCCAGTTTTGGACACAAATGCGAATCGCACGTGTGATAATTTTCGTCAACTTGGGGTAGTATTCCTGTTGTAGGTGACAACCGTCACGGAGTTTCTTGTACAAAAAAGACATTTTGTAATATCAATGCGCTATATGGGGAGTGGCCAGATAATTCCTCTGGTTATGTCTGAGTATTACCTTATTTGCCAGCTGTACAAGGACATCAATATGTGCTTGATCCAACCACGTTGTCGGATACGGGTTATACCGCGCCAATTCAATGCCAAAATATGTCGCGTATATTTTCTTCACATGTCTAAATCTACTAAAATAGAAGAGATTGTCTATTTCTGTCAGCTTAGATTCCATGTGTCTGACGAATTCCCAGAAATTCGGCAACTTCAAACCAATTTCTCCCGTTGTTGAGTTTCTCCAAGTAGTGTCGCAGATTCCACCGCACAATACCACGAATTTCAAGTCATTACTTATACAGTCAGCCATTTCAAAGGCCAAGTTTGCCATAGTGGTCAGGGTGGCACCGGGTAGACTGAGAACATCTATGACATGATTATCCCTTTTCAGTAATTGCTGTATTCCACCGATACGGGAATCACCGAGAATAAGAGTGTTCATAGTGGAAGAATATAGTTGATTCGTTATAGTATTCACTGAGCAGCGAGCACGTCGCGAACACCCGACAGAATCTTACCAAACGTGTTCTCACCTGGATAGCTGACCGCATCAATAGCTTGATCGTAGCTAATACCTGCCCCCCAGAACAGATTTCGTGTGGCCTCTACTAAAGTTGCCTGACCGGTGGACACAAGTTTAGCCTTCAACCTCGGGTCTTGGCTAAATTTATCCATCACCAGCTTACGTAGCCAATCTTGGCTAATTTTGTTCCATTCAGACAAACTGTCACCAGTGACCAATTAGCCCAGCCTTTTACAATCAAAGGCGTCTGTCGATTCAAAAATTCTACCGGCAATTTCCTGATTGTTACAGTACAGTGCTTTCACGAATTGAAACCCCTGCTCAACCGAAGTAAAAGTAAAGGATCTGTCAACGTTACCTACACTTATATGGCTTTCAAAATCACAGGGAAACATATTGCTCAAAAATGCGGAGCCCCCAGCAAAGAAAATACCCAACTGTGTTTCACAGATGTGCTCATTTGGTATTTCTGTACGCACCAAAGGAATAGTTGGTTGCTTTACAGCCACCAAGTCATCCTCCGTATCGGCCTCAACCATTTCAACTGCAATTTCTCTTTCATCATCATTTCCATCTTCCATAGTGGACTTCTGCAACGGCAGAGTGGTAGCAGCAAGGTATCTGGGACCTCTGCGGGCAATAAAGTCTTGGGGTAGTAGATCATCAGGAATGGAATCGGCCTCATCGATGGTAAAAACACGACCACCTACAAATAGGCAATCCCCTTCTACTCTAGCGGTCACATTTAACCGCCTCTGGTACCCACGAACCATGCGTAACAACCCACGTTTCCTACGTATTTTGATCGGTTCATCCGGTGCGAGAGACACATAGGCGAGGTACGATCGATTTAGCTTGGGAGCTGCAGACAACAATGATTGTTTTGTCTGGATATTTGTCAGACTAATCATAATAGGCGCCGGCCTGTCGCTACGCTCAATTGCCCTGTATGACCTTTTTAACCTTTCGATTCTCAGTACATCATTTTTTGGTACCACAACTCCTGTAACATTACAGATTTCGTTGAATAATAAATGAAGGTCTTCCCCGTTTTCTTCTGTTACACCCAGGACCACAATGTTTCTGTCTCTAGCCGTGAAATAGTAGTTGGTTGACCCGTCTGGTGGGGCATTGAGGATGTTTGCATACGTAGGTGTAGTAACCGCATGACCACCCGTACCAACCCTACGATTGACTTCGTCACATTTTTGATTCAACATGGAGATATTCCTTTCCATTATCGCGATTTTTTGATCAATTTCTTTATACTTTGAATCAACTCGTTGGATTACCACATTGTTCTCCACTTTCAAAGATACGATATCTTCTTTGAGAGATTGAATTTGCATTTTCGTCTCAATAACAGATTGTGTCAGCTTATCGTTAATGTAGTTTCTAGTAGGTAATTCCGCAATCATAGAGTACAATTTTTTAATTGGGTCTGGAGGTATTTCATCTTCGAGAGGTGGCATATCGCTGTCCGATAATACTGGATCAAGATCAATTACCTGGGTGTTCGTTTGAGTGTTAGGCAGTGGACCGACAGTGTTGGTTTCACCCTCCATGCTGGCTTCCTCAAATAGTTCTTCGAGATTCACAATTAAATTATGATCCTTTTTCACTTTCTTATGTACACTCTCCCTCAGCAAAGTTAGCTTGCTAATCGAGCGATTTTGAGGGCTCAGGGAACTAGATATGTACCTTTTCCTAGTAGCTGGACCAGCGCTCAACATTTTCCAATGCACTGAGTAATAATCAGGGGATTACGTGCAGACAGTGTGTGTCGCACAGGTTCGAATCAGAAATCCGTGAAAATCACCAATAATTCAATTCCATCCGACAATAAGAATAATGTTCAACAATAGTCCGTAAACATTACTTACAGTTTCTGTAGATTTTTACACTATCTACCCAGTATCTCTGGCATTGAGGACTCTCTCTTCTCTCCTGACTTTTCACACGTCCGGTCTCAGTGGGGCGCCATACATCTTCCAGATAAGAGTTAGATAAAGTGTTATTTATGCACCGAGGTGAATAAAAAAACGGACCAATCAGGGACGAGATAACGAAAGTAGATCCGGCAGCATTGATAACTACTAACATGGATGATTACAAATATTCTCTGTATATCGGTGAGATGGGGTAGGATAAGGTCTGGTCAGGTCTGCTACTCACTAAACTCGGCTAACGCCTCGTGTAGTAATACACAACCTGCCCATCGTGGCATAAACATTGACAAGGCTAACTCTCGTTTAGTTTCTACTAATTATGCTACCTGATCAATGGTCGTCTATAAGTGTTGAATAAAGTTTACACACATCGTCTCTTGGTCTCGTTGGTGTGCAGAAAAGGCCCTTCATGTACGATCTGATTTTTCGACAGGCTCCAACACGTGATCTATAGTTTAGATACGCTCTTTAAATCGAATAATCTCTTGCCATCTATGTTTAACGCTCTATCCTTGCAACATCATATAAATATTTCAATGATGAACACCAGGTGCAAGGTGACGATATGGGATAGTGCAGAATGTGATTGACGGAAGATTCCTTCGCTTGGTCGCACTTGAGTGGCTTCACAGCACCTCATCTCTATCTTCGATCTTGTCCTGATATGACCTTGGCGGTTGCTAAGGTGCTGGACATCCATAACATCTCATAACATTGTCAGCTATGGCAGGTATTTCACGCACATTATCTACCTCGAATGAGGGAATTGATTATGCATTAGATGACGACAGTAATGTTGTAAATTCTTGATGTGAACGACAAAGGTATGGCTCAAGTGTAACATACTCGAGTGTCGTTAACGAGGCCAAGGTTATAGCCAGCAGGCATATTATGAACCACCGATGATCCATAGGAGTATCCATAGAAAACTCATTGGGTGTGTTCAATTCTCAAATAGGCGATTACGGAGGCTGGTAATTACTTGCTCGTGAAAGCAGGAGTATACGGGAAAGAAGTCCCTATGTAACGTCATTAAGTCCCTAAAGCAGAACTTCATAATAAACCGATAACCTGCTGTAATACTACTAGAAGCTTTTGAGATATGAAAATAATAACGATTCTTGTAATAGTTAAGTTGGTAGACAGCACAACCAAGAGGCAGTCAAGTTGATTTTATGGCATTTATTGATGAACCGACATTTCGACGAAAAAAATAGTCTTTATCCTACCCCTAATAAAAAACGCTTAACATTGACTCAATGTATTTGACGGAGCGTTGAATAAAGTGTTATTTATGCACCGAGGTGAATACAAAACGGACAAATCGGGGCCAGATAACGAAAGTAGATCCGGCAGCATTGATAAATGTGGCCATCCTCCGATGAGTGTCAACACGCTACTAACATGGATAATTAAAGAATATCGGTGAGATGGGGTAGGATAAATACACTACTAATTATCAGGTCTATTATATCTCTGATTATTCTACTGAGGTAGTCATTGAGTCATTAAATTCACTTGTTTGAGGTTAAGTGAGTCGTTTAATACATATAGCGTATTGTAGATGGTCTGTAGATAAGATTTCCGTCATGTTGTAGGTGGCAATAGTTGTTTAATGTTGTGTTGTAGAATCTTTCAAAAGGACAGCCTTGTTTGATAGTAGTGTTGCCATCTATCCTTCTAGGTGAGTTGTTAGTGATGTTCAGTTGGTGTCTGTTGAACAGAATGTTGGTTCCTGGATTGTTGGTATTGTGGAGTTGTAAGTGTTGATCGTAGGTCTGCTTCTGGTTATAATAATTGAAAGAAACTTCGGACCATCAGGCAGATTCCCAAATCCCTGGTTTTGCCGATATTGTATCTTATCTAGTCGCCTCTTGTTCGTTCCCTCCCAAAACATCAAACAATACTCGAATAAGGGTACAATAGTTTAATGAGAGCTGATGAAGCTAGATAAATACTAGCGAAACGTCGTGGATCTAAACTTGATACTCCAATATACAACACCACCTGTACTACTTGGTTTAATAATACCACCATTATAAAAAAAATTACTGTTTCTGTTTTTTTTGTGATTTTCAATTCTGAGTTTAATTATGAACCAGAACTCTCTATTCTCTATATTTCTCTATTCAAGAGGTGTGTTGATTAAGCAAAAGTGAACTATATCTTCTCAATAACTTTCCTCAAGCTAAACGGTATGGTTAGGAATTCACTCGCCTAAATATCTAGATGGCTAAGATTCTTTAGCTGGTTCTCCGGGTATCCGCTAGGAGGCACGGCGGAATGTTACTAGAACGTTTGTTACAGGCTGGAACCTGCTTACATTGACCCACTCAATCTCCCAGCAATTGTACTGCTTGAAAAATGACGAGTCGACCTAAAGTAAAGCCGGGGAGGCGTATCTAGGTGCCGGAGCACATAGACTCACATAAACACTGAGAGGGTATGGAAAACCTAGAAAATGAGGCTCCAAGGATTCGCTCCTCTCAGAGAAAATGGACAAGAATACCTGTCAACCCACTGCAAACCAGAGACCTGTTTCACTAGTTTCGTGACATGTCTAGATGGCGTCTAGATGGTGTGTCCGGTTTAATAAGAACTAGACATTAGACTTCCTTTTGTCCGTTCTTGCTTGCACTGTTGGTGCCGCTTTTCATGTCTGTCTAACACTTTTTCACGAAACTAGTGAAACAGGTCCATGATGTGTAGATTTGTCTAATTCTTATTGTAAAGATCTGCAGTCGATAATTCTAACTTTGTGGTATTTTTGCGTTGAAAAAGCAGCATTATTAATTATATTAATATAGTAAATCTATTCTGAATTCTTTCCCCCAAATCCAAGATGGCCGACACTGGCCAGGCTAATTGGTCCTTCCTGCTGTAGCTATAATCCCCCCTTTGAACCCGTCTTTGGCCGGCGGTTGTTTGTGAACCCAACTTCCTGGAGATACGAGCGTGCTCGTTGTTACAAAGGTGACGCTAATTGGCGCCTAACACGACCGCCCGTATAAGCGTCTCCACCTGGAGACAAAGGCGTCCCACTGCTATAAAACAGAACCGCATTAAACCCAGAGTATTCAGTCTTACCTGGATTCTGAACCTACAACATCTATGCGTTGACTTCAAACCTTTATTCTACGTATATAGACCGTTAGGAGCAGAACCGCTATGGGTATAGCCTAGAAACTTTACATTGGCGACCACGACGAGACGACGCTAACGGCGGCGGCGGGGTCTGTGGCCGAACTCCCGGCAGGACCGGCCGTCACCGCCGCCGCCGTCCGCGTCCCCACTGCCGTGAACGCTGATACGATCAAGGAGCGGACGACGTCGAAACGTGATAGAAATGAACGTGCGGGGAGCGCCCGCCCGCTATGAGACGGCTGCACGTTGAAGACACGTTTAAACCACGGCTATCACCACCGCTCTGCCCCCGACCAGGAAAATAACAGGGAAGTGCATTCGTTCATATCTAGACTATGAAATGACGCTGGAAGCCTGGACAATGTTCTAAATTATATTGATTATGTTATGTCGCTGACGGCCGTGAGAGCGTGGGAAAGTCGGGAGTTTACTCCCGGGCCATACTGGACGCCCTGCCTCTGCGGCACTCGCTGCTACCCACCTCCGCGGACCATGAGTGGTCCCGAGTCGACCGCGAGTGGTCCCGAGTCGACCGCGAGTGGTCCCGAGTCGACCGCGAGTGGTCCCGACTCGGCCGCGAGTGGTCCCGAGTCGGCCGCAAGTGATCCCGAAGTGTCCAGAACCGGACCCGAGGTGTCCCGAGTCGGCCCCGAGGTGTCCCGAGTCGATGCTTAGGTGTCCCGAGTTGACTCCTAGGTGCCCCAAATGTTCCCGAGCTGATCCTGAGTGCCCTACCCTGTGCCCTGTCTCCCCCTGTCATTTCTCTCTGCTGTTACTTGCTGTTTTGCCCTGCCGTATTTCCTTCTGTCCCATCATCATGGCTGTGCTCCCCTTTCCCTCACCCCCGGCACTCTGTTTGTATTATGGTTGGATATTTGTGTCTGTAATTTTCTGCGGTTAACATGATGCACTAAGCGGCGAAAACAATCATGTAAGGCCTATGATATTTCAGTAGCATATTTAAGAATGATAGAAAGAACCTGCCCTGTGCCGCCACCCCCTCCTGCACCCCTCTGGACTGTCCGATGTATATGACTGCTGTCTTGTCCCCAGTCCCCGTATGTCACTGTGTATGAGGGCTTGGCCTTGCGCCATATAGGAAGCCTCATTTTGCAGGTCTCACCCACCTGTTCCCCTCAACCCTAATTCCCTCGCACCCTCTCCCCGTTCTGACACCCCAACACCCTTAATTCCCTCCGGTTCCCACGTACCACATGTCCCTAATCCCCTTGATGTCCGCCGCAATCGCAAACACGCGGCCGAATCCGAGATGCCCCCTCCTCCCCCACTGTTGCGTGGTCCAGTCTCTTCCCTCCCGCTCCCGGGCCGACCCACCCACGCGACGCGGGACGACCTTAAAAGACGGGCGGCGGCCCCGCTCAGTCACTTCACCCGTATCACGCGCTCATTCACCCGGTCGTTGGAAGCAGAGACTGCGAAACGCCAAACCCTCCAGCCACCGGACGAAGCCGAGATACAAGCAGAGATGCGACTGTGCATTGCAGCCATCGCCCAGCATTGTCGCCCCCAACACCTCTACGCCAGTGAGTAGCCCCAACTGTGTTCTATCATCATGTGGACGCCCGTATTTCTGTTGTGCTTATACGCCCCCTTCCTCGACGCGGACCTGTTCTCGGACGATGGCGTGTTGGTCTACACGGACGGTCGTGCGCGTGCGGTCGCGGCCGCCTGGACTGTCGCCGTCACGATCCAACCACCGTCCCCTCCCTGTGTAGATGACCTTGTACACAACCTAACTGTCACCATTGATGCTGTCGCGGACGTGATGGAGCTGAATCACGTCCCCTACTGGCGCCGGCACTTGTCGCGTTTGCTAACCCGCTTGTCCGAACTACCCAGGGCAAGTCGGATAGTAACCGACGGCAGGCCGGAGGCCGGCCGACGGCGTCGGGGCCTGCTTAATATTGTGGGGTGGGCTGGAAAGGCTCTCTTTGGACTGGCGACTGACCGCGACGTCGCATCATTGCGAGGAGTCGCACGCGACACGCTGGTCCAACAGCAGCAAATAGCCCACCACCTGGAGCAGATGGTATCGGTAGTAAACGCCACTCGTGGAGGCGTTCTACAAAACGCCGATAACATCGCCACAATAAACAAGCAGGCAGCCCGCGCGATCCACCTCGCGGAAGCCGGAGGTAAGATCGCGTTCGGGGCCGACGAAAAGGTGAACAAGGTCTGGATGGCCCGGCAGATCGAGCTGGGCCTACGGATCTTGGAGGAGACGGTGCGCCAACACAAGCATCGACGAGTGCAATTCCATAACCAACGGATGGAGCTGGAGCGGGGCCAACTGACCGAGGACTGCTCCAGGTCCTCCGCCGCCTCCGAGACGCCGGATTCCACACCCTACCGGCGATGTGGTACTACAACTACGTGGACATCGACCCCATCTGGGAGGAGGGACAGGAGTTGATCTACCGTGTTGTTGTTCCTGGGCTCACGAGCGAGGCCTACCTGGTGTACAAGCTGCAGTACTTCCCCGTGCAGCTGGATGCGTCCCACCTGCGGACGGTCCAGGGTAGGCCCCGTTTGGCTGTGAGCTCGTCGTCCTCCACGTCCTTCGTCCCTGATGTCTGCGTAGGTTGGCAGCCACGAGTGTGCAGGCCTACGGTGGTGTATACTGAACGGTCCTGCGAGTCGGCACTCGTGCGCGGGACCAAGCCGACCTCGTGCCACATCGCCATCACCGCCCGGAACAACGCGACGGCCGTAGTGTCGAGGCCCCAGGCAGGAGGCCGACAAGCAGTGGTAGTCGCCTACCAGTCGACCTCCGTGCTACGCCTCTGCACCGGCCGCCCACCCGTGAACCTGCTCGTCAACGGCCCCACCCTCGTCGACCTACCCCCAGGATGTTCGCTGGAGTCGCGTGGGTGGCGCCTACACGGCATCGCGGCTGGGCACCATACCCTCAACTTCCACTTCCGGCGCCCCCTTCAGCTTTCCCCCCTTAACATATCCTGGCCCCGCACCCTTCCTCCCACCTTTTCCGAACCTCTCAAACTCCTACCCCGCGTAGTCCTGCCCGTGATGGAAGTAGGCCGCCTACAGGGCTTACGCTCCCCAGCCTCTATCTTATCCTCTGTACCCTTCATCTCCACTTCCTCCATATCCCTCCTAATATTCCTCATCCTCCTGACCGTCTGTTGCGTGCGATACAAAAAGCTGTGTTGTATCCCCGTAACTCGCTGGTGTTGTAGGTTTATCTGTGTGCGGAGTCCGCTGAGGTCGGCTGAAGAGGACCGCCCACGAGAAGAGATCAGCCTACAGAGCCTACAGGCAGCACCAGCATCCCCTTTTCTGTCCCTCCCTGCCCCCAGCATCGTGAGCGAAGATCCCTCGACTGAACCCTCCCCCCATTCCCTACCCGTAATCCCTATACGAACAGAAACCTCGACCGCCCCCATACCTCCCCTCCGCTTACGCTCAACCCTGGAGCGGTTAGCGGGTTCCTTCGCGGACCTACGCCCCCAAGATATCTATCCCCGGCTTCCCCCCGTGTAAAATTTCCCAGTGTGAGAATTTCCCCTCGTTGAGACCTGCAGTCCCTGACCCCCCTTTTTTTTATATATACATGTTGACGAAAAGGAATTGACCTCCGATTGTGACCGATTGATAAACGATTTATGAAGGACAACTGGAAAGACCACGATTGTGAGATTGGAATGGATAGGATCGATTGCTTGGTGAAACCCGTGGGGTGCTTGCAGCCTCGCTGAGACCCACGAGGTTTAGTGTTGCTCGGCCATCGGTAAGGGCCTTGGTTATTCGAAGTGACCTTGGTCCTGTGTTTGGCGGTCAAAGGCTGGCCTTAAAGGCCTTATCGCCAGCCCCTTCGCCCCAGACCCTTTGGCCGAAGGATGATTATGTTTGATGAACGACGATTTTGAAGAGGCACGAGGAGCACGAGAGGTCTGCAGCCTAGCTCAGCCTAAATCGTCTGTGTGTGTTTTGTCTTATATATCGTGTGTGTGCGATATCGTTTTGTGTTTTTATCGTTTATCGTAGGAACGATATTTTTTTTAAGGGCCTTTGCGCCCAGGGAGGAGTCCAGGATGGGGCCTGCCCTACTAGTCTGAAAAACAATTTTTTTTACATATATCAAACATGTTACTTACCGTGCTTTGCAGCGCTAATTTTTCTTCTTGGGTGGGCACGCCGAGAGTGGTTGAGTTATTTGAGTAATTTGGAGTATTGCCAAAATTTTGAGTGTTGGGGGAGTGAAGTACGTATGATGCCTACGTATCCCCTGGCACCGTATTGAAATTTTTGCAATTTTTGAAGAACCACTCTCAGCTGCTTCACAACCCCCTATTTTTTAATATCTATGATCTAATTTTTATATATTATTTAAATTTATAACGATGACACCTATTTATTTATATTGACGAGCTCCTGCCTATATATAATATGCTATGCTTTATAGTTTATAAGGAACCGACCATACTACAATCACAGCCCTGCGCTAAGTATTACTTAATTCTAAAATGATTCTCTTAATTAATGTCGGTTCCTTAGTCTATTGGCCAGAATTGTTTAATATTATTATGTATTTTCAAATGTTATTTTATGTCCTTTTGGAATAGCCCAACGAGGCGACATGGTTAGTATCAAGGTGGATCTGAGACAGGTAGAAATGTTAGTTACAAACCAAAAATTTAAGAAATTATAATCATCTAGTGCATACCAGCCGCGTGCGAATAGTAAGTATTACTCGGAAATTAACCATAAAATTTAATTAAATAACGAGAAATATCGTTTATATTGATTTCTAGACTCTAAATTAGACTACAGGTAGTGATACAGTGAGTTACTATCGGTCAGGTATGCAATAGCTGGAGATGGGCCGATATTTTAGGCCACTGAAAATTTCTATAAATCGGGGTTAATCGGGAGGGCGCTACGATTTATTTATGTTTAGGCCACAGTGTTATCTCACCACTCCTCGGTAACTTGAGTAGACTTGGGGCGGGAAGACGGCAGCGGGTCCGTAAGTGAGGGACTCGGCGTCATGAACCGTAGTCATCCGAAGCTGGGTGCCAGCTGTAGTCGATATGTAGAGAATGGCGATGTCCAGGCCTTAACGTATTGCTCAGATCCACGCTGAAAACACCAATATTATGTTTTATCACCATGTACATATATGTATATAATACGGCCACAGCATATTTTCTACAATCTTTATCAAGATTACGGGAGCTCGTCCTCTTTTGTGTCATTTACCGCCTTATCCATTTTTATCGTAATGTTTTTCGTCCTCAGCGGCACCTAATTGTCTATTTTTATCGTTAAGCACCCCGCTGCTACTTTTATCTGTCATGCCTTTCACGGCGATTTTATCTTTATTATCAAAATGGCTGCCAGGATGTAAGCTGGTGAGGAGCCTGAGATTTGTGAAATTGTGTGATTGTATCGTTTACAGAGGGAAAACGTGTAAAACTATGTGTGGACTGAGTACGTGTTACTCGTATCTATTTTTCTACATCTCTTTTAAACCTTGCTTGGACATGACGGGCTCCGATCCTCCCGCGAAGTGCTTCGCGTGGGCGGCGGTCTCGGGCTGGCGCCTACGCTCGGACCGCCAGCTGTCGCACTTCGGTGGCCCGGGACGCGGAGTTCCGTCACGGTCGACCTGTCATCAATGAACAATGTGTATTCTGCACTTGACAGACTAATTCTACGTGTACATACCTCTACAAGAGTGTCAATCGTGCTAAAGTGTGTTTTAGCGCGATTGACTCCACCCCTACGATTGGCGAGCGAGTCAACCAAGAGACACTGACGCCGAAGACCGCTCGCCATACACTGTGTGATCTCTGTGATCTACCCCTTTTTACATTTATAACCAACATCCTGAAGCAAGAGGACACAGACATTCGTATCCCAGCTTCGTATCCAAATGGACTATGCATTTATATTTTATAAAGACATTCGCTGGCCATTTTCTACACTCGCGACTGGTTGTACAGCCGAGTACCTATAAACCCAGACACGGTCGGAGCTCTGACGCCGAGCGGGCCGCAGTGACATTTTTCTCAAAATATAACCTGTATTTCTGTTATCATCTCTGTTACTCTTTACCCGCGTGATCTATATGTGTTAATGGTTAAACCTACCTTGTTTGAAGATCCGATGGCCGCCATTGTTTGCGTAAGACCCGTTTGTTTAGCACGCCGAGATGTGGACGCTGCCATTTTTTGTTGTTTCTGGGTGGTGACCAGAAATTGGGAATTGCTGCCTTTTCATTGGTCGAGGGATCGTGAGCGCGCACTGGTGGCGCCTCCGCGTTCGCTCGACGAACTAACCGTTCCCGCGCTGGTCTCAGCAGCCGCACGACTGCTCTGAGACGGAGCAAGGCGGTTAGGTTGGATTTGGCGACTGCACATCTTTTTCTTTTCTTTTAAAGTTCTCCGTTGCTCTTCGAACTCAGAGTGAGGGACGTTTGTAAAGATCTGCAGTCGATAATTCTAACTTTGTGGTATTTTTGCGTTGAAAAAGCAGCATTATTAATTATATTAATATAGTAAATCTATTCTGAATTCTTTCCCCCAAATCCAAGATGGCCGACACTGGCCAGGCTAATTGGTCCTTCCTGCTGTAGCTATAATCCCCCCTTTGAACCCGGCTTTGGCCGGCGGTTGTTTGTGAACCCAACTTCCTGGAGATACGAGCGTGCTCGTTGTTACAAAGGTGACGCTAATTGGCGCCTAACACGACCGCCCGTATAAGCGTCTCCACCTGGAGACAAAGGCGTCCCACTGCTATAAAACAGAACCGCATTAAACCCAGAGTATTCAGTCTTACCTGGATTCTGAACCTACAACATCTATGCGTTGACTTCAAACCTTTATTCTACGTATATAGACCGTTAGGAGCAGAACCGCTATGGGTATAGCCTAGAAACTTTACATTATGTTTGGTGTCTGTCTTTTCCTCAGGGCAGCTACTTTTGTTGTTACGAAACTAGACAACCCCAATGTCTGTAACGGTTGAACGATTAGCTCACAAATCGTACAGGAGTCGGTGAACTTGTCGCAGGCAAGTTACGTAATCCTTTGCTCGACTGGCAGACATCCAGGAGAGGGGTTGGTGGGTATTAGTCCTAAGCAAAGGAGTCTACTAATCGGTGGCTCACCATTGCCTAGCTGTGCTACATTTACAGACTACGGCCGACTCCGTTAGATTGCCTCGCTTGAGACAAAATACCGTCCGCTTGTCGCCGACAAAGGTACATGAAATCGGTAGATGGGCATTGGGCTTAAGGGCAGCTACCTGTTTTGTCACGAAACTAGACAACCCCAATGTCTGTATGGTGTCACAGACATGTCACGAAACTAGTGAAACAGGTCCCTGGTCTATATACAATCCCAATTACATAATCCGAGCGAACCCGTAACACCTGTGTGCCCGGGCTCACCTGAATCACTATGCAGGAGGGACTGACTTCCTGCACTGCTAGACTGTCCCGACCCCTACAAATATGAAGCTTGGTTTCTCTATGAATTCGTTAGCTGGAAATATTTCTTACCAGTTATGTCTGCTTTCAGAGCCTACATAGGATCACTGCGTGAAAACCCATTTCATTCATGAGACACACAAAAGGAAATATGAACATGGAAAAATAGCTTTAAGAATGAGACATTCTCCAACTATAGGTCTACGTCATATGAAAGATCTGTAGGGAGAGTGACAAACACTTACAGCTACTTGGTCAAGGCGGCCACGGATTTAACCCAACCAGAGCTAAAGTGGTGATTCCAACGACACACAAGACATAGCGAGATTGCTCACGATTTGGATGTCGTGCTATGTCGGGCTAGGTTTGAATGATCGCATGCCCATTTGTCGCGATGTGTCGCGGTGGTGGAGCACCAAAATACACACCCGACACCTCACGGCTACGTTTTGCGACAACGGAGGTACGACACATCGCGACACTGTAAGACACTACGAGACATGCCAAGATAAACCACGGCAAATCCATCATGTTGGTAGCTCTGGTGGCCAGTGTAAATCCACACTGTCTATCCCCGATACCACAGAGGGCAGCACACCCACACACTGGCATCCTGTTTCTATATATTGGATTAAATAGAAGAGCCACTCTGCCCTACTTACACCAAACTCAGTTCTATACCACACCACACTGCACTCTGCCGACTCTGTCCTACACCCACACCCCACTTTGCCCTACACCCACACTTCACGTTTTTCTACACCCACACTTCAAACTGTACTACACCACACGTCACCCTGTCCTTTAGCAACAACCCACACTGTCCTACACCAACACCAAACTCTGTCTTCTACCCACACTTGACTCTGTCTTATAACCCACACCCTACTCTGTCCTATACCTACACCCCATTTTGTCCACTCTCTCCTATACCCCCAGTAAACTAAGTCATTTAGCCACACCCGACTCTGTCCTGCACCTACACCCGACTCTGTCCTACACCAATACCCCACTCTTGTCTTATACCCACACTTGACTCTGTCCTATACCTACACCCCATTTGTTCCTGTACCCATACCCCACTATTTCCTACACCCACACCCGATTCTCTCCTATAGCTGCAGTAAACTCTGTACTATACCTTCGCCCCACTCTTTCCAACAACCACACCCCACTGTGTCTTATACCCACACTTGACTCTGTCCTTTATCTACACCCAATTCTGTCTTATACCCACACCACACTCTTTCCTACACTCTCACCCCACTCATCCTATATTCACACTAAACCCTGTCTTATATATAAGGTATATACCTACACCCCACTCTGTCCTACACCCACATCCCATTCTGCCCTACACCCGCACTCCATTCTGTCCTACCCTAATAACCCACTCTGTCCTACACCCACACCCCATTCTGTCCTACCCCAATAACCCATTCTGCCCCACACCCACACTTTACTCCGTCCTACATCGCACGTACCACCATATCCTTATCCCACACCCACTGTCTTGTACCTATACTACCCGTTTAACTACACCCACACCCCATCCACACTATCCGACACACAAAACCCACTCTGTCCTACACCTACACCCCACTCTGCCCTACACCCACACCTCACTTTGTTTTACCCCATACCTCACGCTGTCCTACTCCCACAGCTTTCCTGTACCTGCACCTACTTTGTCCTATGCCCACACTTTGTCATGCATCCAGATCCCATTCAGTCTACACCCACATCCCACTTTTTCCTAAACCTACAACTTAGTCTGTCCTGCATCCACAACTCACTCTACCTGGAGTGTGTGAATGTTGGTCTTCATGGGTGTTGCTGAGGGACTGGGTGTTGATTGATCTATGTGTTGGGATGGTTGGGTGTGGGTGTTGGTGATTGTGAGTGTTAGTGGGTAGAGTTGTTGATGTTAGTAAGTGTTGAAGTTGGCAGGTGTGATTTTTGGTGTTGGCGGGTATAAACCTTGGTGTTTGTGGGTGTTGGTAGGTGGAGGTTGGGGTGTGTTGGTGGGTGTAGGTGTTATTGTTGTTGATTGTGGATAGGTGTGGGGTGGTGAGTGTCAATTTTGTTGTTGGTGGATGTTGGGGCTGATTGGTGTGAATGTTGGTGTTGGTGGGTGTTGTTGATATTTGTTTGTGTCGGGGCTGTGGTTGGTACTAAGGAAGTCCTAGTTACCAAGGAAGTCCTGGTTGCTATGTTATTGTTTAGAACAACTGTTATTTCCCTTAAATCGCCCCCCAACAAACTGGGGATGTCGGAACCACTGTTCACTTGTAATACACAATAATTTTCCTAAATTTGTGTTGACTTAACATTTGCATCGGGGCTGTTCTGTCGACGACGGATGTTAATTTGCTACTTGTTTAATTGTCTGCATTTAGATTTAGTTTACTAAGTGAATGTTCTCCCTACCCATGGATGGTAATTGTGCAGTAATTGTAAATTGGTGAATGATTTACTACCATGATGCCATGTACCGGATTATAGACGTTCTTCTTGAGATGACATCACTGCTCGCCCTTCTCTCGGGCCGCGCCATCAAAGTCTATCACTCCTTTTGATCTCTCTCTATAAAGAACACCGGTCATCCATCTCTTACCAGCCTGATGATCAGCAGGAGCAAGAAAGCCTCTCGCAGAAGATATTATCTAAATGAACGTATTTCTATACAACACCTTTTAGATTACTTTTATCATCAAAACATCTTCTGCTTACAGCACATTATTTTACACAACACTTTGGCCCCTAAGACAATTCCAAGATACTTTTCTACCGCCTACCTTCAAATGCTTAGGGTGTCTCTCTACCGCTCCCCCCTGGGTCGCCTCCATGGCCAGCTGTCGGCTACCTCAAGGTAGTCCGAGAGACTCTGACTGCCTAGCGGACAGTGAGAGAGCACAACCGCTTTTTCCCATAGTACAGAAAATCACTTCCTTGGTTCTGAGTAATCCTGTCAATATCAGTGCATGTTTATGCTCCATTACCTTCAGATATTTATAATAATTCCTTTTTGATGAAAAAACTCCTGTTTTGTTCCTTTGTATTACTTTCGGGAGCCTTTTTCTACAACTCACTTAACCACATTTCACCAATTCCAACTCATGTCGGCCATATTTGATAAGCTGGTTCCTGGCAATCCCCAGTGAAGGATGTCCTGCACTTTTGAAACCAGTTTTTTGTTATTTTTGGCGCCTGCAGAATGCATTGACATGGATTTACAAACACTTGCTGTTATAGTAGTTTGAACTAATGCGAAGGTTGGAAATTACAGTCATTTTACTGCATTTTGTCTTGGGAAACTGTATACTACAAAATCAGAAAGATTCAACCCATATTTATATGGAAAACGGCTGCTGAGCTGAGATGTACATTTTTGGTCGACCTGTTAACATAGAACTCTATGGGTGTGCTCTCTGACTGTCTGCACCGCTTCACAGTCAGAGCCTCTCGGACTACCTCAAGGAAGAACAAGAAAACGGATGAAAATACGGATAGGCAATAGCTCCGGGGTTGTCCGCCATGCAAACAGTATATATAATCAAGGGGTCTGTGGTCCAAGGGGTCTGTGCCTAACGGCCACATGGACAACAGCCAGAATCATCTTCACATATGTGCATACTGTCTGTGCAATCTCGCCTCCTGCCACCCTCACCTTGAAAAATGGTGCCGTATAAGGCCAGACCAGAGGGCTTAGGATCTGAGGCACTGCATCAGAGCCCGTGGCAAGCCCACCAATTGTACTTACATGTCTACCTCAAGGCCCTGGACACGGGTCTCCCCAATTATATGGTAGCCCTACTCCGCTTTCTGCGACTATTATGAAGCTGATAGTGCAGTAGCGATAACAGAGACTGAAAATAGAAGACTTACTGAGTATAGCAACATATGACCTGTACACAAACCTGGACAATATTAACTTGGGCCTCCTTAAAGCTTATATAAAGCAATTACTAATTGAGACTGTTCTAAAAATAATATAAGACCCGCCCCTCTCACAACTATTTAAGGTTATACGATGGCTGTCATCCCCATGAAGATGAAATAGCGAACATTGCCTTGCACTACAAGCGTTGGATCAAGAACTACACTGAACTGTTTCCATAAACGGACATATACTGTATTGCTGACACAGCACTGTGGAACTTTTACGCATGCTATATACTTATTGTATGTTTTTTCGCTCTTGACAAGTCTAATCAGATATACTAATCCTTAACGCGATGTCAAATGACCTCATGTTAACAAGAAAGGAACGGTCTATCTTAAAGACGTACATGACTTGCATGGCTGTTTAATTACTGAGCACCCATAAAACATATTGCTATTGGTTTCCCCTATCCACTTTTCGGCAACATTGACTACTAACGCGATGTCAAATGACCTCATGTTACCTAAAAGTCAATGCAACCTGTGACCGATATCAACATTGGACCAATACGTAACTGTAGCATGATAAGTAACATATAGCTGAAATGAATCACTAATATGTGATGATACGAACTCACGTGATGTCAAATGACCTTGCGTCTATTTTTGTTAAACAATGATCCTAAGCTCCCCCGAGCTGCAAATCACCAAAAACTGTATTTTTGCCCTTTTTTTCTCGCGGCACTCATATATTAGTCTATGTTGTTTCGTAGCATTATGTGTGCATCATCCCGCCTAACGGAAGGAGTATGGGGGGATTGTTCTTTTGTTGTATGTATGTTTGTTGCGTTTCCCGTAATACCTCTCTCTTACTCAAATTATTATTATTGCAGTATAAATATGAGTATTCTACCTGAGACTTTCAATAATGCTAAGGGACTAAAAATCTTGCACTATAACTGTTGGAGTCTGCTGAAACGTAAAGATACACTCTTCGAACTTATTCCAAACACGGACATCGCTACTTTCAGCGAGACGTGGCTGACTGAGAACCTTAGCGATAACTTCATTAAGTGGGGAGATAAGACTTGTTTCCGGCTAGATCGAACGTATAGAAAGGGGGGTGGGCTAGCATATACTTTACCCCGGAACTCGCACCATGGGCTGTCAGGGTGGAAACCTTAACAACTTCAAATGCCAATATTGAGTGCCTAACATTACAGATAAATATACCTCACCAAAAACCCCTACTGGTTAGTACAGTCTACATCCCCCCAAGGGGGTCTACCAAAATTGCGCTTGATTTCCTAGGAAAACTGAGGGAGTATCCAAAAATTCTAGACCTAGAGTGCTGGATACTGGGTGATTTTAACATCAATTTCTTAAATCCAACAAATACCCATGCTGAAACTATTGATGAAATTATGAAAGACCTCAATGCCAAACGACTGATAAGTACCTGCACTAGACCTCTAAAATCTGGGGGGTCTTGCATTGACAACGTGTTCACCAATGCATCAAACATAAGTCTTAGTGGAACACTAAATTACATTTCCAGCGATCATTTCCCAGTAGTTGCAGTACGGAAAAAATTGAAAATTGCAAAGGAGGGAGATAGTAAAAGCTTCAAGGGAAGAGACTATAGAAACTACTCACTCGAAAGTTTAACGGAATGGTTCCTCTTGGTAGACTGGGACTCCTACTGGGCGCTTAAATCAGCGGATGATATGTGGAATCTCGTTGAGAACGAACTTGTAGCTTATCTTGACTATCAGTGCCCCGTTAAATCTTGGAACATTAAGAAAAAACGCGCGCCGTGGATGACAACAGATATTCTAGAATATATTCATGAACGTAAAGAAATGGTCAAGATGTATGAGCATACTAAAAATGAAACTTATTTAACGAAGGCTAAACATTTAAGAAATATTATTAACCGTAGTGTAAAAGCTGCTAAAGGGAGTTTATATAGGGACAAATTAGATACTGATGCCAAGGACCCTAAGAAGTTTTGGAGAGGGATCAAAGACATCTTAAACCCATCAATATCTGAAGTGGCACCAGCCTTTCAGGATGATGTAAATAAAGTGAGGATAGAACCAACAAATGCCCCTGGATATGTAAATAATTACTTCGCCAGTATTGGAGAAAAATTGGCAAAAGAAATTGATCCAAATATCAGTGAATACTACCTAGACGATATAGATGACAATGAGGACTATAATAATCTAAATCATGATGCCCTCGAAGTTCATCCGGAAACGGTCACTAACCTGTTTAAAGAAATTAACATCCATAAACCTTCAGGACTCCCCAATGTTCGAACCCTAGTCATCAAAGATATGTTGCTAATACTGGTCCCACAAATGGTATATCTGTATCAGACATCATTTAGTACTGGCATCTTTCCGGTCAGCTGGAAATCGGCCACCATAACCCCGATCCCTAAAAGCGGATGACTTATTAAAGTGGACCAAGGTCCACTCTCTAAGTATAAACAAAGCCAAAGCGAAGGTCATTTGGTATGCCTCCAAAAAGAAATTAAATAAAGGTGTGTTCCCTAAACTATTTCTAGGCATGGAGGAACTTAAGGTTATAACAGATTATTTATACCTCGATGTGTATATAGATTCAACTCTGAATTTTGTAAAAAATCTCAACCTTGTACTGAAAAAGCTTAATAGGAAAATTTACCTTTTAAGCAAGATCCGTCACATGCTAAGTAAAAATTCGGCTGTGAAATTATATAAACAAATGGTAGTTCCAACTATTGACTACGCCTGCAACATTCACCTCTGTTCACCAAAACCTTTGTTAAACAAACTACAACGTCTTCAAAATCGTGCGCTGCGCATATGCCTAGGGGTAAACATAAGGAAATACTCAGTAGAAGAGCTACATACATTAACTGGTATTCGCAAACTGTGTGACAGAAGAGCGGAATTGCATCTATCATATATGAGGAAACTGGCTCTAAAGAGTGGATTAACGACTGTAACACTTGATACAGAAGAAGGGACCGTAAGAGTTACCAGATCGAGTAATAAGTGTTTATTTGACCTTCCGAGACCAAGAACTGAAATGTTAAAAAGATCACCTTCATATAGGGGTAAGGATCTTTTGAATGGCCTCCCACATGAGACTAAGTTGGCACCTTCTAAACGAATTTTTAAAAAACTTGTAAATGAGCATCTAACCTAACGACTCTGTGGTAACCTTACCTTACAACATATCAATGTTAATGAATACCTTGCATCTGAACTATGGCATAATAACGTAGAGAAGGAGAGTGAACGGGCTTAATAAGAGCTATTGTGGTAATTGCGATGTATTTTGTAATTTCTTGTGGTGTAGGTATTTTCTTTCTGCCAGATTCCTGGAATGAATTTTCAGTTATATTCATTTCGATGTGAGATAATCATATATTCATATCAATTCTTAATTCTTTCTTGGGTGTAGGTATTATTTTTCTCATGCCAGTTTTCCTGGAAATGTATGAGTAATAATAATTATTCATATTTATACAGTCATATCATCTTGATGTAAGTAACTCATATCATTACCTGACGGAATCACCTGTGTGCTTGTTGTTCTCTTTAAAAAAACAACCTATATTGTATGATAATTATTATCTCCCGTCACACCGCGACCAGGCAGGTGGGATTTACACACAGATACATACACTGACACAAACAGATACACAGGCAGATAAAGACATTCAGATACACATATAGATACATAGATATAGTGCATACATTGTATTAGTTACCATATTTTCTTGTTGTGGTCAGTGTGCTGATGTCATTGTTTCCCATAGCCGGTAATCACAGAACCCTTTGTGTGGGCGAGTAGAGGCTTCTACACTCTCCTACGTGTCAGGCTTGAATGGATCACCTGCAGAGGCTCTGGTTTTTGAGTGCGGGAAATCACGCTCATATACGTCATCTAGATAGAGGTTAGAATGCTCACACAGGGTTTCAGCTTGCTGTAAAGAATCTAACGCTTCACTATCAATGTCCCAACTATAAAGGCCTGGTGAAATGGACAGGTGTCCAGTATCACAGTCTGACCATACCCTGCCCCACTACTGACTTGGTTTCTAAAAATAGTTCAAAACTGATGGGACACACCTAAATACATTGTATTCAAAGTGTCACATATGATTGGGCACACTTGAGGTGTCGTATTCAGATATATTCCCTACATGGCACAGAGCCAGCAAACCTGTTTGACTGTAAGACTGTTTGACTGTAAGACTGTTACAAGACTTGTTAGGCTGCTATAAGACTTGTAAGACTGTTATAAGACTGTTGTAAGACTGATGCAAGTCTGTTGCAGAACTGTTGCAAGATTTTTGTAAGACTGTTGTAAGACTGTTGTAAGGCTGATACAAGACTGTTGCAAGACAGTTGCAAGACTGTTGTAAGACTAATACAAGGCTGTCGTAAGATAGTTGTAAGGCTGATATGAAACAATTCTCATATAATCCTTACAACAGTCTTACAACAGGCTGACAACAGTCTTGTATCAAACTTACAACAATCTTATAACAGTCTTGTATCAGTCTTACAACAGTCTTGTATCAGCCTTACAATGGTCTTGTATCAGCTTTACAACAATCTTACAAGAGTCTCACAAGAGTCTTGCAACAATCTTACAACAGTTTGCACCAATTCTCATATAAGCCTTACAACAGTCTTAGAACAGGCTTACAACAGTCTTGTATCAAACTTATAACAATCTTACAACAGTCTTGTATCAGCCTTACAATAGTCTTGTATCAGCTTTACAACAATCTTACTTGAGTCTTCCAACACTCTTACAACAGTCTTGTGACAGTCTTACAACAATCTTACAACCGTCTTGCAACAGTCCTACAACGGTTTGTAACAGTCTTGCAACAATCTTACAACAGTTTGTGACAGTCTTGTAAAGTCTCATAACAATCTTACAACAGTCTTGCAACAGTCTTACAACAGTCTGAAATCAGCCTTACAATAGTCATGTGTCAGCTTTACAACACTCTTACAACACTCTTGTAACAGTCTTACAACAATCTCGCAGCAGTCTTAAAACAGTCTTACAAGTCTGGCAACAGTGTTAAAACAGTCTTGTAAAAAAATGTTTAGGGTAAAGATATACAGCACAAGGTGATCTCTACCCCAGAAAAATTGGAATTATCATGTGAGAGTTTATTGTCCTTTAGAAGTACCGCGCTCATCCATTGTAAATGGAAATATCATTAGCTCCTAGTATATATGGCCATGTAGAGGTACCAAGAGGGTCGTCCCGCTTTGAAGCAGGGCAGACTGCTTCATACTAGGCAGTATGGTACTCATAAGCGACTGTGTTGCAAAGGTCGCCAGTGTTATACAAAGGCCGGCAGACAACCCATACTCCTCCCAGCTGAACCTGCTTGTCCCGCTCTGCGCATGTCGTAGGCGGGGCTTAATTTCTAGGATTAATTAACGGAGCTTAATTGGTCTATATAAGCTTTAATAGGCTTAGTTTAATGACGTCTTTCTTGATGTTTTTGGCTTGTCTTGTTTGACCCTTCCTTTTTACGAGTACTGGGAAGAACGCAATATGAATGTACTTTGTGAGGAAAAAATTCTTCAAATAAGTCGCCGTTCTCTTCCTCGTGGAGGTGTGTGGCGGGTTCTTTATTTAAAAAACTTTGTCTTGTATTTATACCTGAATAATAATAATACTAATAATATTAATACTAATACTAATAATGCTAATACTACTACTACTACTACTACTACTACTACTACTACTACTACTACTACTACTACTAATAATAATAATAATAATAATAACAATAATAACACTGTCAGCCAAGTCCGGGATAATAGTAATAAAACCCTTCAATTTAAGAATTGATGTGGCTTAATTGTAGTTTGTTCATGATCTGATGCCTATAAACCATAAGGCCCGGTCTGGTTTAAAAGTTTTCTTTTATTCTGTAAGATTCCGATTTAGCTCCATAGATGATACACACAATATTGCCATGATTTATATCTGAGTGGCTATATTCTCTGCGTAGTTCACATATAGTGGAACTGAGTGATAACGAGGAGTATTGCGTAGTGTCAACTACAAAGAGGATACTGCCACACAGATCAAAAGCATGGCAATGTTGTATTCATTTCTCACCTTTCGACTAACTAATAAAAAAGATCTTGTAAATGATAAGAAACTTGAGGTAAACGCCGTGTTTTTTGTATATACAATACTTTCTAAGTTGAAGTTGACCTTAAGGTAGCATAAAAAGCCGTATTCTATTGAGTAGAATATGGCTTTCCATATTCAACTCGGTAGCGATCTGTAGGCTCCATAGCTTTAGTATGGCGACCCTGTATTGGATGGGTAATAAGGCCCTGGAGGGACACACTAGGAAACCTCAGATCTAGGCTTGGTGTGATCTAAAGTTCTCTCTAGATGGCTGTCTACCTCAAGTAATCCAGTCCTCCGTCTACAACGCCTGCTCTTTGATAACCTATTTCTAATTTCACACTGTGTTTTTCAAAAAACACATTGAAAAATTTAGTAATAATAGCTTTTTCGTCAACAGTCCTGTCTGAAATGATTCATTGAGATGAATTGACCATGACAATGGCAAGTTGACTGGATACAAGTGGGTTACAGAAAATGATCGTGGACTATATATATATATATATATATATATATATATATATGGATCAGATACAACAAACAGATGTATGTGTCTATAAAAAATATACTAGCGTCACCTGTGGAATACCTAAGTACCAAGTTGGTCAGGTGGCGCCAACCGGACAGGTGTGGCACCAACACCGTACCAAGGTGCCATTCACCATTTGCCGTGCAGACGTGCCGCCACGATGCGCTCACTATTGGCTTTGTTACTGGCATTTGTGGTTTGCCAGATATGCCAACACAAATATGATGGACGTTCTTCGAAGGAATGCCCTAAATGTCCGGAGTCATCCGTTCGAGTTTAAGCGAACTAGACAAGACTTTGAGACGTTTTTCTGACAATGCAGAAAAAATTACGGACACCGATGAAGAAGAACGGGGCGCCACCGGCGGGACAACGCACCAAGAGCAATTGCCTAGGAACACCTCCGGGACAATTGAAAAGTTGTTCGCCGAAAACAAGGTATATCGTGACAAAGTTAAATCTTTACTTTCTGATGTTTGTGATTTAACAAAAATGATGGCCGAAATTCGCCTAATGCTGACAAAACAAGATGGCGGACCCCCTAAACCACCGGCGACTCCAGTGACAACCCAGATGACCCACGCGGTGACCCCTGCTCAAGTCGATGAAACTACCATAGCGAGTTCTGTGCCTCCTGTTCAAGCCGGAATCACTCCTTCACAGAGCAGCGAACCATGTCATCGTTCTTCAGGAGCGATTCCTAAAACCCGTTTTCCTCCTGTCTACGCTTCCGCAACGACTTCGTGGTCCGGAGTTCAAGGAATTCCGGTAGAGCATGTGCATACTTGCCAAGGGAAGACCGAGAAACGCCGTAAGTGTGTGACATTTAATTTAGAAGACCACTTACCCTGTGATACCACCAAAGCTACATTAGACCAGGTTATAAGTGCCAGCATGTCATTGATGCGATCAATGATTGCCCAGGGAATTGACGTTTCTAACTATGCCGATCATATATCGTTTTTAAGTGATCGTAGACCTTTTGTTATCCCTCAAGCATTAATAGATTATGATTTGGCTTGTTGTGAAAAAGCCGAATTATTAGGCTCTGTTAGTTTTGTTTACGGGGAAGCATATTTATCATCCAAATATTTAAATATTGAAAAATGTGTGGCTTTTGCCAAGGTAAATGAAACAAAGAATCGTCAGAAACAAAGAAAAAACAAGGAAAATCGCCCTTTTGGTATCTGCTGGCGATATAACGAGAAAGACTCGTGTACATCAACGGACTGTAAATTCAAGCACGAGTGTTCTGAATGCTCAGGAACACACCCTGCCTGCAAGTGTACAAAGAAAGGACAGAAACCGGATTCTAAATGACAATTAGACTGTTCTACCTCGTTTTTTCCTTCCGGATCAGGACTTTGTGCGAATATTGTTAGCGATATTAACCATGTTGTCCATGAAAATTCTACTGTTTCCTTTGTACTTGAGACTATTGAAAGTCGTGACTTACTTATTGAACCCAGTGTTGATTTCACCGATGTCATTACAGAAGATATTGCGGAAAATGTGTGCAACCTATTGTTAGCAATAGCGTTACAGCTGGTAATATTACTATAGTTAGCTATACTCAGGTTTCAAGTGATTCGTACCCTTCGGTTCAAAGTAATCAACAAACGGTTGTACCTCGCCCCTGTCTTTTCAATTGCCCAGGGAATCACGAATTAGACGACGTATCTTACGATTTAAAACCTTGCAAATTCTGGGACCACTGTTATGGTTATACAATTGTTGATCCAGAAGCAGAATATATATTTAACGGTGTGCTAAATGGATTTAAAATCGTAGACGATGTTTTTTCTGGTATTTATGATTCCTTCAATTACGATAGCATAACTAATCCTGTATTTAAACTACAAATGGACGCTATCGTTCGTTCAGAATTGGAATCAGGGAAAGTTTCTATTGTTGAAGAAAAGCCAAAATGCATACATGCCATTGGCACTGTGGTAAAGAAAGAATCAGGGAAAATTCGACCAATTACGGACTGCAAACTTTCACTTGATGTTAGCATCAACAATTTCATGAATACTACATGTAGTAAATTTTCTTATTTGAAATTGGATGAAGTAACTGACCATATGAAACAATTTTGTTTCTTTTCCGTCCTAGATATCAAAGAGGCTTACCGAGCTATACCTGTTTTTCCCCCACCGCACCTACCAAGGTTTTCGGTGGGAACTTAATGGTTCTAGTTATTATTTCCAATTTAATTCATTGGTATTTGGACTGAAATGGGCACCATTTATTTTCACCAAGATTACGGAATTCATTGTACGCTGTATGCATAGATTAGGCTTTGATGGCATTTACGGCTACTTAGATGATTTTCTTATCGTTGATAACACTGAAATTGGTTGTAACAAGGCCTTACATGCTCTAATCACATTATTGAGATCATTAGGCTTTGGAATATCATGGGACAAACTTGTTTCCCCTACTCAAAATGTAAAATATTTAGGAATTAACATAGACAGTATTACCATGACGTTATCATTACCACCATTGAAATTGGAGAAATTGATAAAAATCGTTAATCAATTCATTGGTAAAACTAAGACTACGTTTAAGGAATTGGAAGTTCTTTGTGGAGTATTGTCTGATTGCAGTACCGTTGTTAGGGGCGGTCGTACTTTTTCCCGCCGCTTAATAAATTTTTCTCGCCAAATTCGCAATACGAAAGGTAACCATATACTACCAGAATGGGTAAAAGACGATTTATCTTGGTGGTTCAGCCTTTGCCGTATTTTCAATGGCAAAACCACTATTATTGCTAAAGACGAATTCGTTTTATCCGCTGATTCGTCAATGTCAGGTTTCGGAGCAGTTTTTTATTCTGACTGGCTCATTGGCGTTTGGAATCAATCTATACTATTTTCTTCATTTTCTGACAATCACCATTTATGTCCAGGACCTTCAGAATATAATAGTTCCATGGACATAAACGTTAGGGAACTATGGCCTATTGTCAGTGCGGCATACCGTTGGGGTTCTTCATGGTCTGGTAAAAAGATTCGTATTTTTTCAGACAACACCCAGGTAGTTATAGCAATTAACACAGGCCGCAGTAGGTCGAGTCCAACCATGCGTTGGATTCGCGAGTTATTTTGGATTTCGTTTTTATATAACTTTCACCTTGTTGCCTCACATATACGCACTTTCGACAATATAATACCTGATTATTTGTCACGTTATTTTTCTTTCAAACGACGATGAGGTCTAAGAACTGATGTTGTAGAAAACCTTTGCTGCTTTCAGTTGCTGAATTAACCACCAAGATGACTGAATTTAACGAGGCTTGGTTATCAACCAATTCAGCTCGCACTAGATGTCAGTGGAACCACTACTTCAAATTTTGTAACGAATTCCAATTATTGTCTTTACCGTCGTCAGAAAATACCATTATGTTATATATAGTAGGGGAGCAAATGACCTGAAAAATGGGTCACAATGACACCCGAGAGTCTCCTGGCTGAAACTTGCCATGTTGATCAATTATGACCTCAGGAATCTGAATCTGATGCTCGTTTGTTCCAAAAAGTGTAGCATCATGCTCGTTTCCATGGTAACAGAAGGAAAACATCTTTTGATAATTACTAATATATATTAAATACTTTGATATAAAAAGGTAAAAATATGCATTTTTTCTGTGAAGAAAATCATTGATTCTTGTGGCATAAGTATACACTATGAAAATATGCCCTTTTCCATTTTCATGGAAGAATTGTTGCCATGGTAACATTCCACTTTCTAGGAGAACCCTTATTTTAGTTTTTCTTATGGTACTTTATGCTACTTAATGTTGAATAAAAAGGGTTATTTTATGAACAATACATTAAAATTGATGAATATAGCAAAAGTACACAGCAATAATGGGCAGCGCCATTTTTTGAAGTCATTAGATTGTTTCCATGGCAACCATCACAATGTATTTCCTATGACCATATCTGCCAAATAATGATAGATTAACTGGTCATTTGTTTGGCAAGTCTTAATGACATGGCAACTAGTAGATTATAAAAATGGTCATTAGAGAGTCTCCTGCATGAAATCTGCCATATTTGTCAATTATTACATGGGGAATCTGATTCTGCCACTATTTTGTCCAAAAGAATGTAGCATCACTTCTGTTTCCATGACAACATAAATGCATAATGAGTTACTCAGATATCCCTATTTCCCTATACATATGAATAGTAAGTGTAAGAAAAACAACAAAACATCTGCTCACAAGCTTTCATTTTCATTTTTGTATGTATACCTTTGGAACATATTGGAGGATTGTTATTTACATTCCCTTAGAACTTGATTGCCATGGCAACCAATGTAGCCCAAAACATCCACTGCAGTAAGCAACTATAAATGTCAGTGAAACTAACTGCTATACCTTTATAGTAAATGAAGATAGAGACTTTATTCTGGTACTTTGAGAGTCTACTGCATTAAATGTGCCATGTTTGTCAATTATTACATGGGGATTGCGATTATGCTACTCTTTTGGCCAAAAGAATGTAGAATCACCTCTGTTTCCATGACAACATAAATGCATGATAATTTACTCAGAAACCACTATTTCCCTATCCATATGAATAGTAAGTCTAAGAAAAATGGCGAATCATCTGCTTATGAGATAACATTTGCATTTTTTATGATGATGCCATATGAATGGGTTAAGAAAGGTGTCCTACTGATTACCTGAGGATTACCCCATTGGAGGTGATCCTGTAAGGCTGGTAATAACAAGGTATAACCTCTCTTCAGGAGTGACTTACTGATCACCTTGGGATTTTGCAGCCTTCCCTGCCCGAGGCCTAACAGAACGGCCATTCAAGAATGTGAAGAGAGCTAGGGCTGAGAACCTAGGGATAAATAGTTATACATGGCTCAAAATGAGAATCTGACTAAATGTTGAGTCCCTTTAATTTCTCTACACATCTATAAATGTACATGATATACTGACTAGACTGGAGAATCTAGCAGGGTCCTGCTGATTCCACCTATTATAGTTTACCTGTTTTATGCACTGACATCCCCCAACTATGATTATCCATGGTATACAGGATGCTCAGTAAATCACTTGAAGTTGTCGTCAGAATACCATTGCTAGTTCTTGTGTATTACAATGCATCAACCTCTCATGGTTTACAGCTGCCTATCCATAAAATCATTGTTTTTGTCCATTTCTTGCACCCTCCATTCTGGCTACTGCTGCTCCTCAATTATCCTCATACATAAAAGAACAAGCTGTCCAATACAGTCTGGCCATCAGGGCATATTCTAGCAATATCAGTTACTGAGGCCCACTTTCCCTTCAACTATAACCACTCCAGATCAATACTTTCATCAAGAGTAGATCTGTTTATTTCTAGTACCAGCTGTCTCTTACCAAGACTACTGCCACTGCCAACCCCATAATACCTAAAATGTACCATTCTCAAGCAAGAGAGTTACAATGTTTCAACTCCTGTCCCTTCCTTTTTCACCTGTATTGGGCACAGGGCCATATAAGGCTTCTGACTGAACAGAAAATAAAATTGTGATTATTCCATATAGCTCACCAAGCCTATACCCAGCCTTATATTTGGCCTTGAAGCTGCCTTTGATGGACCAATGGTGCAGTAGTGAAAGACCTCTTTTCATATTGGCCCATAGGCCGGGACCCCTTATGGTCACCATCTTGCCTCTAACAGGACTTAGTCCTGGCCTTCTGGGGGTGTAAAGGGCTGATTTATGGACCTGGCAACCCTCATTCCGGCAAAAGCTATCTAACCCGGGTATAAATAGCACTCCCCCTGCATGAACCCAGCAAAAACCCACCACATTCCAATAGCCTTGCATCCCGATTTGTTTCACCAAGGAGGTCTGGCAAAATAAAAACATTTAAATATTTGTTAACCTTCTTTGCTTTAATTTGGAGAAACAGTCTAGGGTCTCCCTCTCCCAAGTCCCCTCCCATTCCTGCTCCTCTAGATCTGAGGTGGTCTCCTTATCCTGTGCCTCATGCACTCCTCTGTGATGTTGCTGGCCTGGCTTCCCAACTGGGGAGTAGAAGTGGCCCGCACTCAGATGGAGACATCATGATGATATTTCCCAATATGGGGTCGGAGAGCCAGCAAGAGTGGGCCACAATTGGAAACCACGTAGTGCCCTGTTTTCACCTTTGTAAGGGAACCCTTGGCTCTGGTTCCACTTTTACGTACTCAACCATTTGTAAAGGTTTAGCTCTCATAGTTACGGTTAATAGCCAGAGCTCTTATGAAACATGACCCAAGTATCTGGCAGATATATAGAGGCAGGAGATATGTTCATAAAAAATAATGTGTAACCAATCATGCAAGCAGGATTTTGAATAACTAAACCTTTTACTTTAGAATGTTATATGATTTCATTCAGTAATATGTTTCCCCATATTATTCATTTTAGAGGTTCCAGAAACCCAAAATAGAGTGACAAGTAGGCTCTTACCATGCCTGTGAAGAATCTTTAGAAGATTCAAATTGTGAATGTTCAGACAGGCCCATACACAGAAACTACAGGTAGCAAGTGAGTCACACACTATATCTGTGCACAGCAAAAAAGGGTGATGTCTATGAAGATAGACCAATCAGGGATCAGCTCTGATCAATACCTAGGCTGTAATGACCAAAAGGAAGAGGGATTAGAAATAAGAGCCTAAGGTGGCTAATGCCTAACAGGGCTAAATTGAGCATGGGAATTTACTCTTTGCTGATGTGTTACACTGAGATTAGTTCTGACAACTCCAGTTTTTAACACTAAGCTAAAGGTGGGTACCCACTGCTTCCGACACACTCCAACAAGGCTTACGACACACTACGACAAAGAAAATCCCTGTCGGAAGGGCTCTGTCGGAGTGTGTCGGAGTGTGTCGTAGAGCCTTGTTGGAGTGTGTCGGAAGCAGTGTCGTAACGGTTTGGCGGGAAAAGAAAGGTTGCCACGGTACCGACACACTCTGACACAAACGGCTCCCTTGAGGGACTTAATTTGTATAGGAAATATACTGAAAAATATGTTTTTCTTCAATTTTCGAAAAGAAAAACGTAGTGAATTGATGTCTTTTATCAATAGTATTAGATATCCGAACAAATATCTATAATCATGTATCTCAGACCTGGATTATAATTTTAAAAGTATATGATTTTTAAAAATGTTTATCATATCTGTTCCTGAATATGTTCAATGGACCATTCGTAATGCATATCCCTATATAACAGAGGATGAAATGTTGTATATATGATATTATAACAGTTTATAAAGGCGCACGTGTGTGTGGGGGGGGGGGGGGCGGTTCATAGATGTTACATAGTACAGAATGCTTCCTACACACTACGACACAAGCTGACCTCTACAATTTTTTAAACATGTTTAATCTTCTTGGAAGGGCTATGACACAGCTACGACACGGGCGCTGTGTGGTAGTCATGTCGGAGTGTGTGGCAGTGTGTCGGAAGCCGTGTCGGAACGGTGTGTCCACTGCTACGATAAAAACCCAAAACGTTCGATTCTGTGTCATAACGCTTGTCGGAAGGCTTGTCGCAGTGTGTCGTAGTGTGTCGGAAGCTCAGTGGACACCCACCTTAACTGTAATAATCTCCAGAATGATATAAATTGCTTATGTTTTGCCACCTTACTAGATCCTCTGTCTTTCTCTGTGTATATATACATGTATATATATATATGTATATTTATTTGAAAGTAGTCAGATTTAAAAAAGCAGATTTAGATATTGCATTCTGGGATTGCTGATGCATCCCATCGGATTCTACATGCTTTAGTGTACCAGAATAGATACTTCCATTAGATCTCTATCTTCAGTGGCTCAAAATTTATAGCAATTTATTTAGATGATACTTAGAGTTGATTACTTCAATGAATGTTTTTGCTGCATTGGTTGCCATGGCAACCACGTTCTAAGAACATGGAAATAACACTTCCCCATTATGCCCCAAATGTATACTATAAAAAATGCAAATGTTATCTCATAAACAGATGATTCGCCATTTTTCTTAGACTTACTATTCATATGGATAGGGAAATAGTGGTTTCTGAGTAAATTATCATGCATTTATGTTGTCATGGAAACAGAGGTGATGCTACATTCTTTTGGCCAAAAGAGTAGCATAATCGCAATCCCCATGTAATAATTGACAAACATGGCACATTTAATGCAGTAGACTCTCAAAGTACCAGAATAAAGTCTCTATCTTCATTTACTATAAAGGTATAGCAGTTAGTTTCACTGACATTTATAGTTGCTTACTGCAGTGGATGTTTTGGGCTACATTGGTTGCCATGGCAATCAAGTTCTAAGGGAATGTAAATAACAATCCTCCAATATGTTCCAAAGGTATACATACAAAAATGAAAATGAAAGCTTGTGAGCAGATGTTTTGTTGTTTTTCTTACACTTACTATTCATATGTATAGGGAAATAGGGATATCTGAGTAACTCATTATGCATTTATGTTGTCATGGAAACAGAAGTGATGCTACATTCTTTTGGACAAAATAGTGGCAGAATCAGATTCCCCATGTAATAATTGACAAATATGGCAGATTTCATGCAGGAGACTCTCTAATGACCATTTTTATACTCTACTCATCTACTAGTTGCCATGTCATTAAGACTTGCCAAACAAATGACCAGTTAATCTATCATTATTTGGCAGATATGGTCATAGGAAATACATTGTGATGGTTGCCATGGAAACAATCTAATGACTTCAAAAAATGGCGCTGCCCATTATTGCTGTGTACTTTTGCTATATTCATCAATTTTAATGTATTGTTCATAAAATAACTCTTTTTTTTCAACATTAAGTAGCATAAAGTACCATAAGAAAAACAAAAATAAGGGTTCTCCTAGAAAGTGGAATGTTACCATGGCAACAATTCTTCCATGAAAATGGAAAAGGGCATATTTTCATAGTGTATACGTATGACACAAGAATCAATGATTTTCTTCACAGAAAAAATGCATATTTTTACCTTTTTATATCAAAGTATTTAATATATATTAGTAATTATCAAAATATGTTTTCCTTCTGTTACCATGGAAACGAGCATGATGCTACACTTTTTGGAACAAACGAGCATCAGATTCAGATTCCTGAGGTCATAATTGACCAACATGGCAAGTTTCAGCCAGGAGACTCTCGGGTGTCATTGTGACCCCTTTTTAAGGGCCTTTTTGACACTTTGCTCCTCTACTAATATAACGTTTATGGCCGAAAGGTTCAAGTTTGTTTCAATATCTAATTATTTAGCGGCAGTAAAAATTTTACACGAAATACATGGCTATGAATTTCCACATTCTCATGCCATTCGTAGATTACTTTTAGGTGTTAAACGCACTATAGGTAATATTATCGTTCAAGCAACCCCTATCACTGTTGACGATATGAAAAATATCTTTTCATGTCTTAATTTATCTAATCTTGAGGATTTAGCCTTCTGGATTGGAATGTTATTACGTTTTAGGGGCTTATTACGAAAATCAAATCTAGTTGAATTAGAATATTCTATCAAATTGTCTGATATTACATTTCATTCTGATTTTGTTTTATTTCATATTAAAAGGTCAAAGACCATTCAATTTAACGACAGGGTATTTACCATTCCTTTTTCTAAAATACCTGGTTCACCCTTTTGTGTATACTATTATGTTTCAAAACTTATTTCCCTCACGAATTATCCAAATATGTCATACCAACTTATTTCATTCGAGAGGAACGGTATATTGATAAGAGGTTCATACAATTGGTTCTTAGGGAAATTGAAATATCATACTAAAAAGTTAAAAATTTCCCAGATTACTACACATTCTTTACGTAGGGGTGGAGCAACAGCTCTTTTTGAATCCGGTTTTTCTCTAGCCGAAATTAAAAACATCGGCGACTGGAAGAGTCTTTCAGTTTTATTATACCTTGATAGGTCCTTAGAATCCAAACTTAGGTTGGATAAGTCTATTCTTGACTGCGTTTTCTATTTTTGGTTTAGTTTTTCTTGGTTTGGGCGTTTTGGGTGAGTGGTGTCTTAATAAAATATTACTCATACGCCCAAACTCGCAGTCCTTCTTGTCATTATATTATATATATATATAATCATAATCAATATGTTAGTAATAAGCAACTATAACAGTAGAGCGTATAATATATATGGATCAGATACAACAAACAGATGTATGTGTCTATAAAAAATATACTAGCGTCACCTGTGGAATACCTAAGTACAAGTTGGTCAGGTGGCGCCAACCGGACAGGTGCGGCACCAACACCGTACCAAGGTGCCATTCACCTGAGAAATTTTTTTTTCTCTGATTAGGGTGAGTGGTGTCTTAATAAAATATTACTCATACGCCCAAACTCGCAGTCCTTCTTGTCATTATATTATATATATATATATAATCATAATCAATATGTTAGTAATAAGCAACTATAACAGTAGAGCGTATAATATTGATATATATATATATATATATATATATATATATATATATATATATATATATATATATATATATAATACTGGATCCAATCCTGGATGATTGATACTTGTAACTTATGGTGAATAAAAAAGAAATCCCTTTTCCTCCTCCTTTCCTCTGCAGTGTATTCGTTCTCTCCATCCCCAGTCCGCCGCCCTCCCCTCTGCCCCTCCCATGCCTCCCACCCCCGATTCCTTTGCCTCCCCCTCCCTCCATACACCCTCCCTACATCCCCACCGTCCGCGATCGCGTCATATTGCCTTTCACAAGGTCCGTATGTATATATAATTCACTTGTTGGTGTGCGAAGTCTCAGTTCGTGGAGCTACCTCAGACTTGGCCGGCCGCGCCATCCAGGTCTAACTTTCCACCAAGAACATTTGGGCTACCTCATGTCACGAGGAAGCTAACATTTTGACAGAAAACAATATTATCTTCTCAGTGAAAGTTTTAACAGGATAAATGATATAACAGACGGAATGGAAGTTTCCTACATCATGTTGGGCCTTCTCCTAGGCTTGACTCTACTCCTGCATGCAGACGCCGCGGAAAAACGTAAGTTCTAGATTATAATGTTTGTTGTTGCAAAAAAGGAGAAATAACATGACTGTCTCAGTTTTCCATCACATATCAGAACAATGAAAGATCCATTTAGATCTATCCGCTATATTCTGAAAGAGCCATGGTATATTCATTTTGATGCATGACCAATACCCATGCCCCATTCTAGAGACTACAATATACAATTATAGATTTCTTAAATACCATGTATTCAGATAAAAACAAAAACTGTTTCAAGATTCCAAAAGGAAAACGCGTTGGAGGTCATCTAGTCTCAGGTATGACTCATTGACCTTATACTCACCACATGATTGTACAACCTGAAATATTTAAAAGGGAGCTGATGGAAACCAGCGATGTTTCGCTGACCAGCGAACCCTCTTTACATTGTACCTTGTACGTGTTAAATTACCAAAAGTGGATTGTCAAATGTATCATAAAACTAGTACAAATAAAGAAAGTTGAAAAAAAAAATCATTATGCGCTGGGTGAGCGTCCACTATTGCAGGTGTGTACTATCATTACTTAAAATGATAGCTATATATCATAGTCCGCTTATCAAGTTCCGACCATGGAAGCTTTAAGTCAGAGACACACCAAGCGAGAAACGCAGCGATTTCCGGAATCGCCAACACAAAATGGCCTATATGTGAGCTATTATTTCATATTTCACCTGATTATTGCTTCCAAGATGCTAAATTATAGGCAGGAGATATTCCTATGAAATAATATCTCACATACACGCCAATTTGTGTTGGCGATTCCAGAGATCGCTGCCTTTACTCGCTTGGTGTGTCTGATATATGAGACCTATACTCCACTAGGAGAATGTGACGAAACTCCATCGCACTCCCCAAGGCTGAGGTTAGGTGTGATGAAGCTAAGCGCAATTCATAGAGACTACGATTGGGAGAGTGACATCAATTGACTTACTTTCGCACATGCGCAACGGGCACATTCTGCACTCTGGACATTTTAGCTTTCGACTGATACAAGCATTCAGAGTCGTCTTACAACCTTCCCGAATGACCAAATATTGAGGAATATAACGTGGGGAATTCACCTGATGTAGTTTAGATAGCTTAAATATGCCAAAACAATCAATAACAACAAGTTCAGTCGAAGCCCCCTTCGCCCATTGACATACTGGGGCGCCCAGACAAATGCTTCCGGCCTCACAGCCAATCAGAATGCGTTATCTCTTCAAAGCACGCAATATGTATTCTTAAGCAGGCATTATGAATTTCAAAGAACGCAGTATGTTTAGCTCTGGGTCTATAGGCAATTTAAGAAAGAAATCAATAGATTAACTACAATAAAAAAGTCCAACCTCTTTCCCTTATCTATTATTAGCTTGAAATTATTAAAGTTATCAATCCAACTGACGGAAAATATCAAAATGAATAAGCCAAATCATTATATACCCTATCACCTATCATAAGTATGTTATAATTTACCTGATCATCATTGTATGGAAAACCTGTGTTTGGACATTGAACACAGTAAAGGTCTAAAAACAAATAAAGCAGAGGTGCAAGCAATATGGATAGAATCATTATATCCCTTCGCTGAGTTTGTAAATAGGTACATAATAACAGATCATACATACATGCATATCATACATTGACAGGGTATTTGAACGGAATGGTTCTTTTACAGGTTTTTTTACAGGTTCTTATTTCTCGTAATCAGATACAAGATCTGTTCTTCTAGACAAAAAATCTTATATATCTTTTGCGATAACATAATAGACTTCCACCAAACATATATACAATAAACGATGACAGGCAAGAGCCCACTACTTCAGTCTCCAACACACTAGTTCATTAATATTTGTTCGCATATTTATCCTCTTGTTTACACGTACTTATAGTTTGGGTAATTCATATCATATTAAATTCGCTTTACCAAAAGGAGGCTGAGTTGTCCCCTTGCCTTAGATACTGTACATATTACCATTGTGGTGAATAATCAATTACAGATATCAATATATGCCCCAATAATCCGCACCTCTTTATGACACACACAACTTTTGTCATCCATACATTTTAAGTTTTCTCAATACGCCTCTTTTAAACTCCTTTTTTTTTTTATCCAGTTCTCTGTAACTCCACACTCAGTGAATTCCACATTGTAATGCCAATTTATATAATACCGATCTTCTAAATTTCTCCCTTTTAGGGCGATTTAATAACAAGTCATTCTTTTTCGTTGATCTCGTTGCTCTCCTATTTTCCCCACCCCCAATTTTTCTTTTATCTCACCAGTGTATGTGTACCAGTATTTGGAAAAGGAGCGGGCGGTGGAGACGTCTGGTTTTAAGACAGGGATTCCTGGCACCGACCCCCTATGCCATAAGCGTACTCAGCCACCCATGCTCTTTTATCGACGTGACAACGACAATTAATAATGCAAACTACAGGCTTTCTGTTCAGTAGTGCTCATCAATAATAATCTCTTCATGAGATAATCAAATAATCATTTGGACAAACCGGCTCCAAGTTGTTTGAATATCCACTGCTTATCCTATTTCTAAGATAGGGGTGCGATTTTAAACCGTAATTTGGCATACATGTATATGTATACACGGCATTATGTTTAGTTAGTCATATAAGGCAGTCTTACTATGATATGATAGGCATAGTAATATGAAACGTAAGTCATACGCTGTATAAGATTGCTTTTTTGTGTTTATGTTACACAAATGATGATCCTATACAAAGAAGCAGCTAGTTTGTACTAGTAATCAATGCGACAGCATATTTGGCGAATGATACCATCAAGAGCTCGAGGAGAAATCACATTGTAAACTGACAGGTGATTCTGACAAGATGCAAACACATCACATAACATTGTACAGGACATTATGCAAAGGACATTGTATATATAGTCATAAAGAACAGACAATAAATTATGAAAACAATACAAAAGCCAGTAAATTATCTATGTATGAACCAACAGGAATCTTTTGTATGCAGTTATCTTTGTCCTTTTTCTATAGGATTTCTCTGACAACACTCCTTTATAGTTAATAGGTTCCAGTCACCCTCTAAGAAAATGAATTCTAAATTTTCTCCATGGGGGTGCATGCCTGAGTACAATATAAAGGAGCAGCGTAATCTGGTGTTAAACAAAATAGAAATATCTGAACTAGCAACTAGAGGGTAATAAAGCCTATAAGACATGGAAACGCCGACTGTGCCGTATTCTACCTTTGCCCGACGGATCCGTCGGTGAGAATCTGCGTCAATCGGGTCTATGGGCGCACTTCAACAACCCGATGTTATTGCTTTTGTGACACGTCGTGAATTAATACCATGTCAGATATGACCTTAAGATTTCGATGTAAGCACTTCACAGATTGTTTCCGATTCTGTAATTCCGATATATTGCCCCCCATTCTACACACAAGTGATTAAGACCAATTTGTAGGGCTTTGTTTTCCGATATCTCAGATACAAGGATTATAAGTTGGCATGGCATTGCCATGATTTCGGTTTCAACAAGTAATGTATACATATTTTAGGAAATAAAAAAGATTATTAAACAGGACCCTGATTCGATCCAACGCGTCTGGTATCGGCACCCGTGGAAGCCTGTTCCAATATATATAAATACACTACTGTCGCCAAGTACGGATCACATCTGACCAGAGCAAGTCCCACCCGCTAGTAGGTATTCATTGAACCGCAACGGGTGCCGAGACCAGACGTGTTCGAGGGAATCAGGTCAAATAGGTCACCAGCAAACAAGACATAGTCAGAGGCTCAACGTAACATAAATATAAGGATCGAACGCACCTACGAGGGAGGGAGGGAGGGAGGGAGGTGGAAGCCTGTTGCAATATATATAAATACACTACTGTTGCCGGGTGCGGACCAGATCTGACCAGAGCAAGTCCCACCCGCTAGTAGGTATTCATTGAACCGCAACGGGTGCCGACACCAGACGTGTTCGGGGGAATCAGGTCAAATAGGTCACCAGCATACAAGACATAGTCAGAGGCTCAACGTAACATAAATATAAGGATCGAACACACCTATGACTGAGCGAGGTAGGGAGGGAGGGAGGGAGGGAGGGAGGGAGGGAGGGAGGGAGGGAGAGAGGGAGGGAGGTGGAAGCATGTTGCAATATCTATAAATACACTGAACCGCAACAGGTGCTTATACAATATATAAAAATACACTACTGTCGCCGGGTGCAGACCGGTATCGAAGGTATCGAGGCTCTAATTATTCAGAATACATTACTTTAATGTATTATAATGTAAGCCGCAAAAACCGTTCCCCGTCTCCCCTAATATATTTCGGTATTGACCTACAGGTCAAACCGAAATAATAACAGAAGTTATTAAGCTTCGCAGTTTTTTCTATAGAAGGCTATCACCCGGGCAGGGGCCCAGTCGCTCTCTTTGATCTCAATCGGGTCGTTTTACGAGGTTATAAAAAGATGAGTTGTCTGCATGTAGACGTCTTTAATATAGGTATAAGACATCGACATTCTATTCCCGACTCTCACCGAGCCGATGGTCGGGGTTAATCGCGAACAAATGTCGATGACTTATAGGCTCTAAGTTCCTGTGGGGTGTGGGAGGATGGGGGAGGTGTTTCGGGGGGAGGGGGTTAGGTGGTCATTTGGCTCTCGTCAGGATGAGCACTCACTCATCTCTTTGAAACTGGCAAGTCTTGAATAAAGAACAGTGCCAAGTGCAGAAAGGGTTAGTCAATGATTTATGACTTGAAGCAGTCATAAATTCATTATAACCCTTGGGGCCGCTTAATATCAGAAAGGTTTCTCCTAGGACGGTTACATGCTAGTTCTAGTACCGTCATAGGAGGGACTGCGTTAAATAAACATGAATTCACATTACAAAGGACAGGGCAAAGGACAGAGACTAGAAATGTCCTTCCAGGCTGTTCAATAAACATATCATTGTCCTGACCGCGATCCTGAAATCTCCCCTTTTGGGAGGACATCTCAATGGGTGTCTTTTCTGATGCTGGTCGCCTCATGTTAGATGTTATCATTACACTCGTAAGTCTATATATTTATACCGATTATCATCTTTGTTTAACCTTTCCACTATAAAATCTCAGATCAGTATAATTTAGGACTCGTGGCATTTGTTTCCTAACATCATTGACGGATATATATCTATCAGGGGTGTTGCAGGGAACATTCTAAGAAGACCATGTCAAATATTCATTTCTGTTCTAGAAAGTAAACTCAGACATTGTTCAATATTTCACGCTGGTGATAAAGGCTCTATACTTTATTCAGTAAGCTTGGCTTGGTAGTATGGTTTCGAACTTGTATAATGCAGTCATGCATATTGTTATCAGATCAAGCTGTCGGACAACCCTGCCTAACCCACCGGGCTACCGATGCACACTGACGCCTTGCTGACGCACTGACTACGACGCGCAATTGCAGTGCGCACCTTAATTAATAATAAACACCTTTTACCTCCACTTGTTATCTCTGTATTTAATCAGTTATAAAGAAAGAGACAGCTATCATGAAGGTTGGCGAAGGCATATGGGTATATATTTATTGATTTTTTTTCCATACATGTCAGAATGCAGCCAGTCTGGAATGACAAGACAGGGTTGGGGTGTATGGAGTCAGCACCTGGGCTTGTTTTGAGACAGGGCCGGGTATACTGGCTAGCGTAGACTAAGTTGCCTTTGATGAGACGAGCAGCGACATGATAAGTGAGCACTCCGACCCGACGTTGAGTCACCAGAGACCAGCCTGGGGTCTGTTGAATGACTTCTGCCTAATAGAGGTGTTCACTAACCTGCAATTTGCAGATGTCACCTATGCCTGTGTCAGTGGTTGGACAGTTTTCGAATCCGCCCATATCAGGCATATGGCCTGATTAATTTCTCCTGCTTCTGCTAAATTGTACTTTTCTTATCATCACCTTTTAAATACTGTTGCTATACTAGGGATATTCTTTATTAGAATGCCGAATTCAGATTTATCACAAAAGGGAATCAAATTTATAGGGTAAAATATTAGAAGCCTATATACAAAAGGCCTATATACAAAAAACACCTGATTTTCTCGACTAAAGTAAGACATATTATATGCATTTGATATAGAATGTTGCCGTACCTTCTTTGTTTACGAAAAACTCTTAGAGCACAAAAAAACAGCAGCATATTTGTATTAATGCATCTCTCAACTTGTTACATACACTGTAAGTTGTCGCACACATATGGTCTCGGTTACTTTGTCAAAACAGCGTTGTTGTGTATCATGATCATGTGGTAAAAATTCCATTGAAATAAAAGCTGCTAAAAAAAGGACGAATCCTATGAAGCTTTCCGTGGTGCGCACTTCTTATGCATTACTGAGACTTTGTTGCATGATATAATGATGCAATGCTTTATATCAAAGGCTATATACTGTATAGATTGGACAGAAGTACCGGGAGTTTGGGCGGGGTCTGTTGTTATATTGTAGAAGATTTCTCGCGGTATACCTTCAAATGTAAGCACTTAAGTATTACATGCGAGGATTGTGCAGTAATTGTAAATTACATATAATTTACTGCCGGGCTGTATTCAACTTTCTAATCGAACATAGCCTGTAACAGGTAACAATGCGGTGGTTAATCGAACATTTTATGCTAATTACCTTATTGGTCACATGACCATCTGACGCCTCTACTAGCGTCATTCCTGCTATTGCATTCGCTGTTGATGCACGGGAATTTTTCATTTACTGCTCCTGCACAAACTTTTACTACCGTTTTCGGTTTTTACCAACATATTTATTATAATATCTCAATGATCGCAAGATGCCCAGACGAAAGCAAGCTACCTCTCCAAAAAAGCGAAATTCTACCCGGAAAAAGAACCAAGAGAACCCGGCAAATGTGTCGGACCAAGATGGCGACCACGATGGCGTCCCTGGGTCGCCGGCGTCCTCCTCGGGCTCCGGACCATTGGCGAGAAGAAATGCGGCAGAAATACAAGATGTCGCCGGACGGGTTGACGCGATCGACGGTAGGCTCGAAAATATTACATCGATGTTATCACAGCTTGTTCAAAACAAGTCGGCGCAACATGACGCTTCTAACAAGGCGCCAGGGCAGCCCGACCGACACGCGGGAAACGCCGCAGGCCGTTCGTCCAGCCGTGACCACGACTACCGCTTGGGCTTGTATAACCATCCTCACCACCCTGCCCGCCTGCCGACACCTGTGCTCCCGGAAAAGATGTCGGACCTGGATCTGCAAGGGGACGCCGCGGACCGGGTGGCCCAGGCACAATGCCCCACCACTTTATATTTAGGGGCCCTAAGAGAACCAAGACGGGAGTAGATGATCTAACTATCCCGGAGTACGCATACGGATTCCTTCAATTAGCGAAGCTCGCCCCGGACGAGGAGACCCGGGACGCCATGGGGGCCCACCTGGAGGCCATCCTGGATGACGCAAGGGATTTCCCGTGGCCCAACGTCCGGTGCTTCTCCGAGGAAGTGTGCGACAGGGTCGCAAACGGAAGGATTACGTGGTTAAATTCGTATGAAATCGACCGGCTGCAGACACGGCTCGCTCACGTGCCAGGCGGCCAAGCGCCGACAGCTGCAAAGACAAAGGAAACAACTAGACCGGGACAGACTGCACTGGACCTACCGCATCACGTGGCTAGGGCCCGCCCCGGGCCGCCATGTCAGCCGTACCAGCGAGACGAATGCCCTAAGGCTACCCATCACGTGCAAGGAGGCGTACGGAAGCTGCACATATGTGTATCTTGTCTTCATAACAAGGCGGCAACCTTCCCGCACCCACAAATCAACTGCCGGTCCGGACAAAAGGCCCCCGCGGCTCCGGGGTTTGGAAAGTAAAAAACCGGACTACAAAAAGGTACAGAACCCGTGTTTTTTACATCTCAACCAGGTCGGGCGATGTTTTGTACGACGCAGACACTGCACATGTTTGTTTTCCCCGCTGCCCTGAGCTGTGTGCATGGTTCTGTCCTCCGCGTGCCGGCCAACGCCACGTGCTTTCGCCAAACATAAACAGTGCGAGTCATGTGCAGTCTGGTCACGTGGTTGGCGACGACCATAACAAAAACAAACTAACACGTGGTCGCACCCCAGCACGCGCTCCACCTCTTACTGACTATGGCAGTGTATCTCTGGGACGTATTGTTGAACATAACCATGAAAACGATCGTGATGTTTCTTGTTCTTTCTCACGTGTTTGTTCTATTGTATCTGATAGTTTTGACCATGTTGTATCTCATGTTCCTGACATTTGTGATCGCATTATCCCTCATGTTCTCATGACCGTGGCCGGTCCAGCTGGCCCCTCCACGCCGTGCCGCCCCACACGGGACGCGCCCTCAGACCGACGGCTGGAGGGAATTGTGCCTAAGCTGGACAATGGTATCGGCTCCTTACAGGAGGAACACCCCGACCCTGGGATGGTCGGTGTACCGATACCCCCGGTCCATGTTTCTTCCCATGCTCTTACGACAATAGACTGTTCTGAGACTGTTTGCTGCCCCCCCCGCCTTGGTCCCCAACAGCCTGGAGGACACCGTGGAGGTGGTGGCACGTGATGCAGATCTCTCACCAGTTGCTACAAGCACTCCACGGAGAACCATTAGCCATGTTTCGGTCGAAATTAAAACGACCAGACAGACTCTCGCGTAACTGGACCGGCTGCTGGAGGCGCCCGGGCCGTCCCAATGAGTCCTAAGAAGTACATGGAATTGGTGCTTAGGGCCTGGCCGCGCCCCTCGGCAGCCGCAGCCCGGAACGCCCCGGATCATATGAGTATTTATCGGGAGGTACGCCGCTCCGGAGTCCCAAACTATTTAGGGGCCCGGATACCGATCCCCTCCAACATGAACTGTGACGCCTGGAGTGATGCTTTGACTGGATATCACGACCGAGGCATAGTGGACCACCTTCGTTTTGGTTGGCCTAGCTCGTATTCTGCCGACAGGCCTCCATTACCTACCTACAAGAACCACCAGTCTGCTATCGCTTTTCCAGCGGCAGTCGACTCGTTCTTAGCGAAAGAAAAATGTCTAGGCGCCATGCTGGGACCGTTCGACTCCCCTCCGTTTTCACCTTGGACTCAGGTGAGCCCTCTGTTGACTCGCCCTAAGCCAGGGGACCCAATGGAGAGACGGGTAATAATGGACCTTAGTTTCCCCAAAGGCGCAAGCGTTAACAACGGGATCGCTAAGAACTATTTTCAAGGCCATGAAAGCCAATACACCCTCCCTACGATCGCGGACCTCGCTACCCTCGTGCTACGCGCCGGACGCGGCGCCCTCATCTGGAAGGCTGATCTCCGGAGAGCATACCGCCAGCTCCGGATTGATCCGCTAGATTATCCTCTACTCGGACTGCAGCAATACGGGAAGTATTACGTGGACATCTGCCCTTCATTCGGCTGTCGTTTTTTTTTCTGGGGGAGCTCAGCAAAGAGTTTCTAACGCTTTATGCTGGGTAATGAACCGGAGATGTGGCGCTCAACTCTTAGCATACGTAGATGATTTCGTATCTGTTGACTCTGACTTTTCAGCCGCGGTCCGGTCTTTTGCTGGATTTGAGGAGGTGTGCCAGCGGCTGGGGGCGGAGTTGGCCCCGGAAAAATCTGTTTTCCCCACAACTCATATTGAATGGTTGGGTTTTACAATCGATACTATCGATACTATCGATATTATCGATATGCAGATCACCGCGCTTTTTGCGAGACAGCAAAAACATACTACAGCATTCCCCTCCCGGAGGCATATCGAGAGGCATACCACATCAGCCAGATCGAGGCAATCAATTGCCTCCTCTCAGTCAAAGCGCTAAAACCACCCGGAACGCGAGGTCATATCATCCAAGTCACTACGGACAACTCAGCGGCAATGTACGCTTTAAACTTCGGAAAGACTCGAGACCCAGTTCTGGCTGCCTGCGCGCGAGAAATCGCGTTGATCGAGGCCTTGCACGATGTTATCATTCGCGTGGTTCATAAGCCGGGCGATCAACTCGTTCTCACGGATGCCCTGTCCCGCGCCAGTTTCGACCAGGATAAGGCTAAACTCGCCCTCAAATTAGTTAAGGATCGAAATTTGTCCCGTCGAGATCCAGCACCCTTATCATATGTGTTGTCTCCAACGTAGTTCTTTTCTGTAATTCCAGATAACGCAAATCCCCGCCTCATCTCGTCCCTCCGGAGTTCTTGGACGGCAGCAGCATCCATCGGCACCCGTAGAATCTACATCGCCAGATGCAGGCATACGTCTCTTTCATGATTGCCCACAGTTTCAACCACCTCGACCCGTCCCTGACTCAACTCGCCCTCTTCATACAGTTTTTGGCGAACAGTTTCAAAAGCCCGGCGTCTGTCCGGAATTATTTCTCTGGGGCGCGGACTTTCTTACGAGCAAGCGGCATTGCGAACGGAGTCTGCGATTCCATACTTGTTACTCGCGCCATTAAGGGCGCCCAGCGCTTATCGTCACACCAGACGTCCCCGGCTGCTCCGGTCCCGCTGGACATTTTCAAAGTCGTGTTAATGGCGCTGGATAACCCCGGCCCGGTCCAGCTGGCGGCCCGGTCCCTTCTCCTCCTCGGCTACACGACGCTGTTACGTCAGTCAAATCTTCTCACGACAGGCCCTGTTGGGGCATCTCTCCACACGCTACGTCGCAGAGACATTCTTGTCTCGGACGAGGGCCTACGGTCCACTCGACAAAGACCTAGGCTGGACCGGCGAGCTTGTTTTCAATTCCCGTGTCGCGCACTAACGGCATCTTCTGCCCGGTCGAGGCCTGGGAGAAATACCGCAACTGCGTTCCGGCGCTTCCGTCCGCCGCGGCTTTCATCTCCAAGAACGGGGCCCCTCTACGACCTGACACCATTCTTCCGGTTGTGCGCTCAGCCCTCCGGGCGGCAGGTTACACACAATGGCACTCCTTCACTCTCCATGCTCTCAGGAGGATGGGAGCCCAACAAGCTGCGCTCTCTGGCGTCCCTGAGGAAAAAATCATGGCCCATGGGGCCTGGACCTCGGTCGGGGGGTTCCGAGCATACGTACCCAAGCCGGTGCCCCCTCAGACTTCTACTGCCCTAGCCTCCTCTTTGGCTCATAATGTATAATCGTTTATCTCTCTTATCGTTTTATCGTTTTATCTGAAATGTATTTTCTGCTTTTACCATGCAATGTTTTATCATTTCCATGTGCAATAAATACATTTTATCTGCAGCCCGGTTTTGTTAATTGTGCAGTAATTGTAAATTACATATGATTTACAGCCGGGCTGTATTCAACTTTTTAATCGAACATAGCCTGTAACAGGTAACAATGGGGTGGTTAATCGAACATTTTATGCTAATTACCTTATTGGTCACATGACCATCTGACGCCTCTACTAGCGTCATTCCTGCTATTGCATTCGCTGTTGATGCACGGGAATTTTTCATTACCCACCCACCCACACCTTTTTCTACTTTTACCTATCGCCATAGGGCTCATAATGTATAATCGTTTATCTCTCTTATCGTTTTATCGTTTTATCTGAAATGTATTTTCTGCTTTTACCGTGCAATGTTTTATCATTTCCATGTGCAATAAATACATTTTATCTGCAGCCCGGTTTTGTTAATTATGAGATACTGGTACTGTTGACTGATAAACCATGTTTTAAAGAACTGGCTATAATGATATGTTATAAACCTCAACCGAAGTCCACTTAAACTTTTGTAATAAGTTGGAACATATTGTAAATGCCCCATAACTTTTTTAAGAGAGATTTGGATTGTTGGCGACACCAATGTAGATGTTAATAAGACCAGCAACCGCGAGCATAGACTAATGATGAGCTTTTGTAGGAGTTGATAAGGGATCATTGCTCTACATTCGCGGTAAGAAAGCATGAAGGTAGAAACAAAAAAACAGTTGAATTCCAAGGTAGAAGCTATACTAATCATGATCAAGCAGACTTTTCCAAATTTATTGATAATGAGGACTGGAGAGGTTTTGGGGAAACAGAAAATGTAAACACATTATGGAGAATCTGGGTGGAAAAGTTAAACAAATATTTAGAAGAAAGATATCCCATTAGAAAATGTAAATTTTCCGATGGAAAGCCATCTGAGATGTCCGTACATTTACTAAATCTAATTAAACATCAGAGAGATCTAATTTGTAGGCACAAAGTAACCAAAAATAATGTTATAATGAAGGAGACCAGGAGAATAACAATACGTATTTGAAGCCAATTACGAACTGAAAAGAGTGAGCACTAGAAAAAGAAATTAGAAGAATCACGGGGACAACCAAAAAAGTTCTGGAGTCTTTTCTGGACAAGTGGCATGTCAAAATCAGTTCATTTTAGTTATGCACTATATTTCTGTACGCACTATTTTTCCGTAAGCGCCACCCGGAGCATGCAACATATATCCATATGCTCCGGGTATGTCCATACAAATTCCCTATGTGTTTTCTATGGACACTTTGTATTAGGTGGATAATAAACTCTCTGATTTCATAAATGAGTTCTTTGTAATAAATTGTTCGGTACTTTTTAAGAAGCTTGAAAAAAAACTCAATTTGTAGACAACATGGAGAATTTGATTGATTCCAGTGACAACAACACTGTTGGAGACTTCTTGATCAAATTTACTTCTGCAGACATACTTGATAAGTTTAAAGAGATGAGCCCGCATATGTCCAGTGCACATGGAATTCAAAATGTAGCCTCTAGGATAGTGATTGATAGCATCAAATTTGCGAAGCAACAATTTACTTACTTAAGTAATCGTTCGTTAAAACAAGAACAGTTCCCGAAAAATTGGAAGAAGGCAGTCGTGGTTCTAATACCAAAAGCTGGTAACAGTAAGCAAGTTGGTAATTGGAGACCCATCTCGCTACTAACATTGCCACTCAATTATATATACAACCTATTAAACGAAGCAGAAATATTAGAAAAAAGCAATTTGGTTTCAGGCCCAGCGGAGCACCGGTGTGCTATATTTTGCTACTTAAAAGAGGTATACAAAGCTAAAAATAGAGGGCAGATTACTTTATCATGTTTTGTAGACTTTCGAGAAGCGTTCGATTCCATTAACCATGAACTACTAATACTGAAACTGAGCAAGGTGTTAAGAATTCCACAGAATATTGTACGATGGTTGTATGATTACCTTTATGACCGTGAGCAAAATGCTTAAGTAAATGGAATTATATCTGGTATAAAAAGGATAGATTTTGGAGTTCCCGAAGGCTCTGTACTTAGCCCGCTTTTATTCATCTTATTTGTTAATGACCTCGGAAAATGCATCGAGCATTCTCAATATTTATAGTAGTATACCATTCGGATGAAAGTCTAGAAAAGTTAGAAGAAAAAATACAATATGACATCAACTCGCTATCAAACTGGTGCTTAGCATATGGTCTTACAGTTAATGTTAGGAAGACGAAAATCATGTGTACAGGAACACCTGCCAAGCTGAAATGAATAAGGAAGCCAAAACTTTCAATGAATAATGTACCCTTATCATGTAGTAACAGGTATATATATCTCGGAGTTACCTTAGATGAAATGCTATCTTGGGAGCCTCGGTAAAGGAAATCATTAAGAGAGTAAATAATAAGCTCTTTAAATTTGATAAGATCAGACCGAGTCTCACGGCTGAAGCAGCTCGTAGTGTATACGTTAGCAGGATTATTCCCCATATGGAATAATGATAGTTTTCGGAAGAAAGGCCTGAATAGTATAGAGAAACTAAACGATAGGAGCCTCAGAATATAACTAGGGCTGAGATCGCGTTATCAATCGATAACTGCTATGTGCAATCTCTGCAACTCAGACACTTTATCATCTAGAAGTGAAAAGCAATTGCTATGTTTCATGTTCAAGAATCAGAATAAGGAGGAAGGGATTGACAATACTACATGATGTACCAGATCCTAAGAGACATTTTAATTTAACATATTGACTACAAAGAAGGCATCAGTGTACAATGGCCCTTATCAAAGAGGTACCAGACTTTGGAATGCATTACCATCTAAGATCCAACACAAAAAGGATAAGGAGAACTTTAAAATGCTCATTGATATATGCTGTTGAGTATCTCCACCATATTCATCTCACCTACTCTATCTTCTTTCTGTATATATTTATGTGACAACTTTGTAAAAATAATTCCCATGATGTAAATTATTCTTCTGATTATGGAGTACCTAAAAAACTCGACATCTTGAGAGGTACGGACAATAAACAAAAAAAAGTACAGTAAATGCAGTTTTGGAGTGTATTTCTGACTCCCCTTGTTTTATCTGTTTCGAAATATTTTTGTGAGGATAGTGTGCAAAGATGCTTTTCCCAGTAGAAAAGAAACTTTCTACGGAGAAATGCGTCTTTATGCACTATCCTCACGAAAATATTTTGAAACAAATGCTAAAGATTTGCATCCTTATAAGCCGGGCCTTACCTAGACCCCTACTCCTCACCTCACATGAGCACATCATCTGATGCACCCACGGATACGAGATGAAAGGGACGGGACGGCAGCTGACCCATTCGAAAATAAAACTAAAAATATCACCCACACAAGCTTGTACATAGGATGTAAAACAGATGCTATATAAATAGTCTTGATTCCAAACTTCACCGTCTCCATAATTGAAAAATCTAATTAAGTTGAGGTAATACGTCGACATAATTGTTTGTCTTAGGCCTAATACATTTCTGATTAGAATCTACATATATTCGTTTACGATTAAGATATCTAGGTATGAGTATTTCCTCATCACTGATTCTAAGGTTAGGTAAGAGGTCGATTGTATAATGACCCCCAATTAATTATTCAATTGCTCTGAGGCACTTGACTGTAGACTGGAGCCCACGGGGGAATTTCATCCGCTTCGATGAATTTATTGACCCGTTGGTGTCCCGCCTACAGGTGTAATCGGAAGGGATAATCGCTGCCCATCTTCAGGTTTAACCACTACCCCCTCCCTCACCCCTTTCCTCCTAAACACTTACTTATACACCCCCCCACCCAATGCATCTTTTACCTTTCCACCAACGCCATTTTCATAGATCTATTCTTGTGCAAATATCAATGGACTAGTTCGTCACTCCATCGTCACCTTGACAGATTGCCACCTGCGCTAAACTTAACACGGTATTTACACTAGACTATTATGAGTGACGTTCTTTGTATGTATTACCACCTCTAAATTGTTTAGTGTCAACATACTAATTTAGAAAACGGGTCACGATCTTAGATTGTCATATTACGCAATATGACGATTTTGGAGACGCATATATATGCTGATGACTATTTCATCTGAATTAATCGTCAAGAAATATCACGATTGTATAAAAGCTCAGTCGTCAACCACCTTACCTTTTGTCTAAAAACGTGTGTTCTGCGTAGAAGATTACGACTTTTAACTTAATTCATTTTCACCTGCGGTTTTCTTATGGGAAATATACAAACATTCACCTGTGGTGCTAAAATTAAAAAAAATCGTCGCCTAGGCTAGTGTAAACGCAGGGTCAGGGGCCCGTTTAAAAACGTTTTGGTCCTGGTGGAAGAATCGACAGTGTATCGTACCACTGATCAACACTATTTGAGGAGAGGTGACCATTCACGCTTTTTTTTTTTTATTGTACTTGAACAGGTGATACAAAACATGGCCTCTGCATGGCAGGTACTCTGGGCATTTGTTAAATAACCACTTGGTTGTGCTATTCAGATGGCATGGTTCGGCTGGAAGAATAATTTGGTAGTATATACATGTTATTTACACTGATGAGATGGTAAATGTATGTGAAATGCTTGCTGGGGTCCATCATCAACTATGTGAGCACTAATAGCTAGTGCATGATTAGTCATTGCGATTATGTATACAGTTTCAGTTTTGAGTGTTTCTTATAGGCATATAAAGAGCGTCTTGAACTTCCTTAAGCAACATGTTCCATGAAGTCATGTTTACAGTCGATTGGGCTCCTTCTGAGAAAGGATGTACGAGGGCTCTTCAGTCGTATGTTTTTCTTGTCCTCTGTGTTTTTTTATTCTGTGTATAGTTTCGATGCTCACTTTTGTGTCTATAATATGATAGGTTCATATACCGGCGTTAAACATCAGTCTCATACAACGTTTATGCATTTCTTCAATAGATAATTCTCTCACTAGAGTGCTTGTACACATGTGATGTACCCTATTTTGCAACTCCTGCAGTTAAGATGAAACATATCTGTTTGCACCCATGAAGAAGTGACCTGGGTAGTCAAATAACGGAACAATTATACTTCTGTAGATTTCTATGCTGGTCAGTTCATTAATATACCTTCTAATATTTGATAACCTAAATAGTACATGGTTAACACGTCTTACAATTTCATTAGTGCATTTCTCCCAACTCAAGGTTTTGTCTATAACATTATCCCCATGTAGCTGTATGAGTGACAGTATGGTAATCTCTTTTCATTGAGATAGATTTGGATGGACTCTTGATAGTATATGCACACAGTTTGCCCGAGTCCCGTAGTTATTGCACAAGTACCATGACTACGTCAGCTATGCCTCTTCCAGGCCTAAAGCCGTATCGAGTGTTGATTGAGTCGTTTATCAGCTTCAAGTTGGATTGCGAGTGCCTTGTGTATAGTGTCATTGGTTCAGTGGCTTTTCCCGCCGCTCTTTGTCTGTAAAATCAGCCAATGAAAAAAGAGGAAATTGATCACATGATCAGAAGAACCAATGAAGGTCTTCGACTGTATAATAATTCACAACTAATTAATATTCATGAACCCCCCCCCCCCCCCCTAGGCGCACAGAGAACGCCAGGTCAGTCACTTGCTCGATAGTCGCGGTAGAAGCCACGTTTACCAAGACCTTGTGTATAATGAGTTCGATTGATTTTCTAGGCAAATTAATTTGATAACCCCTATCGCCCGTAGGGGAGATATTGTGCATAATTAGTCTCGTGTAGGTGGGATTGATCGGAGGCTAAATCAAAACGGCCTGTAAGGTTTTTTCTTCGATTTATTTTCACAAGTTCATTAAGCACACACACTCCCGTTTGCCCAGTTATGGGTCGCTGTGGAGGAAAGTTTCTGATAAAACCCAATACACATCTACCAGGATCGTACATGTAGACCCTTTTCTTAACGCCATAGAGACCCAGGGACAATGCGGGTCAATTTCATTCAACATTTATGGACGACCTTGTGGACGGCCAATATTGTCTTAGCCAACAGACTTACATATTATTAGACGATAACCCTTGTACGAGGTACAGAAAAAGTTCTCCATGTACGATCCTAGATTATGAAACAACATGATTTTTAGTCACGACATTCGTAACTTACGACACGTATCTGCTGTCAGTGTGCTAGAGAGCTACGATCATAGAGCGGGTACGACACTTAGTGAAGATACGATACTTAGGGAGGTAAAACGTGTGCTATAGTGACGACAGTCGGTGACCAATGGAGCGGAAACAGGGGCCATTAGTGTCGTATGTCTAAGACCACTCTGGACATGTCGTACCAATCGCGGAACTTCACTGCCCGTTGGAATTAAGCAATGAAATTTTAAGACAAGTAAGGTATACATATAACCTATAATCGTACCAAATATGATGAAGATCGGACTTACCGTCCTGAAGATATCACCGTTTGAATTTTGTCATAGCAAATACTGCTCTGGTGGCCAGTGTATCTCTACCATCACGTGACCCTAATTTATGCAGTGACCTCGACATACACTGCGTATTGGGAGGTGGGAGGGTGACTGGGCACCAGAGTAGACGATTGCTATGACGCCGATGACTTCGAGACGCTACGGCCGATATTCGTCATATTTGGTACGATTATAGGCCATATGTATCCCTTACTCGTGTTAAGATTTCATCGCTTAATTCGTATGGAAAGTGCAGAATATCCCCAGTGACGTTTTATCGAACCTAAGACAGTTCTATACTTGTCTTAACTTCCGCCAAGATCGTTTGATTCACCTACGACATTGTCTATAGCACACCCGCCATCTTGTGTCTTGGAAAAACGCGTAGAATCTTGCTCCGATCTCAGGCGATCGTAGACTTGCGATGTCGTGACTAAAAGCAGGGCCCAGGATTGAACGATTAGTTCCTAAATCGTATAGGAGTCGGTGAACTTGTCCCAGACGGATTACGTAATACCTCGGCCCGTGTTGGCCACCCAATCAGGGGCCATTTACCAACGTTCCCTTGTCGGCCACTAGATTTATCAATATGTTTGATATACTTTTGGCCACCAATTTAGGAACCTGGAAACTACAACTTGTCAGTAAAATAACATCTGAAGGAGGTGGTTCACTAATCCTTGCCTGACCCTTGCCTAGCTGTGCTACATCTACCGACTACTGCCGGCTCCGTTAGGATGCCTCGCCTGAGACAAATTACTGTCCGTTTGTTGCCGACAAATGTACATAAATGTTATGAAATCGCTAGATGTGCATTGGGCTTCAAACGCCCCCGCCCAGGTGAACTGCAGAACACACTTCAACAACTTCTTAGGTCAACGATTCTTGGTGACGATGATTTCTCTCGGAGCACCACCCGACGACCTTTTGCTCAACAGACAACTGTCGTCATATTCTCATGTGCCTACACTTTGCACCGATCTGCTCACTGCACCGCACACCCCTGGCAATCAAATCTATCAGACCCTTAAAATTAATGTGCATATTACCGTTCGCGGATTACAACCCAGATAAAGACCAAATAATTTGTACCCATTTCAATTTCCTGTCACTGGATTTGTGTGCTTTAATCTTTTGTCATTTTATTTTTTAACTTCTTTGTTTCAGCTAAGATAACATCGATTAATCCACATTATGGCAGCCTGGCTGGCAGTACTCTATTGACTATCTTCGGTTCTGGTAAGTCGAGCTGATTCTCATTTTGCATCCGTTCTTAATGCGGATAAAGGTGTCTTTGGTCGATACCTTGTAATAAATGTCAAATTCTAGTAACACCGTTAACGTAGATGTTTTCATACATCCTCTGTACAAATAGGTATACTCCAACGCTTTATACAATAAAAGGTTTGTTGGTTTGCTGTTTATATAAATCTATAATAACCTAACATAAATCAACTATTCATGAATAAATTTCGTTTCTTTCGGATTATAAAGGTTTCTCTGTTTGTTTGCTGGACCGGCCAATCCAATAACAAGTAGAGAGGTTACACCCTAATATATTTCAACGAAATGAAAACATCCCGCCGTTGATATCAGAAAAAAAAAATTGGTTGAAGCATTTCTAAGGTTTTAGTTTCACAGTTGGGTAACAGAGTTCAATACTTTATGACAAGCTCATATTTCACATCGTTTTAAATAGTATTAATGTTCTACTTACTGCAATAGGCATTTGTGTACATACAACTTTCATGATTCCTATAATGCAAATAAATTCTATCACAGGTTAAGTCATTTGCACTAAAAATTAGAATTTTTTTTTATAAAAAGAAATCATTGTTTATTGACAATACCCAGTTGGTTTTGTTTTCACATAACTTTGTTGTTCTGCCATCAATTATAGTACCTATTTTGCAAACTTCTCCTGCTCAACTATCAGGGCTGGCTTTGGATTCTATATATTACACGGCTGCAATCATATGCAGATGAGGTGGGTACTGCAAACGTAGCGCAAAAGACAAACAACAAGTCAGAACCCGAGAACAGAGCCCTCTTCGGCCCCCAGGGTGCCCTCTTCAGCAACCACCCCTTCCCTCTGTCAGACATGTCAGCTGAACGAGACGATGAATAGTTAATTACCCGAGGTACTTACCTAGTACTGAAGGGGAATTGATGTTCCTACGAGCCTAGGGCTATGATGTAGCCCCAGGACAACAGGGAAGATGAACTGTGTGAGAAGTCAGTAAATAGAGTAAATAGTTTTACACTTCGTGAAAGGTTTTAAACAGACTGTTTTCAACGGTTCACCTGTTTTTGCAGTCTTCATGAGTGAGGTTAGAACGAAAGAGATGGTACCGTCTTCTTGCGTGAACATATGTTCTAGGGAAAGGGCGGTGACTGCTTGTCCGCGTTGTCCTGAGATCAACAGAAACAAAAGTACAAATTTCTTCGTCAATTTTTCGAGGGAGAGAAATTCGTTGTTACCCCAGTTTTTAAACAAGTTGAAAACTAGGGAGACATCCCAGAATTGGTGGTACTTAGGCTGTGGTGGTTTACGAAGGTAAGCCGATCTGATAGCACGTTTGACCCACTATGAAGAACCTATGGTTTGACCGTTTTTTAACGTGGGTAAAAGAAACGATAAAGCACAGCGTGCAGTATTAATTGATCCGTAGGCAAAGCCTTGATCCGGAAGTTCTTTCAGAAATGGGCATACTTGAAAAATTTCCGATTATAATCTGTTTATATTTTGTTCAATGCTAAATTTTTCCCACTTTTGTAAGTACGTATTGTACGATTTTTGTGTTGATGGCTGCCAGGAATCAAGGAGAAAAGTTGCTGTGTCCTTATCGCAATTTTTACTCACCAACTCATTGTTTACAACATTGAAAAAAATAATGGGATTCCTTTTGGGAATTGTGGTTGGGTGTGAGGGAAGATTAGGTTGTTTTTCTTTCTTCCTATCTTCTTTACTGCTTTGGCTTGTTGCAATAGTGGTGTATACCACACTGCGGATGGCCAATCTGGCGTTACCAGTAGGATCCATGTTGGTTTTTCGGTCTTGACCTTTTTCAGCACCTTTAATATGAGGCTGAAAGGTGGGAAAGCATAACCTTTGATATTGTGCCAAGGGATAGAAAAGGCACCAAAGTACATTGTATGCGGGTCAGGCTTCCATGAGCAGTATGAGTAACATTTCGCGTTTCTGAATGACGCGAAAAGATCTATATCTGGTGTACCTATCCAATTTGTTATTTTTTCGAATAATTTTGGGGCTAGTTCTATTTCAATGTTATCTTTGAAAACTTTGGATGCTGTGTCTGCCAAGGTATTATCTATGCCTGGAAGGTGAGAAATAACTATCCAATTTCTAGTTTTTTCTGCCCAAGACCAGATGGAATTTGCTATTGTGTTACAAGTTGGGGATTTTACTCCACCTTGCTTACGTACGTAGGCTAATGCCGTGGTGTTATCGGTCAAAATATGTACAATTTTGTCTTGAAACCTGCCAAAACTTAGAAGAGCTAATTCGATTGCTTTAAGTTCTAGGACATTTATGTGTTGTAATTCATCTTCTTTCCACCTACCTCCTATTGAGACTCCTTGACAATGTGCACCCCAGCCTAACAGACTGGCATCCGTAGAGATTTCAACGTCTGGTGTGAGGGACCTGATTTTTCTTTCTGCTTTATCTATGTTCAGAAGCCACCAGTGTATGCCTTCCATACCTATTGGGGATATTTTTAAGGGCTTATCGAAGATTCCTGCATGTTTAGCGAGTGCCTCATTCTTGTCTTTTTCTAAGGATTTAACATGTGCTAATCCATAGTCTACCGCGGGTGAATAAGCTACCATCATCTCTACTATCATGGCGCCGTCTCGAATAGAATATGAATCTTTTGAGAGGACGTTATTTATTTCACAAATGAACTTGTCAATCTTTTCTTGACCTGAGGTGGCTTACAGATCGACTTCTGTGGATGTACCACAAACCCTAGCGAGTCTAGTGTTTTACCCAATGTTTTTACTGTCGCAAAGCACTGTCGTTCTGTTTCGGCTATAACAAAAGAGTCATCTATGTAGCCGAAGCAATTTCCGCCTTGTTTTCTTACATAGGCGAACACGGGGTTTAGCAATTTTGTGAAAATTCTCGGTGCACAAGCAAGACCGTTTGGTAATACAGTGAATTGGAAAAGTTGAGGTATTTCCTATCCTGTTTTCTGATGCTTATCGAATAATATGCATCCTTTAAGTCAATGGATGCCATGAAGTTGTTTTTCTCGACAAGGTCTAAAGCGGTGTTGAATGTAGACATTTTGAAATGCTGATATTCGATGTATTTGTTTAATTCAGTGAGGTCCAAAATTAATCTAATTTTATTGTCAGGTTTGGGTCTTGTAAATACATTTGAGATCCATTCTCCCTCTGAGTGATTAGTTCGTTCTATAATACCTTTTGATAGCATGGACGACAATTCGTCTTCAACCTTTTGTATTTCAACAGATTTGAACCGGTATTCATTTGGTGGTCTATGTTGTACCGGTTTCGACATAAAATCAAGTTTTACACCTTTGACTTGTTTCAACACCCAATTGTCATCTGTAACAGCTTTCCAGGCTTTACTGAATTCACGAGTTTGACCTGCTCTGAAAGTTTCGGGTGTATTTTGCAGTTCTAGCTGTGCTAAGCGTATATCACCGTTTTTGGTACGTACCTCTACTTTTTCTTTTGCGATTGTTGAATCCGGTTGTTTTGTTGATTCTTGTTGCTGTTGTTGTTGTTGTACCACGGGCGGGAGCCTTGGCACGTGTTGTTGTTGTTGTTGTTGTTGTTTTGCGTGTTGTACGACTGCTGTTGGCCGTAGTTGTTTTGGCGGTAGGAGTTGTGGCGGGATTGGTAGTGGCGCTGTCCGCGAAACCCCACATTGTTGTTGTAGCTCCTTTGTTGGCGTTGGTGCGCTGGTTTTGTTTTGCTGTTTTTGTCTGTAGTTTGTTGTGGTTTAGTTAACAGCTTCTTGGCAAGCTTTTCCCCCTTTTCCACGTCTTTTACTGATGTATTCATGATTTCACCGAAGAGTGTCTTGCTACTGATGGGCGAGTTGATTGTCGCTTCTGCCAAATCCCGGGCTAATTTTGGCCGGAATGCTTCTTTCCTTATTTTGGTTATGGCGGAGTTTGCGATGAAAAGCAGCCTCATGCTATCTGTTGCGGATTTAGCAGCTTTGTTCAATTCGCTATCTTCCTCGCCTCTGGTAAAAGCGAGTTCAATAAAAGGCAGGATGGCTGTGTACGATGCCATCATTGCAAGCTTGCGTAGCTAACAATTGGGGTACGGGGTTCACCCGCGTCCCCTGCATGGGTGGCTTGTCACTTCCTTGTACATCCTCCATTGTTTGTGGGTTAACAACAGAGTCTCCTTCCTGGTTTTCATTATCCTCATGCGTAAAAGCCTCCTGAGGCTCTTGCGGTGTTGTCATCGTCCAGTTTAGATTTGGCTGGAGGACTGTGTGGGATAGGAAGGATTGGAGAAGTTGTAAACCATCTTGAAGATTTACCAGGGATGCACTTTGAGGGTTGGAAAATGGCGGTTGTTGTTGACACCTTTGTCCGGGGGTCAAGCTTTGGCGCGATGTAGCGTCGTTCTCTAAGTGAGATGCTGAAGCGCTTTGTTCAATTCGCTATCTTCCTCGCCTCTGGTAAAAGCGAGTTCAATAAAAGGCAGGATGGCTGTGTACGATACCATCATCGCTTATGTAGCTAACACCAAATGCGAGTCCATCTTCTTGAAGTTAGCATCGATTTCCTTCGCATTCTTGAAACCTTCCTCCATGGTAGGTACCGCCATGTTGGTAACATTCGCAGGCGGTGGGTATTAATCGATCAGGGCTTTGGTCTCCTTATAGTCCGTATTCGCATTCAGGTATGAATCCAATAACCCCGCTAATGAGTCGTCAATAGCAGGTGACGCCTTAGGTTTATCTATATCTGCAAACTTGGACAGGCCTGCAGAGGTTATTGCTCCGGGTTTCGCTGTGGCGAAGCGTGGTGGTTTCTCCTTTGTCTTTGAAGGTGCGTCTTTACTCGCGTCCTTACCCGTGTCAGTCGTAGTGTCCCCTGCATGGGTGGCTTGTCACCTCCTTGTACATCCTCCATTGTCTCCTTCCTGGTTTTCATTATCCTCATGCGTAAAAGCCTCCTGAGGCTCTTGCGGTGTTGTCATCGTCCAGTTTAGATTTGGCTGGAGGACTGTGTGGGATAGGAAGGATTGGAGAAGTTGTAAACCATCTTGAAGGTTTACCAGGGATGCACTTTGAGGGTTGGAAAATGGCGGTTGTTGTTGACACCTTTGTCCGGGGGTCAAGCTTTGGCGCGATGTAGCGTCGTTCTCTAAGTGAGATGCTGATGCGCTTTCACACGAAGAGGGAGAAACAATAATTTTCCTTATCCTTTTTGTTTTCCTTTTCTTCCTCGGTCTCTGTTCCTCCTCAGATGAGTCGGAATCAGAGATGGGATGCCTCTTTAACCCAATGGTCAACGGTTGGCTGTCCGCCATGTTGTCATGTGAGGTTGAGGGAATAGGCGAGGAGTAGTCCTTGGATTTCTCCTTGGATTTCTCACAGGTAGTCGTAGTTTTGCCTGTAGTTGTAAGTCAGACATCATGCAAGAATATCTCGGTCCAGGTAAGTTCGAGGATATTCGTTTCTTAAGTAATCGGGTGCCGAAGACTAGCTTCATTTCGCCCCGGGCAGCGGTGCTGCAAGAAAACAAACCGAAAAAAGGGGTAAGTTTTCAATATATAACAGTAATGATTAGGGACACACACAGAGACGGCCAGGCCTCGTGTCCAATAAGTAAACAAATCAATAAAGCGGTAAAAAAGGAAGAATTTTTAGGGAATTATCCTACCTTGCTCTTTAGTACGTGTTACCTCTCCCGGTGTTCTCACACACTTCATCTTCCCTGTATTCTGGGGCACAGAAAATAGTCCGTAGTGAGTAGGAACTAGGATTTCTCTCCCTTTGAGCGACGAGGGTAATTAAACGCGATTGACGAGCTCTCACCAAAAATGTCGGCTTATCGGCCCAGGGATAGCATTTTGTAAGATGGTAGGGCTGTTCAGTTGAATAACATGTGTCACCCGAAGGTGGAAAAATCTTAGGGCCAGTTTAATAATCTAGGATCGTACATGTAGATTCTCTTTTGTACGCCATAGACGCTAGGGACGATGTGGGTCAACTTTATTCAACACATATGAACGACTTTAGGGACGGGTAACATCGTCTTAGCGAACGAACTTAAATATCATTAAACGATTATGAGATACAGAAGATACAGAAAACAGTCTTCATAAACGAGCCTAGATTATTAAACGGGTCCCTGGATTCAAAGTGATAAGACATGTTGTGTCTTTAAAATTGTAACTCGAACCACCTTGAAGTTGACATTAAAACCTGACTACCTACCTACAATTTCGAAACCCAAATTCTGGTGTTGTTGTTTATGTGAATATTTCATTTGAAATATTCTGAGATACTTCCTCTTGTGAGTGTTGTCTATGTGCTTCTTTTGGTATAATTCTCTGTAATTCTGTGAGATCAAGGTTTACCAACTTTATTCTCGAACATTTGAATCGCATTGAACCACTCTTGTTAGCATTTCGATGTAATATTCCTCTGTTTGAACTTGGCAATCGATTATCTTTATTGATAATTTGTCATAATAACCCCCCCCCCCAACAATCTATTCCAGGGTTCTCAAAGGACACATTTGTATTAACGAATAGGGTATTTCTATGCTCAACGGATAAGCGCATCAGTTATGAGTGTGATTTGAAGCTCCAAGTCCAATCAACAACAAAGGTTGTATGTCACACAAGGTAAGATGTTTAAACGTTCCTTAAATTTATAGTTGAGTAACAGAAAATCGAACTTTATTTTTGCACGAGTACCTAATATTTCTCTTTGAAAATATTTGTATTGAGCATAACCATTCCCATAACCTATAAAGAATTCTTCCAATGATTTCTCCTTCTTACATTCGGTTCTTTAATTCAATTAACGACGAAATAAATTTGAGTTGAATGAGATTAAGTTAATCTCAGTCAAGCATAGATTTAATCTTTAATTATACAACTAACGAATAGTCAAAATGTAACAAAAGTAATGATATCAAGAATGGAATGGGTTGAGATGAGTTGATGGCTGTTATCTTGTAAATAGTATTTAGCTACGTATTGCCCTTTGATTGCAGCCATGCCGACTATTGCTTTGGTTACGCAATATTTCCTTTTTTTGCCAAACAAACATCACTGAACGATTAGAGAACATTCTCTCTACATAGTTGAGTTGGGCGGGTCATATGACTCTACCTATACTGAGGAGCTCTCTAGTCTACAAATATTTTATACAATCAGTAGTTAATTCTGACTTCAGAGAGTGTCGTCGAGAACGACCCGAGATTTCCCTCAAGCGTTTACACGTAACGGCGTTTGATAAAAATGTCACTCGGCGATAAATTGAGTTGGTCAAGACGTTTAACTCAAACTGCCTACTGGTACTAAATTCAATAATCACCACCTGTAATCGGGTAATGTGAACGCCTGGTAAGAGTCCAGGCAGTTTCAAAGCACATTCACACAAAAGGACGATGAATATAGGAACTTTGTACTACGATGCCCGTATGGTTTGAAGTGCAATCTTTATCACGTCAAGTCCCTGGAATTTCAAGTAATAAATGTGGCTTAGGCTGATTTGCAAATTGCTGATATCGAGGCCACTATTCGCAGAGACTATCAATTATAGTTATTTCTATGACTTCAAATCATTTTGGTGTACGATCTAAAGTCACCGCAAGTAGATTCTAATTCAATTTCAGTTTGGTGCGTAGGGTTTGCCGTTTTATATTTGATACATCGTTTGGCTGTTTCTAATCTGAATGATTGTGTTAGAAGTAACAATGCATCTCCCTCTCTGATAAGGCTAGATGTAGTGTAAACAACATTGTTAATTTTACTTCTAGTGTATCCGAGATCTATCATATGACCCATCGTCCATTCACTGGGTAGGGTCAAAGCTGTAAGTGTTAGTGGCCCTTTTGAACAGGTCTTCAGAGCTCTAATTCTAATTCTTTTGGTTAGCACATCATTGTAGTTTGTGTGAAAAACGTATCTATACTCGAGGAAATTCCGGTAAGACCTGGGTTTTATAGATGGTAGATGGCTGGGAGTTAGTGAAGTTTTTAACCCCTTCTCAGCTTTATATCAATCATAGTTCACACGAGGTCCTCGTATGCAACTAAATTGCCTGTGATGGATCCCGCAATTCATCTGGCTATCTTGATTCCCCGAAGCCTTTCTTTTTTAAATTAGGTCAAATCTAGGCAAATATTGTGCAAAATAAAGATAGGAATAGCTCTTATAGCTTCTGCCAATGAAACCAACTAGCAAATTTTTTCTTTAGTAAGCAACTTCTTTATTTCACTTCTCATTTTTCAATAGAAGTCATGTCTGTGGTTCTCTGTTGCATTGTCTTATTTTTCTTGACCTTACTTTATTTCATTTGCTTGAGGTCTCTAGGTTGTTCTGTTTTTAGTTGTTTCCTTTTTATTTTAGAAATGTGATAGTCCTTGCTTATTTCAATGCGTAACCGATTCCTACTCTTACACAACTTTCCACCCTTCAAATACTTTTCATTAATTATCATTGCCTCCTCCACTTAAAAGGTCTATTCTGGAGATCTGTCATTTTGGCATTCAACATTTGCCATACAAGGTCCAAGGTCCATGTAGAAATGTGAAACTCTTGGGTGCTGTAAAGGTTACTACTTACTATAACACATTATGAGTGATAGTACACTAACATATTGGACTAATAGTTCAGAATATCGTTGGACATCTACATTGTACTCTGTACAATGATAATAATACATCCAAGACTAAATAGGACAGAACGATGGTGCTGGGTCTTTTTTATCCCCTTGACTTGAATAACTCTTTATTACTCCCACACTTGTGACAGTTGGTGTGACTTTTTATGTGACCTATTTCCAACTGATATTCCTTATCTGACAGTGGCATTATCTGCACCGCTTGTTGTCACTCTAAGTCATCTTTGTGTTGCTGACATCATTGCTTGGTACTTTTCCTCCACTGGCCTTCACATCCCAATGATCTTTTACCTTTTCTTTTATTAGATTCTTGAGTACAACCTATTCAGAAACTTAAACTTGTGTATTTAGCCAAGATTTGTACATACAATGTACTATTTATATTCTTTCTGTTAAAATCAAGATCATCATGATGAGATTGTCTTTGTCTATGTATAGACATTTTAGCATACAGTATAATATAATTTGTCACTTTATTACCACCATCAATTGTCCCTTGTTTCTCTGGCATAATGTCCTTGTTATCCACATCAAATTACCTTCTTCTCATCGCCAAATTTTATATCTTCCACTAACCTTTGGCCCTTTTATGGAAGCCCTTATTGACAGAACATCAAGGAATGTTATGGGCACACCATATTTAATATTGATTTCCTCATGGGACATTGGATTACCTTTCTTTAAAAGATGGCTCACCTGGTCTATCCCACACTTTCTTATATGCTGACTTGTAGATTCTGGCAAACTATTCATTTGCAAATTTAGGATCCTCCCTGGGCAGGCTGTTATATGCCACATCCCAGTATATCAACATACTTTTGTAGAAATTATTGTGACCAACTCCCCTGACTTTTTTGGTCTGTTTTTTTTAGAAAATAGTGGAAAAGGTCCAAATCATTTCTTTCCTGTTTCCTGAACAAGTATATCCAGTTTTCGTTCTCGCTTTCAATCAGTCTTTTAACCCACTGAATTCTTGATTCACTATTGTTTCCAGATCTAACAAATTCATTCCTCCTTCGTTTACATTTAATATCAAAGTACTAAATGCAATCTTAGGAGTACCAAGATTCCACAAAAAGGATGATTCTGTAAAGTCCTCCTCCCATCCATTACATAGACTATAATAAACTACAATTATTCTAGTCTTTTTATTCAAGAGAACCGTCTGGTTATGGAGCTTGTCTTCCTCAAAAGCATTTTATGAAGCTTGGTACTGATGAATTTTGCGTCAATCTTCGTGAGTAGGGGTGAAACGAACCAGCAAAATAACAAGCAACACCGCCACCTGTGCACTATACATCATCACGAAATATTCCATTGTGGCATTCCATCGAAATACCTTGAGTCTGTCAGCAATATCTTTGATTGTCGAACATGGGTCAGTGTCGTGGACAGCAGCGGACTGGCGTGAGTGAGAGGTCACATGAGGAGTGAGGTGGTGACATGTTTCAAAACACTAGGGGGCACTCCGGTCGATAAAATTACTGTTAATTTACAATTAACAATTAACTACAGTAGTAGGGTAACGATAACTGTGGCAAAAAGCCAAGTTATGAAGAAGACACATTTTCTCTTGAATTGACGCTCCACCCACAATTATGCGGGAAGAGGTTAATAGTTAGACAATAGGTAGTGCCACTTTCATAGATATAGAGGACGTTGTTGAGGAAACTAGTACGCATATATATCAAAACTTTATATGGAACATTCTTATAATATGCACGACAGTCTTTTTTTTTTATCAATAATAAAAGAAGCTTTAATTTCCAATGGTTACAAGCTCCCTATCACCAATGCGCTGGTTTTTATCTAGTACCTACAATTCTTACTTTATACAGTTGCTTCTTTTCTATATAATAGAATAAAAGAATTAATGTCGTGTTGACAGCAGAGGTGAGAAAACCTTCAGACGGTTGAATGATGCTCTTTTTTCAAATTCAAGACACAAATTTGACGACTAACATTATTTGCACATAAGACGGCGATCTTCCATAATGAAGTCACATAGAACAGATAGTTTGATACTCAGTGGTCCTTTGAACACCATTTTAGCTATCTTTTTTGCTGTCAGTGAGTTAATTTCCAACCGCGTAATAACCACTTTCTAGGATTGTGTTCCAGGACAGAAAGGTGATGAAAATAGGATAAATAAAGACAGACAAAACCTGGTCAAAACATTTTTAAGAATAATTGAAAGGAAAAGAGTAACCGAGCTTATATCTATGTCCTTGCTGGAGATTGGTACTACTTTTGTCTAACTATACGGAATTCGTTATTAATTGTTGAATCCATTTCTTGAGATAACATATTCGTCATTAGGGTTTGGTTAATGTTATCGTTACTGGAACAACTATCAATTCTTGAGCAGTCACTCCATATGTTCCTTTTCCGAATTCGGTTCAAGGACTATCTCTGAAATGACATTTACCTCAAGGAAACACTGTTCCTGTGTGCTAAAGACAGGGAAACAGTTTCTGCACATCTGCATGCACAATCTTTATGGACATAGCTAAAACGATATCAACAAGAATGAGAATAAGGAATCAAAAGGTCTAAATCCGTTTGGGCATTCCTAAGAAGGTAATAATGACGAACCCAATCTGTGTTTGGTGATACAATTAGTGTGAAGCATGTGTAATGCTCGTTAACAAGCAAATAACTTAATCTTGTACTGCAATAGATAATTTGCGGTATATCACAACTTAGGTACATGTGGAGCCCCCCTGTTCTGTCCATGTTCATTTTGAGGCATGATTTGTTTGTCCGTTTTTCTTCAGGGCGATGATAGATACCTGGTATTACCCATGTATCATGGTCGGTAATTCTGATTGCGAAAAGTGCAACAGCTGGAACGACTGCTCTTACAAAGTGCGTATATATTTGAAAATATCGACAAATATTAGCGACAGTATAAAAGAATGGGAGTCTATGTTGTCCACATATTACCTGAGTATACAGAAACTGTAGGGTTTTATCGACATAAAACCTGATATGTTCTTTTATAAACGATGAAAACGAAATTTAGCTCAAACCCGGAACTTTCCGATTATCAGATTTCCTACCCCTCACACTATATCTGTACATTGTGAAGTAAAGTAATCTAAATTGATCTATTTTCTTCTATTAGCCAAACGCCGGTAATACTCCATCGATCAAGTCTATCTATCCGAGTTGTATACCTTACGGTAAGTTGAATCCACAATGGAATCGAATACTAAAAAGTATAAACCTGGGGTATTAGGTGTTGTTCGTTATTCACAGAGGATTACCGTTATAAACAATGTTTTTACACTCATCACTCGTCATTAACTACAGGCTTATGTAAAAACACAAATATCTTATCACTCCTGCGAACATGGAATATTTTTTTAAGTATTACAACATACGATCAAACAAAAGAATTATAGTATATGGCATGCTTGACAGCAAAACTCGTATTTCTAGGAAAAGGAGAACAAGGAAATATGGCAATGAATGATTTGGAATGATATTCACTCTGTGATGTGGTACTTTTAAATTTGGTACATTTTATCTTGATAAGGTGCAAGACACTGCATATAAATTTGATGTATATTCATTTCTTTCCAGGGGGTTTAGCGAAATTCAGAGGGAGATTCTTCACACAGAAATATGCACCTACTGAGAAGGAAAATGAAAACGAGGAGCGTCTGGAATCGTAGGGAACAATAACACAGATTTTGTATAAGCATAATGTACTAGTCATATGGTAGCATGCTTTTTAGTTTATATTCCTATATATATTTCCGGCAAGTTCACATGTACCAAAGCCTCTGGATATATTGCTACAAGTAATTTGACTTTTATTAGACAAAAACAGCCCTATGTCTTTATAATCTGTACATATATGTATGATATATGATATTTGATAATTTGCCTTGTCACAATCATGTAGGCTTCGGTCAATTTCCCATGTGTATCACTAAAGAGCATTAAATGTATTTTGCAGGGTTTTCGCTGGTAACGATATTTGCGATCTTTACAATGAGGAGAAGGAATTGTAAGTTTTCTATTTCATCACCATTAGATCTAGATTTATATAGGAAGGGGTGAAACTCAAGGGAATTTACCTAGTAAACACCTGAAACAGGTGTATATATAAAAGAAGGGACTTTGAAAATCTAAGTAACCCAAAATAATGTACTAGTTTTGTTGTTGTTTTTTTAATTGCTTGCAGCGTTTATTTCCACAGACATACGATACATCATTCAAGGGTAAGCAGTTTCAAGGAGATCTTCACTTAGCTACTTCACTTAGCTACTTTAACAAGTAATAATACATCAACTCCATCTAGAAATCTATCCCCTATTGGGGGGTCTTTCTTGCGCTGGTGTTTTTTTTTTCTTTTTTCTTTCTTAATTAATTAATTAATTAAGAAGACTTAAAAGGTTATAACTGAAATGAAAAGTGACAGACAAGACCGGACAGACAAGAGACTGTAGAGTCGAAGAAAAAGAAGTTGTCATTAGAGACATTAAACAATATCCCACTATGACAACCAAGGTTCATTAGGAACACTAAGCAATATCCCCCCATTAGAGTGAACATTTAACAATATTCCTCCTTTCAGATAAAACAGATAGTTGGGATGTCGATAGTGATGTTATAGGCCAAAGAGTGACAAATATTCTGGCCTAAAAGAGCTAGATATACAATAGACATCTATTTGTGCTCATTGGATTTTAGAGAGAATGTCTTCCCATTTCTTGAACCTTTCTTCCTTATTTTCTAATTCACAAATATATTTCTCTATTAAAAGTAATCTACGAACTTCCAATGACCATGAATAAAGATCCACTTGATTATCATGAAATAATCTTTGTCTGTATATATAAAATTCAGAGATGAAAATCACAAAAAACCAGACACAGTATTTTGTTATAATGGTAGTGTTATTTAACCAAATAGTACAGGTAGTGGTGTAAATTAGAGTATCAAAATATGATTCACGACGTTTCGCTAGGCTTTATCTAGCTTCATCAGGTGATGTATATATAAAACTTTGTCGCTAGTATGATGAAATTAATTTGGGTTGCTGAGCTGATACTGTTCGAGACTCCAAATAAAATGTTTTCTCTTGTCGGGTTAAATTGAATATCTACTACCCTTTTCATCCACCTAGTTATGGAATCCCATAATTGTTTTATCTGGCTGCACCCAACAAAGAAGTGTGTTAAATCATCTTCCTTTTCACAGTAAGAGCACCCAGGGTGAGAGATTATACGTCTGTTGGTAAGAAATTTATTCGTGGGAACGATCCTATGAAGAATCCTAAATTGTAGGGATTGGAATTTAGTGACCCTAGTTGTTCTAAACGGTCTTGAGTAAATCTCTGACCAGTCAAGGTCTTCTGACAAATTTATTTGTGGGTCTGTCATCCATTTTCCTTGAGCTGTAGGTTTCTTCATTGTTTTGGATATTATTATTCGGTAGATTTATTTATTTTTTGCATTAAAAATATTTATGTATTTTCTGTCCCATTATTTATGAAGATTTCCATGGCACTATCTTTGACTGATTCCTCAGGGGTAGTTTTCAGCCAGGGAATAGCATTAATGATTCGGGCCAAGTCTAAGAAGGTGCCCTTCACATTGAATTTCTCTTTGAGGTCATGTATCGACATAAATTCTTTCCCTCTCATCAAATCTCTCACTTGAACAATCCCAGCCCTATACCATAGGTGGCATTGTAAAGATTTGTGATTTGAGAGAATGAAGGAGTTCCCCCATAAGCACTCATTAAAGATTTCTTCAAGGGCAATTGGTTGTACTACATACGTTTTGTGCCATACACTCAAAAGGTCTTTATAGAAGAGTGCCTTTGAGTTAATAGTTATTACATTTTTTCTAAGGAAGACATCATACATTGGTAGATGCGATTGAGTAATGTATCTGAAAAAGCTAGTCCAGGGTTGGCAGTCCTATAGGATCAGCCCTTTCACCCAGATTATCCTGGCTGTATTGTGCATAGACCTAAGGTCCAGGAGTTTAGCTCCGCCCTCCTCAATTTTTTGGCACATAATTTGGTGTGCCACTTTATTGATCCTATTTTGCCATAGAAATTCATTGGTAATCTTGTTAAATTCTGTGAAAACTCTTCCTGGTGTGTAAGTAACACTGATAGGGTACAGCATAATTGGCATAATGAGGCTGTTGATCACTGTGACTTTTCCTTTGATCGAGAGAGCTTTATTACTCCATTCTTTACAGATTTTTTCACATTTATTGAGTTTGTCTTTAAAATTAATTTCGTAAGTGAGGTCCTCTGTCATATTGTTGATTAGTTTAATGCCTAATACATTGATCATTTCATCAATCCTAATCGGTATGTCCGTCAGCCCTTCCATAATGCCAACGCCAATTGGTAGAATTGAGGACTTCTCATAATTCATTTTTAGTCCTGCATATCGCCTAAACCTCCCCAGTATGTCTAAAATCCGCTTAATTGACTCAGAATCTTCTACAAAGATAGTCACATCATCTGCATGTATAGAGTGAAATACGTAACTCCCTCCCTCCCATATTGATGCCGTTTATATTTCCCTTACTCCGTACCGTTATCGCAAAGATTTTAATCACCACAATAAAAAGATATGGGGAGATGCAACAGCCTTGTCTGGCACCTCGGGACAGGAAAAACCATTCTGAGTGCAAGCCATTGTTAATTATGCAAGTTTCTATGTTGTTATATATAATGTCAATCCAACGCAGAAAGGACTGTCCAAAACCCATCAGTGAGAGAACATCTGTAATGGCTGACCATTCCACCGAATTGAAGGCCTTTTCGAAATCAATAGATAGAATAGCACCTTGTAATTTATTATAGCTAATAATATCTTCAGCTGTACGTATGTTTGTCCCTATGTATCTGTTTTTCATGAAGCCTGTTTGATCTGTAAAAATTACCATATCTAATGTGGACTGCATTCAACCTGCTAATACTTTCGTTAGGATTTTGTAGTCTGTATTGAGGAGGGTGATTAGTCTCCAGTTGGATAATTTAGATCTGTTGGAGTTTTTTTGGGGGATAAGGGCTAGAATGCCTCCCGCTGTTCGTTCCCCAGACTTCCAGAATTGAAAGCATATCTAAAAGCCTCGAGGAGAGTATCCGAAATGGATTCCCAGAAGTATCTGTAGAACTCAGTATTAATCCCGTCTGAACCCGGTGTTTTCTTTGTATTCATTTTATTAAGGGCATCCCTAATCTCAGTTAATTCCATCGGTTTGTCTATCTTTTCCTTCTCAGAGTCGGATATCTTCGGAATGTTTTCTTTTTTACAAAACAAATTGATGTCTTTAAGCAAAGACCCCACATTGTTTCGTTTAGAATATAATTTATTGAAAAAATCTCTTTCAAAATTCAGTATTTCTTTTGTAGAGTAAAGGACATTACCCTTGTCATCTTCTAAATGGGAAATGTGTCTGTCTAGTGCAATTTTCTTCAAGTTCAAAGAGTATTTAGTGGGCTTTTCACTAAGTTGTGTCCAATTTGCCCTGGATTTGAACATGGCAAATAGTGCCTTTTTTCTTTCCTCCAACTCAATGTCTCTCCTCACATTTCTTAACTCGTCTAATGTATCCTCCCCCTCGTCAAGTCTTTTAGTCAAAGAATGTAGGAGAGCGTCCTTTTCTTTGGCTTTTAGTATGCAGACTTTATTCTTTTTCTTGGCGAAAGCTATAGAAAAAGTTTTAATTTTGAACTTAATGTATTCCCATCTAGTCAACGGATTAAGGCCTGAGAGATCTCTTTTCAAATTCACAATATGTTCTTGCATAGCCGTTGTGAAGACTTTATCCATCAACAAAGCTGTATTAAACTTCCAAATCCCCGGCCCCTTCCTTTCACTCGAGAACATGTAATTACAGGATAAGATAGAGTGGTCTGACAGAGGGGTAGGGTCAATTCTGATTTTCACACATTTATTGGAAATGGCTTCTGATACTAGAAAATAGTCAATTCTGGAAGCCTGGTAACCTCGGTGGAATGAAAATTTCCTGGTGTTGGGATGGTTAATTCTCCACAAGTCTATAAGTTCCAGGTTATGAATAAATGTTGCTAACTCTTCTTGATAAATCTTGTTAGTTGTTTTTGCTCCTTTGTTTTTCCTCTAATTCTGTGTTTAAGGCCACATTAAAGTCACCCCCTATAATAATTGGAAAATCTGACAGCTTAATCAATTCGTTAGAGAAGCTCTGCAGTGTTCCAATCTGCTCTTGCTCATGCATACTGGTGGGCGCATACAAACTAGCCAGTACCAATGTTTACTCTTTAATGGTTATTGTAACAATGAGGAACCTCCCTTCTAGGTCACTAACTTTATCAAGTATTTCATAATTAATGGAACTGTTGAAAAGGATTCCCACTCCCCTTGAGGCTGAAGAACCGTTGGAAGAGCTGTAATTTCCTCCCCATTCCGTTTCCCATAATTTGTGTTTCAAGTTAATGCAATGTGTTTCTTGTATAAAACATATATCATAATTGTCACGGATTTTCTTAAATATCATCCTACGCTTTACATTTTCCCCCACGCCATTAACATTAAGGCATCCTGTACGTAAATGGTCATCCATTGTTAAAGCTAGTGCTGAATTGTTTGGTATTGGCTCCTATATGTACAACTTTTCTTTTAGAGTATTTCCTATATAGTACCCTCGCCTCTAAATTAATGTTAGAATACATATATCCGAAAATTAGGAATAAATCACATTTAACATACATAAGTAATATACAAAAACATCCTGTTTGCATCTGTATCTTCTTTCTATGTCAATGACACAAGGATGCATATACTATTGGCTGGGGATAGCCAAGTTATGACATATAAGGATAAGCTTAAAACTATGTTCGAAATTGTTAGCAAGAAGAAACTTATGTAATGGATGGGGGACATGAACCCATATCTCTGACATCTCAATGCTTAGATCTAATGAGGTTAGCAGGTATATTGACAATTGGCAAATTGATATATTGCTACAATTTTACCTTCCTTGTAGACTTGAAAAATCGTCAATACTCAAAGACGTTGTTTTTGCTGACAGCCTTAATCAAGGCCTTAGCCCATTTCTGTAGCAGTAGGTCTCCTGGGTGGAGGCCGCTGTACAGTAGTTCATAGTGGTTTCTGGTTTTCTGGAGCATTCGTGAGTGGACTGGTTGTGCCAGCCATGGGGTGGCATTCTCTCTGTCCTTATTAATACCTACGATCCCGTTGTTGTATAGCAAGGTGGCCTCATAGACTATGTACTGTTTCTCTGCTGCTTCCTTACTGACAACCCTGGCCAAATCCAGGCTGACGATCGGAGAGAAGATGACATTGGTGTGGGGGAGGAAATGAAGTATGTTGCAGTTCACCTCATGGATTTTCTCATTTAGGTCTAAAAATAATGACTCAGTAGAAGTATATTCAAAACTCACATATTTAGATTTTGGTTGTTTGACGGTAAAATCGTTAATGCCGGCAGCAAAAAAGTATTGGTCTTGTGGTTTCTGTTGTCCCAACCTGATTGTTTCACTCCCGAGCCTGCGTATAGTAGCTCCCGGCAGCGGATGGATTTTTATCGATAGGCCCGAATCATTAATCCAGTCGACATATTCCTGAAAGTATGTTCCTCTGGAATCCATTAGGATTGTTACCGGCTTGTTCATGTTGAGTTGAATGTTCTTTCACTTGTGTATAGCTTCAATCACGGTAGAACGTCTAAACCAATTCAGACAACGTGTAAAAGGATCGCCTAGATAACCTTGGTGATCGGTAAACTCTCCTAGCACGTCAGGTGTGCCCTCCAAGCAGATGTTACAGTTGCCCGGTTACTGTGCCTGATAACCCTGTTGTAGCTCACTTCGGATATCTTGTAGAATAGTGCCCAGTTTATTCTGTCCTCGGAAAGGGGTGCCTCTCAGCAACTCATGCATATTACAGCCAGCCCCCCAAAAGTTGTTTCTGGTTGCCTCCACAATCTTCTTGTCTTTAAAATTTATCAACAGCTTACTTAGGTCTTCCGATTGTTCGAATTTTGCTCGTACAATTCCCGCCAGCACTCCGGGGGCCTTCCTATCCCAGTTCGCCGAAGTTTTGACAGAATCCCCGATCTTTTTGATCCTGTACACATCTACCTCGTTTATTATTAGATTTGCTGCTTGCTTGTCTCCCGCATCATATGCCTTTTCAAACATGTATGCCTGCTCTGCGCTACGGAACATCTGTTGATTGTATATGAAGTCTGTGCGAAAGAAGTTGAGAGTGGAGAGTGCTCTCCTTGAAAGAATACACATCCTTCAGATTCCCTCGTATATGCCCTGGAGAGTGACAGTTTCTCGGGGAGTGCCTGGATTTGGCCCGGGCCATAGGAGATACCGTTAATAATAATTACGTCCCCAATTATTCTAACGGTCATTTTCTGTTGTTTTGCAAGGTCGGCCACCGCCCTTAGGTCCCTTCTGTGCTTCTTTGTTTTTTCTGTTAAGTCTTCATCTACCCAAATGTTACTGCTTCTAGGGTGTTTTTGAATGAGGGATTTTCTTAAGAAGATGTTTTGTTTAATCTCATGACTTTCGCTATATCACTTTCATGTCTCTTGGTTTTCTATTCGGCCTGAAGGGGCCAAGCCTAAAAGCGGCTACAATTTGATGAATAGGCAGCCTCACTCCAGTGTTGGCTATTATATCTGAAATGGTTTCCTTCAGAATTTCCCCATTGAATTCTTCTATCCCAGTAAAAATGAGATTAGTTTGTTTTAGCATGTTTTCCATTTCATTGCACTCGCTGACCTCTGTTTTGGGTTTGACTGTCAATAGTTTCGTGGCCCTTGCTATGGTTTCTGTTTTCCCCTTTAGCTTGTTCATTGAGGTTGTTAATTTTTCTATTTTCTCTTCCTGCTCTGCGAAATCAAAGGCTACTCTGTCTTCTCTTCCCTCCAAGACCTTCACTCTGAGAGTATAGTCTACTACTTTCTCTGCATTCGTTTTTGCCTCCTTTTCTAATGTCCCAAGTTTATCCTCTACTAGTTCGAGACCCCCACCCAGAGATTTCCGCCGTTACATCGTTCAGTTTGTTAACATTGGCTTCAATGCTCACAAGTTTGTTAAACATAGAATCAATCTTACCTTCCATGCCTAAGTCTTTGAAAGTATCGCATGATGTGTTTGTCATGTTGGCATTAGTTGCGGAAACCTCGCGATGAGTTATTTGAGTAGCCTTGACCGATCGAGTCTCGGGCATATTGGTAGTAATTTGGCGGGCTAAGTCTTGGGTCCTAGATCTTCGATCTTTGATCTTGAATAACTCCTTCTTCTTGTCGAATTTTGTCTCGATTTTGGGTTTACGTTGACTTCAAGGCTAGCTTGTAAAACTAGTAGATTTGAATTTCAGTTTGAATCTTTGTGGATCGATTAACGAAGTGTAATTTCCCCAGCCGATGTAACCTCAGGTCTTAGCAGGGCGCCATCTTGCGCCGGTCATCATGTACTAGTTTCCTATTGTTTGTTGAGAAATCAAAAAAGGATATTGGCTGGGCTCATGGTAAGGCGGGACTGTCATTTGATATATATATATAAATATATACATTATTATATATGTTAATATATAAATATAAATACCGAATGAAATGGGTTGCCCATGGCCTTTGGTCAGGGGTGGTCATTGCCCCCCCTAGTGAAACCACTCTGCACTAGCGCACCCCTGCACCACCTCTCCACTATCGGCCGCACTAAACATCAAAGTGCGCGAGGTCGACACTGTCCTCTGTCTCATTCACTTCTCAGGTCCCCTACACTCCACACCTATTTTCTACCGCTCCTTGGCTTATCGCCCCTCGTACCTCCGGTCTCCATATTCCCCGAATATCGGCAGACGGGTACAGGCATACCAAGCGATTCAGTGGTTAGCGATATATCGTGCAGTTATGTTGACTAGAAGCGCTATGGCGGCATCCGCAGCAGCTGAAACGGATTCGGAGATAACCCTACGGCAGCAACCTACGGCTGAGAGCGACCACGTGGAGTCGGTCTCTCAACAAGGTACAAGCACCAGCGGTCGGTCTCGGGCATCCTGCATCACTGCCCTAGAGACCAGGGGGAGTGAGGACAGACGTGAACGAAATCAAAACGGATGTCAACGAGGTCAGGACGGATGTCACGAAGATGTCCCGACAGATGGACGGCATGATGGACGCCATCATGCAAATTTCCCGGCCGGCATCGCGGAGGAGCGGCTCACGGGTGTCGTCGGCGGCCGAACGGACGCGGGACTGGGCCCAGGAGCAAACCGAACGCCTTCTACCCCCACCCCGGGCTCTCAGGGAAGCCTACACGACTGAAGACCATCTACAGCGGGAATTCGGCCGTGAGGCCATGCGACACGATCGGACCACCGGTAAGACTTCGTTACTTTCCGATCTTAATGCCCGCAGGCCGACCGCAAAGCCGTACATGTTCATGGACCGGGACGGGGTGTACACGCTGCATCAAAAATTGGACCTACGGTCGAGCCTCGGGCCTCTCGAGTTTATTTCTTGTTTTGTGGCCCTATTGAGTGACGAACGCGCCTTGCACCCCGAGGATAAGGACCACATGTTCAAGCACTTATACCAGGTAACGGTCGACGCGCAGGCACGGCCGTGGGCCGGCGTCAGACGTTGGTCAAACTACGTTTTCGACCAGGTCGAGTCCGGCAGGATGCGGTGGTCAGACCACAGCCAGATACAGGAGGAGCGCGTCCGGCTGGCCATGACCACTACACACACGGCTAACGACAGTACAAACAACGAGACCGGACGCGCTCGGGGGAGCGAGGCCCCGTGCCGGGAGTTCAATGGCGAGAGGGGGTGCCGCCACCGCAACGATCACAGTGAAGGGGGCATCCGGTGGCTGCACGTGTGTAGCTTCTGTGATTCTGTCGGGAGGAAGTGCAGTCACTCGGTGCACGCATGCAACCGAAAGCTCACGTTTGGTCACGGGTACGACAACACGGCTGCTCCCCCTGCACCCACACCACGACGAGCACCCCAAGCGGGGTACCAACTCCAAACCACCACCAAGCCGGCTGCACCACAGAGCATCCACCAACACCAGGGGTCTTCAAAAAACGGGCAGGCCGCGCCCCGCGACTAAGCGAGGCGCGACAGAAAGTTCAAAGGGGGCCTGCCGGCCCGGAGTGTGATGCAACAAAGCCGGCCCCCTCACGTGACGTCACGGCCCACGTGACCCCCTCGGCACGTGGCCGAGGACTACCGATAAACAACAACAAAGGTGGGGGGAATACACTCCCGGAGGAGGTACGCCCCCTAATCCCACAGCCGGATGTCTCCGGTCCTGTAGACGGGGACAGCTCTAATCGCATGCCGGGTGTTAGTGTTAGTGCGCCAGGCCGAGACGAGGAATCTAACACTCCCGACTTCAAAGCACTCAAGGAAGTCTGCGAGACCGGGGGGCACCGGGAGGGAGTGAGGACAGACCCGTTCGCATTCAGGGAACATCGCCGGGAGACGTGGCCGGACTTCACGGCCGTGGGGCCCGCCAGGCACGCGGAGATATACCGGGCCGTGCGTGACACGGGAATCCCCAACGCACTCGGCGCTAGGATTGAGGTTCCTTCTGATCTCAACTTAGCTGCGTGGGACCATTACCTAGGAGCCGTGGACGGGGCGCAGGAGCTCCTGGGATTCCTGCGCTACGGCTTTCCCCTAGGATACCTCGGGCCGGAGAGTGATACAAGGGGCGTGGCCAACCACCCCAGTGCGACCGCTCATCCCGTGCAGGTAGAGAAGTTTCTGGTGAAGGAGGCAGCCTTCACCAATATGATGGGTCCATTCGCCGAACCACCGTTTAGCCCGTGGTGTCACGTGTCGCCACTCATGACACGGGAAAAACGTGGGACGGACGACCGTGAACTCGTTCGTCATTAAGAACTCGGTCTACGGGCTGGAGCGAGATCACGGTCTCCCAACAGTGGACGAGTTTGTGGCCAAACTCGTCAGGGCAGGCACCTCGTCCTACATGTCGTCCATCGACGTTTCACGTGCCTACAAGAACTTTAGGTGCGATCCCCTCGATTGGCCTCTGTTATGTTTCACGTGGGAGGGCGGGCACTACTGCGATACGGCCATGCCTTTCGGTGCCCGTGCCTCCTCCTACCACATGCAGTGTGTGGCGGAGGCCATCGTGGGGATCCTGGGATCGAAGGGAGTCACGGCCGCGATGTACCTCGACGACCTCATCATCCTCTCCAAGGACCGAGGTAAGGCGGCCGTGGACTTCAGGATTGCACGTGCCCGTAACCGAGTCCTGGCGGAGTGTGCCCGCCAGGCATGGATGGTGCAGGCACGCCTGCAGGTAGAACTCGTCTTCAGCCATATCCCCAGGGTGCAAAACGTGATCGCAGATGCCTTGAGCAGAGCCCATCTGTCGAGGACGGAATACGATAGGGCCAACTCCCTCATTCAACTTCATGAGCTGTACCCTATCGTACCATGTACCCATGCTTCATTTGTACCCGTACTCCGTCTCTTCTGCAGATCGGGCGCTTCTCTTACTCCAGGCGAAGGCATCTGCGAGGCAGTCAGAGGCGCGTGCCCCAGGTACGCTCGCAAACCAGCGATCCGCAGTCACCACCTACCTGGCGTTCTGCAACCGGATGACAGTGGACCCCCGGGCACCGACCGTGAGCCTGATCACGTCTTACCTGGAATACGTGGCCGACCACGCCCCCTCGCCGGCTACGGTCGCCAACCAGCTCTCGCACGTCCGTGCACATCTACGACTGACGGGGGGGGACGTGCGACCAACAGAGGATCATCGGGTGTAACGTGCCCTTGAGGGCATGAGGAGGAACAAGGTCTACGTGCCAAATGTGAAGCCCCCTATCCCGATGGACGTATTCCGAGCGGTTCTCGACGGGCTAACGGGATCCCCCCTCCATAGGGCCATGAGAGCGGGCCTGCTCCTGATCTTCTACGTGGCCTTAAGGCAGGGAGAGGTGGCGCCGCAATCCGCCCGGGCATTCGATCCGGCTCGGCATCTCACGTGGGGGGACGTGGTCCTCGGGCGCAGACACGTGACAATCACCATCAAGGCGGCCAAAAACCTACAATACGTGGGGCAACAGAAAGTAATGCGCCTCGAGGCCGCGGACGATACCCGAGTGTGCCCGGTAGAGGCGGTTCGAGGTCTACTACGGGCGGCCCCTACGGGTTCACTACGGGACCTGTTCCTGACGCTGCCCGATGGAACGACCATCACCTCACGGTCGAAAATCACGAAATAGCAGCAACTGTCCAAAAAATCAAAACTGAGAGGATAATTTATTCCTTTTGCAATTATCATCTCTATATTTTTAAAGACTCGTGTGCGAAGTTGGGAACGCTAACTAGCATAAAAAGCTTTAGCACGGGGCTAATAAAATATTAAAAACGTCACGTTACGACCCCCCCCCCCCCCCCCCGAGATTGGGTCATATTTAAAGTCTATGCCCACACCCCCACCAGGGACTGGGCTTACACTGGGGAAATGGATTTGATCCATAGGAAATGCATTTCTACCACTTCTTTGCTTTCTCTGGCCTTATATCCACGGGGGGAGAGGGGGGGGGTGTAACGTGACGGGGGTCGTAACGTGACGGGGGTCGTAACGTGATGCAAAAATATGTAGGGCCTCATAACTTTTTTTCTAGTAAAGATAGAGACTTCATTCTTTCACCATTGTATAGGTATATATGTGACCACACATGGAAACTATTTTGACCTATTTCCTACTCAAACGGGACCCACTGTGGGTCATAATGTGACGGGGTCGTAACGTGACGGGGTCGTAACGTGACAGTGTCGTAACGTGACGAAAAAACATGTCAGGGCTGATAACTTTTTTTCTAATAAAGATTAAAACTTCATTTTTTCGCCATTTTGTAGGTATACACCAACCCTTTAATACCACAAAAGATCCGTTACTAATATTAAAGGGAACTTAAGTTATTAATGGTTTAGAGGGTGTCGTAACGTGACTGCCAAAACTACACCAAAATAGCAAAAATTGAGTTCAGTATGAAGGAAGCCATGTAGGCCATTCCTTTTATGGTGGGAAGATGCATATATGTGAATTATTATTGATTGCAAAAACTATTTGATTCTACCCCTTTTTTAATCTTATTTTATTTAAGATTTTATGATGGTGTCATAATGTGACTTTTTCATGTTTTCAGGCATAATGTGTCTAAATATTGGAGTTAAGTATTATTTTAAGGTTCTGGATTATGCCCTATAATGCCCTAGATGTCTCAAAACTATTCAAACTATTCCCAAAAAAGGATTTTTAGATATATTCAAAATATAGTCGAATTGCTGCCATTTCGTGATTTTCGACCTCACGGGTAATGACGAAGGAATGGGACCGCCTCCTACAGGCCACAGGCCAAACTGTGAAGACGTACACCCTCCACAGCCTCAGGAAAGCCGCTGCTACCCAGGCATTTGAGGCGGGCATACCTGAACTCAACATCCAGAGTTATGGAGGGTGGAGGTCACATGCCCACAGGGCATACATCAAAGTGACAGATAAAGAGACTGTCAACAAGTCTCTTACAAATGACTATGAAAAACTTTCCCACCCTCCTCTTCCCATAACTTTTGCCTTCTTGGCTATTTCTATTATTTTACTTATATATGTCAATTTTTATATTTGTCTTATTATTGATATTCATGTATTTATCTTATTCACATCAATAAGACTCATAAAATAAAAATTTTTTTTATAAGCCCACTACGGCTTCCATCTTTGTTTCATTGGGGATCTGGGGTAATGGGTTGCCCATGGCCTTTGGTCAGGGGTGGTCATTGCCCCCCCTAGTGAAACCACTCTGCACTAGCGCACCCCTGCCCCACCTCTCCACTATCGGCCGCACTAAACATCAAAGTGCGCAGGGTCGACACTGTCCTCTGTCTCATTCGCTTCTCAGGTCTCCTACACTCCACACCTATTTTCTACCCATCCACCCACTCCTTTTTCTCTCCTACTCCTTACACTCGTAGGGCTATTTCTATTATTTTACTATTACATGTTCTTTATAACCATGTAATATTACATAATCTTCATTATGTTATCACAAATCTTATAACAAATTGACAAACACATATATATGTCAATTTTTATATTTGTCTTATTCATGATATTCATGTATTTATCTTATTCACATCAATAAGACTCATAGAATTAAATAAAATTTTATAAGCCCACTACGGCTTCCATCTTTGTTTCATTGGGGATCTGGGGTAATGTCTCATATTATTCACCTCGGATATCACCTACTTCCGTCGTCTAGGCAGTTGCTATTGTTAATGCTATAACTACGGTAATAATTCCTAGCGCGTGGCGGTGAGCAGCTCATAACCGTAATTTGCTCATTCCTCTTCTGCTCACCGACCAGTACACTGTTGTTTTTCTCATCCGTTGAGAAAATTTTAATTTTATTTGGGAGTTAGCCCAATTGTTTGTACTACTTTGTGGCAGGTTTATGAGTTTCATACTCGTTGTATATTTACTTGAATAAAGCCTGTATTTGTCAATTACTATGTAATTAATTCAATATTATATTATATATATATATATATATATATATATATGGATGGAATACTACACACACAAGGAGTATTGTACTATAAATATAGTACCGCCACCTATTGTAAACGAGCGTACTCCGCAGTACAGTGGCTCCACCACATACTGGTGGTCAATACCTACCTTTCACCAGTCCCATTACTCTGTGAATCTTTGGCATGAAGGAATATGTAAGAATATATATATATATATATATATATATATATATATATATATATATATATATATATATATATATATATTAATATAGATACCTTCTTACATATTCCTTCATGCCATAAGGAAATTTGTTAAGGATAATGCAAAGTACACACAATAAAAAAAGTGATTTACATATGTATAGGTCATGCGTATATATCAATCATTTGGTGTAAATAAGTAATCCTCCTTGCTATTGTGTATACGCTTCTTCCCAAGACCTATACATGTGTCCATGTTACAGTCATTTATATGTCATATATGCCTGATTCTGTTAAAATTACGCCACTGTTCAATAATTTGTATCTCTGCATCTAGGGGACACCACTGTTGTTTCTATTTCATTTTTCATTAGTTATCAAAGTCCGTGGTATATAAAAAAAATCCAATGTTATATTATCAATTTTGATTATAAAATCTTTTCGAAGCCGTAATGAATATCTTTTCAGTAATGACATACAGTAAACCCAGCATTATTTTGTCTTTTTGATCTGAAAAATCCTTTTCTCTCAGGTTATGAAAGTTATGAAAGAAAATGTAAGAAAAAAAGGGACTGCATCCAAAGATAGGAAACACTCCAAGCGAAACTAAAAAGAGTTGGAAGATGGGAACAAAATGTTCCTGATCAGTACCTACAGAGAGGGCAAAAACACCCTCCCAGACATAGTAACCAAAAACTGGGAGATCCTGGGTAAATCCACCACCACTAAGCCACCATAAAGCAAGCACTTCCGCTTTCTCTTGAACTCTTCTGAGTGGCAACAAGTCATCTTTGTAGCTTGACACGTGCGGTCAAGGATACCTAGGTTTAAAAAGTCTTGTGTGAATTCCAGAATTCCTGAAAATGATACTTTTTGAATCATCTTTTTTTTTTCACTAGGAAAAGCTTTGGAATGAGAGTGGGCCCAAAATGTCATGCTGCAGCACCTAAAACATCAACCTGGTTATCATATTAAGCCGGCGTGGCCATTTAGAATGTCGAAATTCAGTTTATTTTGATTTCAAAATATATGTCGAAGAAACAAACATGGACCGGCCTGTCTAGCTACTGTAGGTGTAGCCTAGCATAAGGCCTACCACACCTTTATAAGAACTACCATGGACACGAGCTATAGGTCCATGAGATATGATATCCATTGAACTTACATCATTGTTTCTAGAATTCATATATATGAGGATATTCAAAGAATAAGTTATCATATAGAATGTAGATAATTCTTAGATAACAAACCCACCACTTTAGAGGATTCGTATGAATGAGGATAACAATCATGTTTGTTTATGACTATATGGGACATATAATCATACTCTTCTTAATTTTTAAAATTTAATTTGTTGCTGTTTATTGCGGGGATATGTAGAAGGACTTCAGGAGGGGACTCTAGGGCCACAATTGGCCATGATACTGGCTACCAGACCAGATGTTTGTTAGTCCGAAGTCACTGCTGAGCCAACACAGAATGGTTTGATGGTGGTGCAATAATATTTTAGGTGTTTCCAGAAGTTGTGTAATAACTGGAAATAATTTGATGAGCACAGCTCCCCATTTGATGGTTTCCCTGCCTCGACCGCAACAGACGTAGTCAGGTACCCCGGACGGTACCTGGGAACCGCAAACCTGTGTGCATAGGAAGATTGATAGTTTGGACAAAATTTTATCACCAGAGTGTGCTATATACATTCATAACATCAGCTCTTATCTTTATTTACCTTCATTGTTCGATTAACTGCAGTATTCAGAAAAAATTGAAGAGCTGTCAATGGGAATGTGTCACAATCACCTGCCCCACAATCACTTGGTCACAAGCTCCCATGTTGGCTCCTGGCCACCCGCACATGTCTGCAGACCGCAGGAAGATGTGTAAATGCTCCTTGTGAAGGAGGGTAGGGTTAGGGTCAGAGTAGGGTTAAGGATAGAGTTAGAAGCCTTTCTACAAGTTGGTATAGGGAAAGATGGTGGTTCAAGACAAGAATTTGTCTAGTGACACTGCTGGCTGCATCCGATGTCATACATGGCATGAGCCGCTAACCCAAGGGCAGAGGCCAACAGTTCGGACATTTTCAAAACTTTTGGCAGGAGTTTAGCACCAGAGTATACACATTCATAACATCAGTGCTTATCGCTATCTACCTTCAGTTGGGTTAACCACAAGATTTAGCTGAAAATTTAGGGGCTATTATTATTCCATTCCAAATCCCAACGTGGGGGCTCACGCACTGGGTTTCCCTGCTATCTGCTACCGTCAACAGGAGCCAGCCAACTTTTCACATTCAAAAAAAGGGTAAATGTCAAAAGTTATGAAACTCAAGCCACTCATATATTATGATTTTGGAATTGATAATTGAGCTTTACAGACAATCCATCAGTTTCTTTTTAAGCTTTAGAGCACTTCATAATGCGAATCCACATTTGATTAGACTGGCCCTTTGAGTGAGCACATGTGACATGTTGACAAACAAAACTGTGCAACACATGAGGTGGTTCCACCTGAAGAAAGTATTTCCTAAGGCTATGCCTGATTTGACATAACAAATCAGTGGATATGAAATGAGTGGATATTATAGAGGAAACCCATTAAAGTTTAGGGTCTGAGCCTGTATCTCATCGAGTTTGAATCATATAGTAATTCACAAGGCGAAGCCGCGTGAATTACTATGTGATTCAAATGAGATGGGATCGAGCTCTGACCAAAAACTTGAATGGGTTTCTGAATTTATCTCACCCTTAACATTGACTAATGAGCTAACATTTGTGACATTATCCCTCATTGGATATTTTCCCTAAATATCTAATGGGCGTTAGATACGAGTTCCCAATGTTAAGTATATGGAGAAAAAATATCTGGGGTGCGATAATAACCTGTTCACGGCGGCCACCTGAAGCAGTCATACACTCAGAGGCGGGCTTTAGCGTCTATATATATACCGCTTGGGAACGGGTCTCCAAAGGTCCATCATGGTAATTTGATGACATTATCATGTGATACGACATGTAATATCTAATATCATTTATCATTTCCATATGAATTTCTAATATGATAGTATACCTAAATTCTGTGAAAGTTTCAGGATTATTGATTAAGGTGTTTTTTTTCTAGTCAACAAAAACAATAAATGTTTGAAAATAATGCCTCAAGGCATCACCCGATCTGGATTGTTGATATCTTGAGGCATCACCTGATACAGTGTGATGATGCCTTAAGGCATCACCCGCTGTCAATGGGATAAGATGTGCAAGTAGAACACAAAATACTCCCCAAAATGTCCTCAGAATTTAGGATATTGCCTATAACTTTTTCTCATCTGAGAAAAAAAACTAGACTTACATTAATATCAACACCGTATACCTGCAGAAAGTAAACCTTAACATATGTACATTTTTATACGTAGGGAATCTACCTGTGAGGGATGTAGATTTACGTCGTGTGTTTACTGGGTTAATACAGTTTTCCCTACTTCTCACTTCGGCGCTGTTCCATCAACAATGGATGTTCATTTGCTACATGTTAATACATTCCATGGTTGTTCAGATCTATACCTTGTTCATCTGTTCATAAATTCTGTGCGTGGTTTCTATTGTGAACGCAGCTGTATTGTATCATTATCATCATCGAGCAATGATTATCCTCTCTCGAACCAGACTTTGAGAAGTAATCGCATATACGTTAACAATGGTTCTTTTCAGGTACTATTTCCAATTGTATAGTGGTAATGATGGCGCATTGATTTGCAAACCAAAAGGCGGAGTTGTTGGTGGGTACATGTTTGTTATAAGAAGGTTGCATTCCTAAATTGTAAAATTATTGTATGTGTAATGGTTATTTGTACCTTAAATAGTTTAAAAGAAAATCATGCATTGAGGCTATAAAATTATGATACAAAGCTTTATTTTGAATTACCTCGTTAATGTTATATGAACACATCCAGGAGTTGTCAGACGACTGCATATCTATATTCAACGGAAGAACGTGGTATTCCAAAAGTAAAAAAACCAAGTATATAACATAAAAACTCTGACAATCGGGGCAGAACTTCTGGAATACCATGCTTTACCATTTAAAATAGATTGATAGCACTTGCTTCTAGTTCCCGAGGGAACCAATGCCCCTATTATGAAAATCATGAAGTGATATAAACCTGCGCATTTTGTATTCTTGATCTTTATTACTATTTTCAAACAGGCTTTGCTGAAATGCATTTCATAATCAATAATAGGGGAAGGTGAGTCCATTGATTTATGTAATTCAAAAGACCATATATATAGAGATATTATCTAAATATGACGAAATCTAAACAAAATAGTCGTGCGACTATACCTATGAAAAACATCTTATGTGGATGATCGAAAATAAATCTGTTTAAAAAAATCAAAAGAATCTGATGTATCTTTAGAATAATGGCTACAACTGATAGTCACATAAAATGGACTCCACGACGTATTTTGTGCAATCTGGTCATTTTCTAGGACATAATTGCAACGTACCCCTTTGGGTACATAGAAACAGTGTGTGGTTTTAGCGTCAAGAACTGTCTATTTCTTATAGCCAACTGAAAATCTCCATTTGAATGTCAAACCCATATTTCAAGCCTTTGACTCATGGACTAATTGGCAGGTGGAAAACCCACATAAGACATGATTTCCTTCAAAATGCAAGAATATCAAGTATAAAAGAAGTTTTATATTATTGAGCTATGAAAAGTACACGTACCATTTTATATGGTATACATAGATGATATATTTCAATATGATATGTCTGTCTTGATTTTTTTCCAGATCTATATCTGAGTCGACGCTTTCCCCAAATGCTGTTTGCATATTAGCAGGTGGGCATCTCTATTTCCCTATTTGAATCATAAAAAAACCCAGGAAATTGATAATCTTATTTACAGTTGAAGAAAGGGACGTAGTTGGGTTTATATCATATTGTATGAATCTGTAAGGAGTTGTATTCTTGAATTTCCAACCCATAGATCGGGTGCATTTATAGTCCATGCTGGTGTATAAATTAGAAATATATCAATTTGATATCATTAATGTAACACATGATTACAGACGGAATGCAATAAAAGCAAGGTAATTTCTTTTGAATAACAAAAAAGCTTAATTCTTTATTCAGAAATGTCCCTTGACAACTCATTTTCGTAATCAAAGATAACATTCTCTTTTGTATTTCTGACAGAAATACATAATGTTGAACCTCAGACTGGAAGCATGCGTGGTGGAACAACCTTAACGATACAAGGAAACTTCCCTCCCAGAGAAACCATATCTACCATTGAGATTACCGTTGGAGGTGAGAATTGTCACATCTTTTAATTGTCTTTTTTTATTTCAAATTGACTTTTTTTCGATTGTAGGCATGTTGTTGTTGACACTATTCTGCAATACCAGGGGTGAGATGATATTGGGAATCACTAGAAATGGAAGGTAGACTTATTGTGAAATAAACAACTATCAAAGTAGAACCCCGCCTAACGGATACCTCACGTAAGCCCACGTGAACGTGAATGGTGAACCTTTGCTCGGTTCCTTCTACGTCTATTCTAACTCGTTTAAGCGGTCATCCCGCGTAAGCGGTCACTTTGGCCCTGAGCATGCAGTGGATTCTATAGTGCAATATGATCAGAATCTGAAAGAGTTAAAAAGATATGTCAAACAAAGGTACTTTAGTTATGAATGGCGCTAATTATTCTGAATAAGGGTTGAGACGTATCTATCGTCGCCTATTTCATCATCCTCATCTCGCTGTAATGGAATGTATCTCTAAGGCTGCTTGTATGTTACCTGTGATTCCATACGCAATAGTGGTGGAAGATCCGTTTATTTTGCAATAATAAAAAAAAAGCTTACGCAGGGTTCTACTTAGACTTGCTCAAGTCTTTGATTATGAACATTCATTAAATGGTTTAAGAAAATCGGAATACAATTCATTATAGCATGTGTCCTTCTCTGACTGGCCCATGAATCAAAGAATTGTCCACTCTGACCAGAATCTTCTGTTTATGACCCCAAGCCACTCTCTGTAACCCTATACTTCCCTCTACCCCTCTCCCCTCCAGTTTCCTGGCTGCCTGTGTTGTCATAGCAATATATTTCGCCTACTCCAGACTCTGCTTGATTGAGATCAGAGTGAGAGGGTATCAATCTCCCAGCAGATATCCTGACCATTGGCAGACCTCTGCTTGGGGAGTGTGGGCGCCAAAATCGCACCAGTCTTCACGGCCGGTTACGTATGAGACCAGTCCCTGTGTCACTCAGAACGGGTGGAGGGGTACGATACAGGGACTGTCTAGGTTCTACTGTACTCGAATGAAAAGGAATCAATGTACATAAAGTGTGAACTTGCACCGCCCCCCCCCCCCCAAAAGGGAGAATATTAAGAAAAGGAGAACAGTGTGTGTGTGTGTGTGTGTGTGTGTGTGTGTGTGTGTGTGTGTGTAGGTGTGTGTGTGTGTGTGTGGGGGGGGGGGGGGGGGGTTAGGTCCAGAGCCAGAGGCATATGAAAGAAAAGTGGCAGAGACGTTATATATACCAAGGAAATGTATAAACAAAGTTTCAAAACGCAAATTCGGGTGAATTAGCATTCCGTATTAATCGTTTTCAGTGACATATTTTCATTCAGCCTCCACAATGGTGCTGTAGACCCACTAACATAGTATCAGTAACAAGCAGGTTTGTGTCTAACCCTCGTATTACATATATGTTTCTATCACATGTAGGCACTAAATGTAGAGTTACTGACCAGACGTCTTCAGTCATAACATGCGTCACTCTACCAGGATCCGGCAGCTCTACCAACGCAACCAACACTACCAAGTACGAAGGTAAATAGTGCAATTCTTGGAAATGAAACATTTGTAAAACCTCACATGAAAAAGATTGAGGAAATATTGAGGGTTGCTATGAGAAATTTAATATTCGATAACGAGAAATTTAATATTCTCTGAAAGATCCTACCATTTTGATACATTATTATCGCATTATCTAGTTACATAAAGATAAAGAAATGATGTACAGCATGGTTATTTCTATTATGTTTTCAAGGTAACTGTGGCCTTAAGTGGGATTACTGGCGATACAACTTTCCAAACAGAGATATCTGGTACAGTGCTGACAGACTCCTTCGGACATTGACCAGAGACGACACTCCACAGAAATCAGAATACCTCTGTTCATTCTACTGGGACGAAACCTATGGCATTAGAACAAATCACTATTTAACAAGAACCTGGGGATACTTTAAACCACCTCATACCTGCAAATATACATTCAGGATAAGCCAGGCGGATGATCAAGTTGAACTCTACTTTAGCGAAACGGCGAATCTAGTTGACTACAATAAGGTGTTTGATGATACTCACTAGATTTTATAAACACCGTTTAATTCCTGCACGCTTACAATATTTACACACACGTGCCTAAACACCATCATATTCTAAACACTTATTCTAATATTTGAACACTTATTCCATATACCCTGATAAACCCTAATAACATCCCACAAGGTGTGAAGGGACCCCTCTCACCACTAGAGGAAAAATGTACACTTATTCCATATAGACCTAAACAATTGGTCCCCAAGTGATCAGACGTTGCACACGCATGGGTGTTTAATTTAAAGATAAATGCTGGTAAGTATTGCAGTGCCTTGTATGTCTACAACCAGATCTAAATTTGGTATTCGTGCTGCCAACTGGTGTTATAAGCAGTACTAAATCAGCAAAAGTCAAACCCCCAGGTACCTCACTCGTAAGCAAAATGCTATAAGGCACACCTGGTCGTGCTGGTATGGCTGCGAATCCCATGATAATATTGACGATAATGCAATTTACCTAGGTTTAGGAAATAATATCAAAATACTCACATTTTTTCATAAAAAAATAGCAATCAATGGAATATAAAGAAATGATTCCTCAGAGCATCATTGCGTACTGTTCCTGGAGATGCCTTAAGCCATCATGGCGTCATGCACCCAGGAATGCCTCCAGGCATCATAGCATAGTGAAAGGTTTAAGACAAAACGCGCTTGTCTTTTTTCTGTGTATATTAGGGATGACATCATGGTGATGTCAATATATGAATAAATTAGCTATAAAATGTTGTCACAACGGATAACTCTAACATCACCAGCGTACTACAGCGGGTGAAATGGCACTAGGCTGGCATATTTCAGAGCGTGCATTGTGCGCCATGCAGCGTATCTCACACAATTCCATGGAATAATATGTTCCTTCTGTTACAGAGTTTATTGTCGTCTTTAGTTTTCTGCTATTTTATTTCATTGATATTTTAAAACAATATAAAAACACATGTACAAGGTAATCTAATACAATATGAAAGCATCCACATAAACCTAATCCGGACTATCTATGTCCTACGATATAAAGGGTGCCACCCTTTGTGTAAAGTCCTAAGATGCAGAAACTATATTGGAAAAAGGTCCATGTTTTCATATTTAGGTGGCATTTTCATATGGTACAATGCATAACGAATTAGAAAGATAATTTCGAATGATCCTTTAAATAAGTAAAGATGAATTTGGGAAATCATTAGACGGAAAAATGAAAAAGAGAGTGCAGTGGAAATTGAAGTTATCTATAGGCATGCATGATCTTAGTCCTAAGTCAGGTGTAATGAAATTTTGAGAAATTGGTTGAGAATATTTACCAATTTAAAAAAGAGAGAACATGGCTTATATTCACAACTGATTCAATTGCTAAAACCTCCCGAGTGACCGTCCAAAGAATCTAATTTTCAGATCGTTAGCGCTACCCATGGTGATGGCATCAAATACTCACGAGTGTTCTCTCTCGAGAAGGATAAGTTGTAAGTATCTTATTTCTTTTATTTCTAGATCCAAGAGTTTGAATGGAAGATCACTATATTGATCCAAAATACCACTTTTTTAATCAATTTAATTAAAGTGGCGTTGGTAAGGCAACTAACTGCTTGTTTTCATCAATACTAGCTTCATGAAGCTTCGGATATACATTCTGTAAGGTCTGCATACAACAGGCAGCTCAGGCTAACTAACTAATGTAATGACAAACAAGCAGCTGTGGACGAGAAAAATTTATCTTAAATTTTTCTAATGTAAATTTTTTTTGTGATAGGTATACAACAATATACATAATGAAATACAGTACACAAAGGTATACAGTAATTAATAGTTCATCAAAGACAACAATTATTTAATAGCACCCTGAAACATGTGGGGTGGGTGAGAGGTAAAAAGTTTGTTGAAAGTTCAAACGACGGGAACGAAGTCACGTGATATGACGTCATACGTTAAGTAGACTGAATGTCCGGTAGGTGTCTCTGAGTGACTCTCCCGCGCTTAGGATGACAGCTGCTGTAATCATTACACATCACATGTTCGTCATAATGACAAACAAGCAGCTGTGGACGAGAACAATTTATTCAAACTTTTCCAAATGTGGAAATTTTTGATATTGGTTATACAACGGAATACATCATGAAAAACAGTACACAAAGGTATACAGTAATTACTAGTTCATCAAAGACAATAATCTATGAGTAGTAACCCTGAAACGTAGGGTGGGTGGGAGGCAAAAAGTTTGTTTTAACGACCATGTGTATGCGTTCACTTCATTCTTAGAGATCATACAGAATAACAATAAAGATACACCTATAAACTTGATTAGGCAATTTGTTATTGATATATACAAGTATTCATCATAATAAGTCAGGGTGGATTTCAAAACTATATCATTGACTGGTAATTGAAAAAGTAGGTCCCATGGCCACCATCCCAATCAAACTTTGTCTTGGCGCAATACATGGGATCGAAATACTATTGAAATAAATAATCACAATGAGATATACAAATAGAGAACGGAGGTTATCCAGCAATCCAGCAACATATATCTGTATGCTCCGGGTATGTTGATACACATTTCCTATAGATGTGTTTTCCATGCCCACTTTGTATTAGGTGGATATTAGATACATACATACATTTATCAATACACATATAGAAAAGTTTCTGTTGGCTATAAAACAAGGTTTGATTTACATTCTTTACGATACTGTTTAGATATCCAATATCAGCTACACAGCTTGAAGGTGGCGGAGCAGCAGAAGTACAAGTTGGTGTGCTCATGTCATGTCCCGAAACACCACAACCGCAGCCGAAGGGCAAACAAAGCAACGAAATAGGAAACATCTACACCAAATCAGACATCAAGAATGAAATCCAGGTCGGTGCTTATTGTGACAGTCACACAGCTATCTTACCCCCAGGTATGGCTATAAAACTTAATCATAATTCCAACTTTGACAATGTAAACCTTAATTGGATATTATCATAAACCTATGGCCGTATGACCTACACATACTGCCCAGTGCTACCCATGACGTATATATTGACGTACGTCACAATGTGATGTACAAGGTGTTACATCACGTGACTAGCTAGAATTTCCCCATTTTTAGGTATATCATTACCCCTAATCCCGCAACACAAGAGTAGAAAGCAGAGTTTGGGCAAATAAAATTTATTTTAATTTTATGAGCGAGAATAGAAGATATTAATACGTGATAGTAATATCTTAAAGATAATAATATACATATGGTAGATATGTTATATTATATGATAACATATTGGTAGATATGATACATATTTGGTAATATGGTATATGGTATACATGAAGTAGATGTGATACCGTATAAGGTATTACATATGGTGATATGTAATAATAGAATACATATTGATATACATGTATAAAGTATTATGGTATATATGAATATACAATGTGTATAAAAATAGCCCCTACGATAGTAGGAAGATAGAAGGTGAGGGTGGGTGGGAGAAAATTAGAGTGCGTCTGAGCAGAGTGAAGCGCAGGAAGAGAGTGAGATAGATTGTGAGAGCGTGCTTCACTACGTGACCCAATAGTTCACGTGGCTCGCACTAGGGGGCGCGCAGGGAGCGCTGGTAGAGAGGGAGTGCGCTAGGTGGAGCAATGACCGCCCCTGACCCTACGGCCATGGGCTACCCATTACCCCTAATCCCGAAACACAAGAGTAGAAAGCAGAGTTTGGGCAAATAAAATTTATTTTAATTTTATGAGCGAGAATAGAAGATATTAATATGTGATAGTAATATCTTAAAGATAATAATAAACATATGGTAGATATGTTATATTATATGATAACATATTGGTAGATATGATACATATTTGGTAATATGGTATATGGTATACATGAAGTAGATGTGATACCATATAAGGTATTACATATGGTGATATGTAATAATAGAATACATATTGATATACATGTATAAAGTATTATGGTATATATGAATATACAATGTGTATAAAATAGCCAAAAATCCATGAAAGGAAGTGGCGTGGAGGGTGGGATAAAAAGTTTAGTCATTTGTTAATAGACTTGATAAGCGAGTCATTAACTTGAGTGGCACTCGACACTCGGATGTAGCTCCTGTGAGCGTTCTAGCGCCACCCCCCGTATCTCTGGATGGAAAGTGGCCGCGGCCTTTCTCAGGCTGTGTAACGTATACGTTTTAGCCTGGATCCCCGCCAACGCCGTTAGCCTGTCCCATTCCTTGGTCGTTATCGGGGACCGATCGTTGTTCATCAGGAACGGGTCTCGGTCGCTAGACGTGGGTACGGCCGCGATCATTGCTCTTATAGCTCGTAGTGGACAAGAGCTCCGGTCGGGAGATGGCTGGAGAGTCACGTGCTTCTCCTCTCCAACACACTGGAGGTTCTTTGTCGCCTTTATACGGACGGTGACGTGACCTGACGTGACTTTCACGTCGCCGCGAGTGAGATGTCTCTCCGGGTCGAACCCTCGGACGGATGGTGGGGCGACCTCGCTCTGCCGCAGGGCCGCGAAGAACATCAGCAGGCACGTGCTCTCGTGGATCGGTCGAGGGGCGTGGCCGTTAGTCCGCCGAGGACGCCCCTCAACGCCTCCATCGGGATGGGCGGCTTGATGTTCAGTTTGTACGACTTGTCCCTCTTCATCGCGTCGATGGCCCACTTTATCCTCGCGTCCTCGGTCGCCGCGACGTTGCCCCTGGACAGGCGCAGGTGCGACCATAGGTGCGACAGGTGGTTGGCCACGGTCGCCGGCAAGGGGGCCCAGTCGGCTCACGTACTCTATGTAGGAGGTGATTAGGCTGACCGACGGCTGCTGTGGATCCGTACCCATCCTCCGGCAGAACGCGATGTAAGTCGATACGGCGCTTCGCTGGTTGGCGACCGTGCCGGGGGCACGCGCCGCGGCTTGACGCGCAAATGCCCTCTGCTGGAGACAACGCAGCGCCGGATCTGCAGGAGAGCCGGAGGACAGGCACGAATGAGGCATGATTACAAGGCACGACAGACATGACAGGTTATGCAGTGACATGTAATGTACAGCGTTATTATAGTCCTTGGAGGTGAGGTGCGACCGGCTGAGGGCGTCGGCGACCGAGTTGAGGACTCCCGGGATGTGGGTGTACAGGAGGTCCACCTGCAACTTAGCCTGGACCATCCAGGCCTGACGTGCGCACTGGGCGAGGACTCGGTTGTGTGCCCGCCCCGACGTCAGTGCCTGCACGGTCCCCATGTTGTCGCAAAACACCTCCACCCTCGTGCCCCGGTCTCGGTCCGTCAAGAATGTGTTGAGGGCGTAGATCGTGTTGAGGGCCTCCAGCTCCGACATGCATTCCACCGGGTCTCCGACCGGGCAGACCTGTCCGGAATAGGCGAGGCAACCGACTCCAGAGAGGCACGCATCCACGGTGATACATTTGGTCGGGGCGCCCCTGGGGATCAAGGCACGCCCATTCCAGCCGTCAGCGAATCTGGAGAACCAGTCGAGGTCCTGCCGCATGTCCGACGAGACGTTGATGTAGAATCCGGACATGCCTTGCAGGGCCTCGAGCAGCTTGCTGACGAATGCCCTTGCCGGCCGGATACACTTGGCGACGTGCAGAATTTTGCCCAGGACGGACTGCAGTTGCCGCTTCGTGAGGGAGCGTTTCTGGGAGACGGCCGCGACATGCTGCCGCACATCCTGTAGCTTATCTTCCGGGACAGTCATGTTCGCGGCATCGATATCGATGCCCAGCCAGCGGACCACCTGGGACAGCTCCTGGGCTTTGTCCCGGGCATCGGGGAGACCCAGTTCGCGGAAGAGCTCCCGGGCGGTCGCGAAGTCCGCCGCGGCTTTTTCCTTTGTCGGTGAGATGATGATCAGGTCGTCGAGGTACATGGCCCCCTCGACCCCCTTGCCGGCCAGAATCTCCACGATGGTATCCGCCACGTACTGCATGTGGTACGAGGACACGCGGGCACCAAACGGCATGGCCGTATCACAGTAATACCCGCCGTCCCACATGAAGCACAGGAGGGGCCAGTCGAGGGGGTCGCACCGGAAGTTCTTGTATGCCCTCGCGATGTCAATGGAGGCCATGTAGCTCGAGGGACCCGACCTCAGGAGACGTGAGACGAACCTGTCGATGGTAGGGAGACTGAGCTCCCTCTCCTCCCCGTAGACCGAGTTTTTCATGACGAAGGCATTGACACTCTGTTGCCGCGGGAACGTCATGTCCATTATCACCCTCCGGGCATCGGAGTCCCGTTTCTCCCGGGACATCAGGGGAGAGACATGGCACCACGGGCTGAACGGGGCATCGGATAACGGTCCCAGCAGGTTCGAGAACGACAGCTCCTTTTCAACAAAATGCCCTACCTCGGTCGGGTATCCAGTGGCACTGGGGTGATAAGGCACCCCCTTGGTGTCCGTCACGGGACCGAGGTATCCCAGGGGGAAGCCATAGCGTATGAAACCCAGTAGTTCCTCCTTCCCCCTCATGCCCGTGAGGTATTTCTCCCATGCCCGTAGCCGTAGGTCCGTGGGGAGAGTTATTTTGCTACACATCGCGTTGGGCAGCCCCGTGGCCCGCACGGCCTCGTAGATGTGGCCGTGCCCAACCGGGGCGCTCTCGTGGATCTGCGGCCATTCCGCGCGCCAATGTGTCCTGAGTGCCTCCGGGTCCGTACGAGTCCCGGTGGCAACAATCCCGGTCCGACACACCTCCTCGAGTTTCAAGTCCCGGGATGAGGTAGGACGGCCACGTGGTCCCGTGGAGCCGTGTTGTTGTTATTGTTTTGCACTGCCTCCCCGTCACGTGGGGCAGCTCCGACCGGGGGGGGGCCACTGACCACCTGTGCCCACGTAGCCGGAGGCGGTTTCCTGTCCCGTGTTGTTTCGCGTGGGGACGGCTGTGTGATGTCACGTGCCGCGCACCCGTTGACCCCGGGAGCCTGGGTGGGGGACACACGTGTACATCCTGTGCCCGTTTTTGGCCGGCTGCGGAAGTCCATGTTGGTACAGGGCATACGGTCCAGGGTCGGCCGCCCTCATCGTGTATCCGGCCTGTGGGGTGTATCCGGCCTGCTGCACGCGGCATGTTGTTTGAGGGGCTACCGGCTGGGACTCGTACCCCATGGTGTACCCCAGCTTCCGATTGCAGGCATGGAGGGAGTGCACGCACTGTTTTCCGACAGAATCACAAAATGAGCATATATGTACCCATTTAACGGGCCCATCCTCGTGCCCGCTTCTGTGCCTGCACCCCCTCTCCGAATTGAACTGCCGGCACGGCAGCTCTCTGGCCCGGTTTTTTCCTCCATTGTCCGGTCCGGCCGACTGGGTCGATGTCGTCATAGCGAGCCAGACTCGCTCCTCTTGTATCAAACCGTAGTCAGACCAGCTAAGCCTCCCGGCCTCAATCTGGTCAAACACAAACTGGCTCCACCGCCTAACTCCGGCCCACGGCCGAGACTGGGCATCGATGGACACCTGGTGGAGGTGCTTAAACATGTGCTCACGGTCCGCGGGCTCCACGGCTCGGTCGTCCCCCAGCAGACCGATGAAAGCGCTAACATACTCCATCGGCCCTAGGGACCCCCTCACCTCCAGCTTCTGCGATAATGTATACACGGCCTCATGGTCAACAAACATATACGGCTTAGATGTTAACCTAGAAATGTTCAGATCTGAATGGAGCTTACCCGCCGTCCTGTCGTGCTTGATGGCCTCACGGTCGAGCTCGCGTTGGATATAGGAGTCGGCCGCGTACCGCTCCCTCAGCTGGCGTGGCGCCGGGAGAACCCGTGAGGCCTGGTCCTCGGCCCACTCCTGTGTGCGTCGATCCGCGGCCGACTGGACGGTTGGTGGCCGTGAGGCCCGGTCGGACGTCCTCTGCTCTGCCAGCTGGTTGATCGCGGCCAGGACTCCGCCGATCTGTTCCTTCACGTCGTTCTTAAAATCCGCGAGGCCTTTCTGAACGGCCACGAGTCGGACCCTTTTCACGCTGCCTACCTCGGAGGCCGATTCCACATGTTCTTCAGACGGTCTGTTCGTTGATTCCGACACTGCCTCCGCCTCCGCATCTGTCGTTTGCGAGTTGCTCGGGCCGGCTCGTGTTTTTGGCATCCTCACGTGTTCCTGCGATCAATTAACCCGTAGATTTAAACCCTAACGTCCTCGGTCCGATACTCGTGGAGTATGCGGTGCCGCGAGCAGCGTTGGGCCAAAAATAGCGGAGAAAATTAGAGTGCGTCTGAGCGGAGTGAAGCGCAGGAAGAGAGTGAGAGAGATTGTGAGAGCGTGCTTCACCACGTGACCTAATAGTTCACGTGGCTCGCACTAGGGGGCGCGCAGGGAGCGCTAGTAGAGAGGGAGTGCGCTAGGTGGAGCAATGACCGCCCCTGACCCTACGGCCATGGGCTACCAATGATACAAAAACGGGCTGACTCTCTTAGTACGTCAAAACACTTGGTGAATATTATTAATCAGATATATTCCTCTGCCTTCGATATCGGGATGTATCTGATTAGTAATTTTACCGCATATCTTTGACGTACGAAAACAGTAAGCCGGTTTCCATATAGTGTAACAAGTAGATCCCAATTCCGAGGCAATCACCCATACAACCACTAAGCTGTGTAGACACATGAACTCATCCCTCATTCGTAGTAGCATTCTCATGTAGGACGCGAGGCCTATGATGTCCCAGAATATATGATGACATAGCACTATCGTAAAACTGGATGAGGTTTAATCTTGGCCACCGTACTCCACGACTGGATTTTGGCAAAGTGACTTCATGAGGCGAAGCCGAGTGAAGTCCGGAGCCAAAACTTCAGGAGTGAAATGCGGTGGCCAAAATTCAAACGAATCAGGTTTTGATTTTATCCTACCATTTCTCCTCTATTTTGGAATATTACGTGATAACAATGCTGCCTGTATGCCACTAGTGGCATATAAAACTCCGTATGCCAGTCAGCGTGGCATACGGAAACCCAATGTTAGGCCTATGGGATTTTATATTAGGGGTAGGATAAACATAACGGCCTTACCCCTTAGATAATGGGATGGACAGACTAGAACCTTAGTCTAGAACTCAAACTAGTTTGACAAAGTAAGTCCTTGCAGATTGTGGGCATTCTTCCCAATAGACCGTCTTCCATATTCAATGACTTGGATTTGCTGCTGATTACTTATTCATGATGTATTTTGTTTTGTAACAGCTTTATTGACCGCAAATTCACATAGTTGTTACATGATTTTCAGCTTGAGGTCAAGACATACTGGACAATACAATGTGTTGGTTGATACATCAACACGTTAATCTTTTACGATACTTGTTCATTTCAGGTGGTTTATTCAAACCACATCAAACTGTCAGAGATTATATAAAAGATCTTGCTGGAGTATACATTATACAATGCAGGTATTAAAGACATCCTGCCTAAAGGTCCAACATTGGTAGATTACAGGACATCACACAACAAAACGAAAAAGGTTAAAGATAGTTCAAGTGACGATGGGAGATGTCTTAACTATCATGGCAGTTATAAATTAACATTGACTTCTTAGAGCCAGACCACCGCTTTATTAGTTTCCCTCAAATCCGTTGTAAATTTTCGCGCCTGATGATATTTGATATAACATTCTAGATCAGTCAAATCTAGAATTTATTTTATGGGAATTTTATAGGAACCCAACCGTTATTAGCAGACAGTTCAGATTAATGCATGTTTTGCGAGGAATAATTTGGGAGGAGATTTAGAAGAATGGTCTAGGCACTCTTCTTCGATGCATTTTGAAGCACTATCGCAATTTTCTTTTAGCAAAAAAAAAATTATTGATCACTTCAGTACAATCATTTCCTTAGGTTGCATAAACAGTTCACACATTCAACTACGTCTTTTTTATCATTTCTTTGTTGTGTGGTCACCTTTGCTCCTCCCCCACCTGTTGTCTTATGTAATCTGTCTAGGCTATTTTCCTTCCCTCTTAAGACTAATCCCTTACAAGATTCTCCCCTTGATACCAGACTCCTGGGGCCCGTTTACTAATCTAGGATCGTTCATATAGACCCTTTTCTGCATACCATAGAGACCAAGGGACCATGTTGGTCAACTTTATTCCAAACTTATGGATGACCTTATGAAAGGCTAAATCTATCATAGCAAACAGACTCAGGTATCATTACACGATAATCTTTGTAGGAGGTACAGAAAATGGTCTTCATATAAGATCCTAGATTAATAAACGAGCCCCTGAGTACTTCTCTTAGTTAGTTTCTACTAGCTAACACCTTTCCTAGTTTTGTTTGGATGGATTGCCACCCTTTATTTAATTGTTCATAGTTAATTGGAAAGCCTTTTCTCAGGATCATCGAGTACTAGATTAACACATTCGAGCAAAAATTCAGAACAGCCTGTTCCTTCATTGGTGACTTTACTAGTAGCCATAGCTAAAGAATTCTTTGTTAATAGTCCATCAGTATCACATCTCGCTAATTTCAGGGTGCTGAAAATAATACATTACACTGAATGGTATTGGTTTGCATGTTCCATCGCACACTTAACCTGACCTTTCCACAGCATGTGCCATTAATCAAATTCCATTTCCAATTCATTGTACACCGTTTTATATGTAACATCAGAAAGTAAGTCCTTACCATATTGATCTCATTGATTATCTTAAAATACATGATTCAATACAGTTATTTCCATCCCAACTTAGAGACAAATACGGGTGCCCTTCTACCCTTACTTCACACAACACTTAAAAACAAACTAAGATTTTTCAAGCCTTTTTGTAGTGGGTCAATTAGATCAATCAGAAACTTGCGAAAAGAAATTTGATAGAGACGTCACCTATTGTAAACGATATGGGAGGACTAGTCTGATCTATTTATCTGAAGTAAATATCTCACGGAACGAAAAGTAATGAGACCAAAATCGGAAAGGCACCATAAATGCCATTTGATGAAGGGTTAATAATATGGTATATGCAGGTGTCATTTAAATTAAGCTGCCCGATTAAGATGCACGAATGTATGACGTTATTGCTACCGCTATGCAGGTTGCTATGTAGGTTGCTATGCAGGTTGCGGTGCGACTTCACTCTCCATAACAACATTCTGATGTTCAAGGTGAATGTTCGGGGATTCATGGTGCCTTTAATCAAGTTACTGTAGGGTGAGACCATGAGGCAGGGACATGTAAAATGGAGTTTTCAATGATTTTCGGTATATAGTAATAAAGAGACATAGTGAGTGTGACTGAATTACATCTGTTCCTCGATATTTTGGTCAGAAATACTCACCTCATTCTTCGAATTTCGGTGAGTATTTCTGACCAAAATATCTCTGAACAGATTCCATTCAGTCACACTAACCATGTTTCTCTATATTATTTTTTAATCATCTTTTTGAAATTATATCTAACACTCATTCGCATCTAAACATCCTGACTGTGTGCACCTAATTTAGAAGTTGCCACCCATTCTACGTTGTTCCTTTTCAATCTGTGAACATTCCAATGTTCTTAGTCCCAGAATCAAAAGAACGATAGCTATTACAATAGGTTCACCAGTCTTTTCAGGTAGTCTATTTCAGGTGATACAAGTATACGGAGTGCTGCAAAACCGATAACTTACTCTAGGAGAGTTGTGACAAAATAAATAATATACAAGACAAGGACAATAGAAATAGACTAGACAAGGACAGTAGATAATACTTTGAGAATACTTCAAGACAGTAACAACATCAGACTATAGTCCTGAGCGTTTAATATGGGACAAAAACGCTAACTTTTTCTAACTTGAAAAAGGGAAATCGCTGTTATGTTGTGAATAATGGGACGATTTTTATAAACAAAACATCTTTAGAAGGCTAAGACTTGGGCCTATCTATTGTTATATATCTCATTTACCTGTCGTAGATTGGATATCAGAATTTGTTTAGGTAAAAAACACTAAAACATGTTACCTTCTTGCCTTCACAGTGATTTAATTAAAAATATATCACGATGACCTATAGAAATAAACACCCTATCTTCTTAGACCTCTTCTATGACCTCAGGCCAAAGTTCTTTGATAAAATGACAGGTGGCACCACAATTTTAGGATCTTAGGCCTGAGATGTTATGTTATGTATTCTTTCTGAAGTTCTCTTGATTTCTATCTACTTAATTTTCGAAAATATCATCTTTTTACAATTGCTGTATTTCATTGAACTAGATATTGTGATTTTACCCATATTAAACGCTCAGGACTATAACACAGGTGCATTTGTAATTGAGGACTGCTGGAGATTGTACCTCGTTTTTCACATGATCCACAGGATTCAGTATTGATTTTCCCATAGGAGGATTACATCTCCTTTTTCTAGCCTTTCCAGAAACCTGTACTTATGCTTCCCATGGAAGAATATGCACGTCGTTTTCTCTTTGATACTTTTGATGATAGTCTGTAAACAGATCATCCTGCAAGCATTTAGACCTATTGAATCAGAGCAAAGGTCTGAAGATACAAACTATTGTTAAGTTATAGATCTAATATAGAACCTATCGGTATACTATTTGTATATGTTCAGATGAAAACTTAGGATAAACCGGTAATTCGTTTCTTGTCTAAAATATTGTGTATCAAAAAACAATTCAGCTGTCCCCACCCATTACACACTCCTCCTTTTGGCCCTTTTAATAAGGCGCTCGCCCTTTTGGATCCACCACAACACTAGGATTATCGCCGTCTTACTGGCAAATTGAAAAGAACTAGTCTCGTATATCTAATTATTTCATTTTTAGTGGAACAGGGATGCTGTTTATCTGATCGCTTGTTTGTTTCTTTATACGACAGAAAATTACCCTGGCCGGCACGTCGGGGTCCAACGACAAGAACGAAGTGCAAGTGGTTACCATAATATCAGAACAGGTTGATGATCTCAAACTTAGATTCATACTCTTTGGCAAAAAGTCTGGTATGTATTTTATCAATTTGAATTCGCATATATAACAAAGATGTCAATACAAGTTAAAATACTGTTGATAACTTAGAATATGAAATAGGAACAAAATGAAGAAAGGAGAAAAGACCCACGTGTTAGACGTATAATTCCCAACACTGTACAAATAAAGATGTGGAGATACAAAAGTATCTCTCGGAATTTTGTTTTTGAAGGCAGTATTCAAGCTAGATTACATATATGTCTTTTTATCATATCCTCAAGCCTAATATAGCGAACTCTGATATGAATTCCTTATAGGTAAGGGCCGGGGTCCACTGAGCTCGAGATACACTCCGACATGCCCTATGATGCACCTACCGATATGAAATAGAAATCGCGTGGGAATGTGATCTCTCATCAGGGCAGCTGACCATCTCTCTGTGATTAGCCTCCGATTAAAAAGGGGGGGTCTATGATTTCTTCCTGATGGAAAACCCGCATCGTAGAATCTCTACGACATTTTAACCTGTTGAAATGTCGGTGGCAAATTGTTTGGGAGCATTTCGGACGCCAGGCCTTTCTATAACAATGATTCAGTATTGATTTTCCCACAGAAGGATTACATCTCCTTTTTCTAGCCTTTCCAGAAACCTGTACTCATGCTTCCGACGGAAAAAAATGCACGTCGTTTTCTCTGTGATACTTTGGATGATAGTCTGTAAACAGATCATCCTGCAGGCATTTAGACCTATTGAATCAGAGCAAAGGTCTGAAGATACAAACTATTCACTGCACGAGAACCACCATTTTACATATATGACCGCACCATGGACACATATATACGCCAATAGATAAGGTGTATACACACGGGGAATAGGACGACCTTGTATACGCAAAAGCATACATATACGCCGGGTGTATATATAAACTGATGGTGATCGTGCAGTGGTTGTTAAATGGCCATTATTCAAGTTATGGATTTAATATAGAACATATCGGTATACTTGCATCGTACCATATGGACTATTGGGATATACTATTTAGAACTGCATCTGTATGCCTACTTGATAATTTGCAAATTCTCCAGAATAAGTGCCTAAGAATGTATCTGAAACTCGGGCCCCGTACACCGGTGAAAGAACTGCATGCCAGAGTGAAAACACTGTTACTGGTAGAACGTAGAAAGCATATGTATATAAGATCACGCAATACAAACTACCAAGCTGAACAAACAGCTCACACTAGGGCAAATGATGCACCGCTTTTGCACACATATAGACCGAATTGTCAGGCATATCAAAACTCTGTACATTATTCAGGTGCAACGACATGTAATGCTCTAGCTCTGATAACCCGGAATATACCCACCTATCCTGAGTTCAAGTATATATCCAAACAAAGAAAGCTGAACAATATCCCTACCGCATATTGATACTGGATCTGGTCTCCCTTCTGGAGGAGAGAACTGAACACTTGCCTTTACATTACAAATTGTGTGCCTCTAATCTAGATGGCATAGCATTAATGATGATTTAAAGATGATGTGAATTTGCTGCATGTTTGTGTCTGAGTGGTGTTCTGTATAGTTGCTGAATGTTAACCTGCAACATGGGAGGCCAAGCGACGAAAATGAGCTTGACTGCATAGCTGACACTATCGGCTGCTTTATTGCTATTAACCAACTACAGGTGTTACTTCAAAAAAAGTGTAAACTGTAATCAATGACGTCAATAAAGAAATTCTTGGAGAAAAAAGAAAATCTATGCAGCTGAGTTGATATACTGATGTGATTATATTGGGACAAATGTATTATCCAGAGATGATTCATTTACACAGTTTTCTTGTCGTATTTTAGGTGTAGTACCCGTGTCTAACTCGTTATCTGTGAAGCAGGCGCTCAATGCCTTGCTGTCAGAGTATTGCGGAAAGGTCGATGTGACCCCGGAGAAAGAAAGTTCTCAATTCAAGTACACTGTAGCCTGTGAAGCCTCTCGCGGTAAGCAAATTCATATATATTTATTGCAATTCGATTAACTGATTTCTTCTTTCTGTCGTAGTTATATGAATCAATATTCTATTCTATAACATTATAGGTTTTCATTATATGTTGTAATTTATGGCCTTAAAGAAATTGAGAGAAATAATTCATGTTTACTGTATCAAAAGATATCACACTTACCTTTGTACTGTCCTGTACTGTCCTGTAATGTCCTTACCAGTTTGATGTACTGACCTCCTATGGAGTGTCATCGTTTGTATATACTGTTCATTACAGCTGCATGTAAGAACGCCAGTACACTGGTGAATGTATGCTACTTACCTGAATAAAAAAAAAAAAGAAAAAAAAAGTTAGGGTTGCACCTGAATTTCCTGGGCCCTTACTCTTTTTGATCACTTGCAATGCTTTATCTATAAACGTATCAGAAGGTAAGGGTGCGAGAAAAGGCTCAAATTGGTTTACCTACCGTTTCTGGGGTATTCTTACAAAAGTGCGTTGTTATCATATGGACTCTCTTACCATTGAGGACCCACTGCTTTCCACCATATGCTAGGTTTACACCATCATCCTGGCAGTCCCGGCAATAAATTTTGCCAGAATCGTAACCCGACTTGGTACTTTTATGGCAGTCTTTTGGTCTTTGCCCGCTTGGCCCCAAATGTCCCGTTGACTTAAGCCGGACGGCATTGCGTTGAGATTGATGTATGTCGACTTGGTCGCCGGCGCTTTCTGGTCGACCTAAGACCACTTACAACATTCACAATTCAGGTCACTTAGGACTACTTTCACTCACTTTTAATACACAAGTCGAGCCCAGTTACGGAGGAACATGGTCCTTTCCTCCCTGTTCGTCCACAGCACCTTCCCGACAGCTTCCTCAATGTATTGTGAGTGTGTTCCAGTGCCTTCGTGAGGCAACACCTCATCTGTCATGTGGGGTCACAAGGCTCGGTCCTTGGACCAACACTATTCATAATATCTATTAATTATATTTTCAAAGAAATTGTGGAAAGTTCAGCGATAATTTATGCAGATGATGCATTCAGGTCCTGATTAGTAATGATATGGACCCAGAAGTGGCAGCAGCAAAATCACTGTGAGATCTTGAACGAATAAGTTGTTGGATAAACGATCACATCGGATTAAATATTCAGAAAAGCTAATAAATCTGGGTCAGCATAAGGTCGATGAATTATTCATGCCAATATGTAAAATTAGTGAAATACCACTACAAAGGGTATCTAAATTTAATTACTGAGGAATATTGATAGTTATTTAACCCACAAAAACCAAGTACAGAAAATTGTGGCGGAATCAAGACTAGATGGCACAAGATGAGATGTAAAAATACCTACAAGATGTTAAAATACCTACTACCTGAAGAAACAAGAATTCTAATTTTGAAGCAAACAATCGTGCCTATTTTTGATTATGTTGATTTTTTTTTATACTGGTTGCTCAATAAGAGATCAAAACTCCCTAGATATCGCATTTAACCTTTGTATACGATCAACCCTGGAGTACACCAAATACGGGGAAACTCGATAGAAGATTTGAATAAAAACATTGCAAAATAAGGCCTTTAAGGTATAGAAGAGTTATACATCTACTGATGCATATACTTTGGTGGTCAAATGACCCTATACATTGCACAAAGGGGATAGTAAATACAGGAGGAAAAACAAGATAGTTATAAAAAAACGACCTCCCAAATACCAAAATATTCAGAAAAATGCTTCTTCATTAAGTTATACTATTTTGGAATGAATTGCCAAAAAAAGATATAAGTAAACCAAGATAGAGCATATTTCAAGACTTTTATAAAGGAATTTCTACTGATTAATGACAACTTTTGGTAGGATAATATATTGGCCAGCCCGCAGATACGTTCATTATCATAAAAGTAATGACGAAATCATAGAGTATGTTAGTGTCCCACATTGTATCTCCTTTGTTTGTCTTCGTGAGTATTTTTCAAATTTACCTGTGAGTAAATTATTGTAGATGTTGTTGATGCAACTACATATAAGAACTCCCAGTAGGGTGAATGTACGTGCTTCATTGAATAATAGAAAAAAAACAAAAAAACACAACTTAGTTTAGTTCTTCAATTAACACACATATGTTATCTAGAAGTAGTTTTTTGCTTATTTTAACACAACTGTGGATGTTTCATTGATTAAATTGGGTTTATTAGGCATAATCTACCAAGGGGAATTTAGTGGATTATTTGCGTGATGTTCTAGGGACTTTCCTTGTATGCGTTGTGAAGAAGAAACTTCTATTGCAATCTGTGATGTAAAGCCTAGAGCCTTACTCGCATAAGGAGTAGACCTTAAGAAAAAGAGAGTAACAACTCAAACACAGATGTACAGTTAAACCCCACTGTGAAGACAGGAAGGTAACATGTTTTAGTGTTTTTTTACCATAACACAGGTATATCAGATATATACCAATGGTTAGGCCCAAGTCTTAGATTTCTAACAATGTTTTGTTTATAAAAATCGCCCCATTATTCACGACACAACAGCGATTTGCCCTTTTCAAGTTAGAAAAAATTAGCGTTTTTGTCCCATACGCTAACTAGTTTTTTGTCCCATATTAAACGCTCAGGACTATAGCATTCTGCGTCCATTGAAGAGAAAGCTTTACCTGATATGATACACATATCAGGGGGTTAACAGAACAGGCTTGGCATCTGTGAGCTCTATTCTCTCATTGGCTGTTGTACCAACAGCCAATAGACGATGACCAAATCGTTCCGGTTTAGCACCTCTTGTCGTCTGGCGCACATTAAAGAAGGCAACTCAAGGTGTCACTGGTAGCACACCCTGCCCCCATATGGACAGACTAGGAACTAGAGCTGAGCAAAGGGGTATTATATGCCATTCAAAGCATGATAGCTGAACTGTAAAGATCGGGAGGAAGACACTGATCAAAATGGTTACTCTTCTAATCAGGCAATTTGTTCAGTGATAAATAGTGGTGATTAAAATGATTACATTCTTCTCGTAGAAACCAATATTACTTGAACAGGATAGGGATGTATAGGCATTTCTTTTTATCTTTGCAACATGGCTCTCCTAAAATGAAACATTAGGTTATGGCGTAGAATTATATAAAAGTTAATTCAAAGAATATTTTGTGTTAATGACTAATAATAAGAATCCCAAGTGACAATAAGACATCATGGAACACTCACAGGTGACTTTATCACATATGTCTAAGTAATTATGAGAGAATTACATGGGGTAAATCTGTTCAGTTGTCTACTAAATATACATCTTTCTGGAAAGTCCATCATATGTGTATCCTTTGTCCTATATATAAAATGGTTGCCACAAGGTAGTAGAATACTCTTGATACATTTAATTTTAGTAAATATAACCTTTATACGGACATTTGGAATAATTTGAAGTAAACGTTTAGTGACTGTCAATTGGGTTCAATTTCTGGTAGAAGTGACTGCATTCAATAAAGGACATTTCATTTTCCTTTGCAGGCGATATACCTGATTTACAGGTAGTCTTTGTTGGAAATAAAGAAAGTTACAGTGTGACGGAGAAGTCAAAAGGTTCTAGCTCAGAATATTACATTCTAACATATGGCAATATTTGGTCTCTTCCCATAAAACAAATTGCTTCTCCAGAGGAGGTAAGTCATTAAGTTATCATATTCTTTTTTGAAGAGATTGCCTTAAATACTTAATGGTAGCGCATGATGCAGGAAAATTATAGGTTGGGAAAATTAACGTGTTCTTCATCAACGGATCCCTAGGGCTGTCGTGACATCTCCCACTTCTCTTAGCTTCAGAATTCATGTTTGCGACGGCCACCTGAGCATACTAGAATCCCCTCCGGCCTGCCGTCACTCATCTTCCTCAGTGCCCTGACCACAAGATGGAAAGGGGGAAAAAGTAGCCATTAATACGTTTCTACAACAACGTGAAACCATCAGTATCAACAGCTTCTCTGATGATACCTATCTCCTCCACTATCTTTTCCACCTGGTAGCGAACATATCTATTTCTAGCCAGGAAAGTTCGACGCTCATCCGGTGGACCACTTATACACTCAAACGTTATTTAATCACCAACTGAGTGTCCCTGGCCCAACACCATTGCCGTATCCGTTCCGTGACACTGTTACATACTGCGAAATTTAGGGACCCCCCATTCCTGATACATGCCTTAGCCATTGTATTATTCACAAACAATCGAACAGATTTGTCTGCCAGCTTAGATTCCAAATTTTCTAGAGCCCTCTCTACCGCCTGTACCTACTGTTCGAATTAGTCAATTGCTATTGGTTAATTGGTATCAGTCTCTCAGAATAGGTAGGTTATTCATTATTCAGAGTTTGACTGAGAAGATTATACAAATGTTTGCACAGAGTACATCTTGAAAATACATTTGAATAATGTTATATCATGCCCAACGTAAGTGCCTCCAAGGAATGGTCACCAGTTCTGATTACGCAGTAATTAATTAGACACAGTGTAGAGTTTACAGTGTGTATATGACTAAAAAAAGCCAATTGCCAACAACGTGGTGGTAATAACGTCCTTACTTCACCAACCGCCGGAACAGTCTGAGAGTTATAACCTCCCCGCCGCTGATCCACCTAAGCCAAGAGGCGATACCCCGCTGCTCCTTAACAGTTTCAGTCCGATCCCCCTGCAGGAGGCCTACATGCCAAGTCCAACAGATATAAAGCAATATACCCCCTGGGAACGATGCCCTTATGACAATGGTACAGGGCGTTATTCAACATGTATATTCGATATTCGTTGTCTTAGATCCATATAGAACACTCATACTGAATAATGATGCCTATAGTGTTTCTCAATTATTTAGAAAAAATTAACAAAGTCTATGGATTTTGTCACATAGAATACCGTTTTTAGTAATGGCCCCAAAAGATACCTGTAGGCATTCTTCGTCTCCTGCCTGGGGGTGCCTTAAGGCATTACTCAGACTGATAGGGTCAAGGAACACACAAGCTAGATAATACCTATCGTGTGTAGGGAGAGAAATCTTGTATGATTAGACTCCTACAAGTGAATTTGGCTAGGACAAATAGGCTGTCAGACAGATTCGGTGGAGTCCTTGTATGGAGGAGAGCGCTTCTATATAATCACTGCAGATAGTGCCACATAGTGTGTTTTTTTTATAAAAGATTTCATCATTTATAGTTATCAATGAATCTCACTAAATATTTGAGACATCCTCCCTCTAATACTGCTGTTTTGTATTAGAGATCATACTTTCCACTGGTTTCAATTAATGACTTCGATCAGTAAACAAAAGTTCCCTTTTGATTGGAAAACTGCTAAATTAATGCAAATCCTGAAGACAGGTGACATCTCACGAATTAAAAAATGGCGAACTATTTGTGAAAACATCTGCAGTAGCCCTGCCGATTTTTTTTTATCCCTGAATGATCCGACTACACCATCATCAAAATAGATGAATTTTGACAAAGTTTGGGAGCAATGATGTACGTGAGATCTATTACAAGATTCTGACATAGTTATATCCTCTAGGACATAAGTGATGTAAAACAGAATGAGAACTACTGGCGATACAGACATAGAAATTGAGATAATCAGATACAGACGATGCACAAATGAACTGTCGGCCGACAGCTGATAAAACAATCAACCGATGGAGCCCATGCATGATACACCAAAAACACATACAGCAGCTAGGTGTACGCATGGTGTACTCAGGGTCAAATGAGGTTGGTCCTTACTGGACTGTAGGAGTAAATGAGGCATGCAATCAGAGAGACGATTGCAGTGACTACTATCCTTGGGGCTGTTGAACTATTTCTTTTCTCTATAACAAATAGGGACTATTTTTCCCATATACCATGGTTTTGAGGACGTATACCACAGATGTGAAACCGTATACCACAGCTATGGTATCTGACAGGTTCTATATAATGGGTCGTGGTCTAATGAATCTCAATACATTTTCAATGGGGTTTTTGCATACGGTGGATGATAATATTAAACAAGATTGCCAATCATTTGACAGCATAATCATTGGCTGAAATCGTGCTTGGAAAGCCAAAAGCGATTTGTCAAAATTAGCAGTGACACATCTAGCATGGACCAGTTTTGAGTCCTCAAATACTAAGCAAGCTGCAATATTTATCATATGCTGACTTTTCTTTTCCTCTATTAGTTATGAAAACTATAGTAATCACGAAAAATCTCCAGGGAGAATTCGATAAATATTAAGAGAGGACCTATAACACAAAACTGAGATATGTTAGTTCCTACCATCAACTAAGCGCAGGTCTGAAAAAATCTAGAAACTTGATGTGGCCCTAAAACGACTGGATGTAAATACAAAGTTTCTACTCTATGCTATGGAGATCTTTCTGTTTTTGAAACTACTCGGGTTTGGTTGTGCCATCTGAACACCAAATTGTTACCTGACTTTAGTCTTAGAATACTTATTTCGTCAGAAGTGCTATACATTGAATTTTGATTATCTACTAGGTAGAGATTGTCATAAACTTTCAGCAGAATTTCCATTGTCTGGTATGTCAAACATTCTCACATATTCATGGCGCATGTAACATGTTTAAGCTCCTTCCAACATTGCGTACCATGGTGAAGTCCCATATATGCAGCTTTAATTGATATAGGCTGTTAATAATGTTGCTGCCTCATATTATTGTCATCCTGCTGATGTTCAGTAAGAATCAACATATATGACCTTCTGTCTTCAGTGTTAAGATATTGTTTGAACAATAACATATTGAATATTTTCAGGTCCAAGATGCACTGGTAGATATGTTTAGTGTCTGGTGTATGGATTTCGAAGGAAGTAACAAGCTGCTGCTAAACTTCGAGGAAACTCAGAAGAATTATTATTCGGCAGGTTTAAAAACTTCGACGGAAGAACCATTTTGTGGTAGAAGCAGCTTAAAAAATCCGTCAATTATCTACGAGAAACGATCTGGCTTCGATTTTATTGACATAGATCTATCAAATTATGGATATGTAAGTAATTCTTATTTCAGTGTTATCGACTTATGTCCTTCTTTAATGATTCCAATTGTCAAACTGATGCTATTATGAGAACAACCAGTCACAATATTCCTGCCTCGTAGGGCCCACTAGACTGTAGTACAGCCCGTTGTCGCCAGGGCCAGGGTGCACAGGCTCAAACTAAGACTGTTATGCGGTATTTTAAGGCAGAGATTCCTGCCTCCATCCCAGCATACAGTGCATACTGCGCATGCGTGGTTAGGACATAAACAAAGGACCACATTCACTCCAACGTTATTATTAGAACAACAAATCACGAAATTCGTTTTATAGGTGGTGAGAGGTCAATACGAACTGCGCTCTCTTGGACCTTCACATACCGCGAGCCTAAGGCAGAGGGGTCTGTAAACGGACTAATGGCCCACACGGACTGGGTAAACAGTACTACGCTCTTTTAGACCCTAACGGACTGTAAGCCTAGGGAGGCACGTTCTGTAAACGGACTAAGTCATGAAGCGTCAGACAGACCGAAGCAGGGAGCTGTTTCAAAAGTCGGGAGGGTGCTAAACGAGAGTACTCACCGCCAGAGCAAGAGCTAACAATTGCACTTGAAGTGTCGCTGTCCAGGTGGAGGTGCCGCTCGCTATTGGGTATTGGTAGCAGTTTTGCTGCCGCTTTGATTCAAAGTGGCGCTCGCTGTTGCGGCCTCTCGCTTTGAAATGTTGTGTGACGCTGGCGAAACTTCACTCGACTTTTGAAACTGGGGCCCATTTCAATACAATGTGTCACTAAGCCACTTAGTGACATGTTTAGTGACCCCAATAGTGACTTGAATAGCAGAAAATCTTCGGTCTCGTTTCAGAAGGCATGTCACTGTAGGGGAGGTGTGTCTTGTCACTATTGTGGATGTGTCCCTAGTTTGGGACAGCGTAGCGGAAAAACATGTGGGGTACCCCATCTCACATACTCATGTCCTACCGGGAACAAGTGCCATCAAGGTGATTGTCACTGTATAAATTAGTGACAGCCTTTAATAATTCTACACTGGCCACCAGAGCAGCATTTGCTATGACAGAATTCAAATGTGAATATTGTTTGATTGCATGAGCCGATCTCCTTCATATTTGGCATATTTATAGGTTAAATATGTCCCTAACTGGGGCTAAAGTTTCATAGCTTAATTCTTACAGGAAGTAAAGTTACGCGTTTGTGACAATAGAAGCGAGAGGGTATACCCTCTCGCTATTTAGGACACACTAGTGACCACTACAGTGACTGGACAGCCACTTCTGAAATGGTACATGCCACTATTTGCGCCTGTCTATTACACAGAATCGGTTGTCACTAAACTACTGCAACGCAACCTGTCGCTATCGTGTCACTACACCCAATAACGGACGTCCTACAGACTATTGAAACGGGCCCCAGCTCCCTGAAGTAGATCTTTGTGGTTTGCAAGGTCAGCTATGATTGGTCGAAGGTTTTAGGACAAGAAGGAAAACAGCTAATTGTTTCATACGGGTCTGTGATTATTCCCTAAAGTGTGGATCAACGGCCCTATGCTCAGATGATCAGGTCCTTTTCTTCCTCTCTGGCCTCGTCTACACAAAGGAACAGGGGGTCCCAGGTGAACAACTACCTAGATGGACAAGGGTAAGTTGTTCATACGTGACCTCTCATCCATAGCCACCGCCTGTGGCTCCCCCCTCAGGTCATCAAGGTTTGACCTCACAGCATTGTGAAATATTGTCCGGTAGCAGTGTGGCAGTCTTATATATCGGCGGCTCCTGTGGCTCCGCTAGACACCATGTTTGTGATTAGATCGGGAGTCTCATTTACTGGGGCTCAGTTTACAAATCTGCTTTGTCTGCTACTTACTCACCTGGTTGTCTCTCAACCTTCAACCTACACCATCCACTCGTTCCATCAGCGGGAATCTCAAGCTGGCATTTCTTCAGGGATCCCCGTTGATGAAGTATGCAGGACTGGAATGTGGTCCTTGACTCATTCCATGTCCCCTTACTTGGCAAACTAAACATTTCATAGCTATGCTTTACCTTTTATGGACTATTATCAAAAGTTCATAGCTTTGCTTTGTCTATTTCTATAAACTTTTTAAATTTTCTCATTAAAATGTATAATCATACTCGAATGTATAATCCATTATAACAATTATCATTCAGATTGTATTGCACTATGCGCTCATCCGAGATTATGTTACGGTTTTAAACATATTTAATTATTGTTAAGACATTGTTGTACAAGTCAAATATGTGTGAGAGAAACTGGTAGATACAGCTGGAAGTTAGGCTTAGAGTTGATAATCTGTATAAGGAAGTGAATGATCATGTGACTTGCTGATGTAAGCAGCTGAGGAGTATACCTCTGCTGCTGCTGCAGAGAGCAGCACTTGGGTACGAGGATAAGATCTAGTAGAGAACTGAGCAAAGCCACTCCTTGCTGGAGGACGGGTTTGGTATTAGGTGCCGGAGGCTTCGCACTGCCTGGAGCGGAGTCGCCTACTATGAACACTCATCGTGTGAAGCCATCATCTCTGTGAGTTGCTTTCAGACCTAATGTGTGAGGAAATAACTCGAGATCACTGGAGATAACACAAAGAGGATAATGTGGATGTATAAGAACTGAACACTGACTGGACTAACATCAAGAGAGCAGAACACACAAGGAGTAAATAATGGATATTTATAAGTGTATCGCGATCATCTGACACTGGTGAACAAACCTGCTGGTCAATCTACTCATACTGGTTTGCCACTCTGCAATGTTCAGATAATTGCAAGTGCTCATTTCCACCTCCGCCATCTCCCCTGAGACAACATGTACATAATGGCTGGTATTAACAACATTTCAGCAAAACGTGGAAATGGTTTTGAAATGAAATGGGAAAATGAGGAACACCTGGCAAGACATTTCAAAATATATGCACAAGTGGGCCTAGACTGGCTAGAGTTTTTTTCACCCTGATACCAAACTTTTGATATGCTCAATTGTGGAACTTGTTTCATAATCAACGGGAGGTTTTAGTCGGCGAACCCTGAAAACAGCGGGAGGTTTAGCAAGAGGAAGAACATACCCATTTATTTTTCTTTCCATAATCCTGGTAGCTATTCAGAACCCCTGTCTTTTCGTTATCATCTGCCTTCTATTTGTGGTTCACACATTATCACTCTCCCATCAGATGCTTTTCGATACTTGGGTGATGCTGGGATATATCAGCAAGGATATATGATTGGAGAGTATATCGTCTTGGATGGATCCCAGGGTATCCGCTAGGAGACAGGATAACCAGCCACCAATTCAAATTAAACAATGCAGGAGGTTCTACAATAGCCACCTGAGTGGTGCTGTGACTGCAGTTGTCAGTACGAAATTCAATTTCAAGTTCTCGTCTAAATGCTCATTAGAAAATTATTAAAATTTGAATAAAGGTACCTATGGGATACAAAAGAAACCCACTTGTTACAAATATTATTCAATCTGAATGGGATTTAGTGTTTGGAAATACTACTGTCTCTGTTTGTATCAGAGGGCAGACCCTCTTTATTATCATATACCTAGAAATCATTAAAAAAAAAACCATCTTCGATTTTCCTCTTTCATTTTCCAAAAGATGACACAGTGAGTCTGACTGAATTACATCTGTTCCTCGACATTTGGGTCGGAAATCACCTCGTCGTTCGAACTTGCTTATCATGTCCGACCAAAATATCTCCGAACAGATTCAATTCAGTCACACTAACTATGTCTCTATATATTAATATTGCCCTGATGAGGCCAGATATCACTTTTTCCTTAAGGGCTCCGACTATCCCAAAAGCCCTAGCCTGTATATCTGTGGCAGGCTAAGGCCTTACTTCATTCATTCTCGTAAATACTGACTCTCATATTCGCATGGAGTAAGCGCATGGAGTTCTCACCTGCCAGAGGTGGAATCAACACACAGATCTGAACAGTGCAACATTGACGAAATGATGTTCCTCTGCAATGGTCGTCCACTCCTGAACGCACCAACTATGCATTCCGCTGCCCCCAGGCAGTTTTGACTGTGAGATGGGAATTCCCAAGTATAGTTAATCTCTTTTATCTGACCTGGTGGCATAGCTGTCCAGTTTTCCGTCCAGTGCCAGTGATAGAATAGGTCATTCTGGCTAACTGGAGACGGTTAGCCAGAAGACGTTTACTCACGTGCTTCCGGTCACGTGGTCCCTATCACGTGACCACCCAACTCCACTACCTGTCCTCGTCCACTTCAACCTGGGACGTCAACGACAAATAAACCACCCACCCAGCCTACAAAAACTCTTCACTCTCCTTTCATTAATTTCCTCTACTTTGTAGGGCATTTTCAATAGCTCGTGACATTACTTTTGTTTTTTAGATATTTAGTTAATACCCTTACATCATATTTTAAAGTCTTATTACTCGATAAGAATTATCTGTTTATTATCAAGTGTAACTCAATAAATTGTTATCCATTGCCGTGTTAGCCATTATGCCCTTGTGACCCGGGAGACGCTGCATGCGCAGGTACTACCGGGTCACAACCCTGCAAGACCATTTTACTCTAGATACAAACAATACTTCGATAGTCGTTCTAAGTTATTTCCGTCTCAGAACTTGGAACATTAACCTTTTTATTGCAGGTGTGTTTCGCTTATAAAGGATGCTATGAATCAAGTATCTACGTGAAATATGACTATACATTAACCACTGACAAGGCCGGGGATGACGATTTCCATGAAAGGGGCTTTGATATACCAGAATCACCAAAGTGAGTGGATCAATTCTGTAATCAATGACACTGCAAGTACTGTTATAAATTAAACACTATTAAAAAGGACACTGGGAGGTACACACACACACACACACACACACACACACACACACACACACACACACACACACACACACACACACACACACACACACACACACACACACACACACACACACACACACACACACACACACACACACACACACAATCCGGGTAACAACCTCGATACAGTAACAAGTGTATCGTGAGGCTCTACAATCTATATTTACATAGCGAGTATATATATATATATATATATATATATATATATATATATATATATATATATATATATATATATATATATTTATATATATGTATACATATGTAAATAGCACAAGGGAATAAAGTATCTAGAGTAGGGTATTTGGTATTTTCAAACTATTTTACTTAATACCCTTCAAATTCCTGTTGTATTAAGTAATAGTTGTTTACCATCTATTTGCATATATGATACTTAACACATACTTACCTATTCCCTAAACAAACGCAATCTCTTTTCAAGCGACTGGAACTTCATCTGCGTCAATGTGATTGATCAGATCAAGGGTAGAAGAGGAGAAGAACTCAAAGAAGCTATTCTAACGAAAGTGAAGGTCTATCCTTATTGGTATTGCCCAAGTTATATTGATCACATCATCTTCGGCAAAGACGATGTGGAACAACTGGGAAAATGTGTGTATTCTTACTTTTTATGATACTTTGATTGAGAGTGGAGACACCTTTTATAAGGGCAATCTATAAGATCTTCATTATCTAAGTTGAATTCGCTTAATGAGGCTATTTTTACTTGCTTCCTCTGAAACCTATGTAGCAGTTTCCATGACACATGAACTCATTTGCCAGAAGGAAATGTGTTTCATACATGAAAATATTTGATCTGAACCACTAATTATCTTGGACAATGGTTGATGTGGATGCATTTTGAATGATAAGGAAGGAAAGATGTGTCATATGTGATTAGTCTTTCGATTGTAGTCATGACTAGTGTGAGATATATTACATTAAACCAAAATATAGAAATCTTATATTTGATTTTTATAATTGTTTTAGGTTATTAGAGCCGTGTTTTATAGTAATACTTCCAAACGGTAACATTCTACCGCTGCCAGTCAAAGAATATGCGACATACGTTGCAACATCAAACAAGAGGTACAAAAACACACGATTTTAACAAGTTTAGTTGAGTTCTGTGATGTGGCTCAACAGGTTGCTGATAGCATGGGTTGTTGCGCTTAAGGAACAATTAGGAGGGTTGTCAGCCCCACCACGGCATGAAAACCCCATCTATTTAGATTTAAAAATATAGAGCTAGCTGGATTCTCAGCACAGTGACCACCTCTCGCGCGAATCGAGGATGACGTTGTTTATATTCCTACGTTATATACGACAAGGACTAGTTTTGTCCAACTTGAAACATATCAATGGCGCTTGCGTCGTGAATAACAGTGATAACCTACCAGGTGATTTGGTCATGTCATTATTTACAAAGCATCTTTAATTGTTGTCCCTATTAGCTAATGACCTACGTAGGATAGGAGGAACATTCAATATAGTACCTGTTGACTCATAATGTCAGTGTCTCGATCAAAAGAATGACGTCAGCGCCGAACTTTTTTTAATGAAACCATAGGTGCTGCCCCGGTTTAGAATTTATGTCCTCAAAGGTTGTGTTATATATTTTTTATAGAATCCAAAATAGTGTTGCTTCCATTAAAACAATCTAAATTTAATATTCTTATTGTATTCTGAAGGGCGCACCACTTTTGTGAATTGCGAAGTAATTAAACGTTGCTGATAATTAAAATAAACGTCATCGAGACATCACTTTTACTGCAGTCTCCGCAGTACAGAACTTTGTAAAGGAAAGAAAAAACTAAATCGCGTTTGGCATTTACGTCCCTCAAGAATCATTGTATCACTTTTCATTTCCGCCAAATTACTTTGTTCATTTAGAAGTAACATGATTCCTGTTTGTAAATAATCGCAATAGCAACAAACGTTACAGAGAAAAGCATAGGTTCCAGCGCATAGTTTTTATATAGGTATTGTTCTTTGCTAGAATAATAGGAACTAGAAAAATATTTCACAAAAGAAAATTATATCATAATAGATTGATGAGAAAATACTTTCGGAACAAGGACTTAGTTAAATCTTGATAATTTCTACTGCAGATGTTCTGTCAGAAGGGCGGCGTAGGTTTCCTGTTTGGATGCTTGGTGATGTCAACGTTACGGGTAACTTAGCTGGGGAGTTAGTAATCAACATTACAACTCTCAATTGCGCTCACGACTTACCACTTTTCTCTCTGCTTGGTGCAGTAAGTATTTCTTCAATATGTTTACGGTATTGACTGATATGACAAATAGAACATGTAATATGATATAGTAGAATATTACAATAGAGAAATGATATGTAAAGAAGATAAAGATTTACGTTGTGTATACATGAGGTTGAATATGTATGCTCAAACAAAGCGTATTTCTGTAGGTATTTACAGTAACCTAATGTAGTACCCTAATGTTTTCATTGGCTCATGTTTTACAGGAAAATCTATACAATAATTCTCATTCTAAAAGCATCTAGTTAAATAACGACATTAACCTAGTTGACAGGTGTTTCCATATTCATATTTTATACATACAAGGAGCAGTGTCATAAGTCTTGGTAGAATTTGAAAGTCCTTCAGGACTTGAATCGGGTTCCTTTTATTTGAATCTAGAACCCCGTCAAGACCGGTGACACGGAAATGAGCGCCACCTACAACGGAGGTACTCTTTCTGTCACACGCACAATGGCCGCCTCACCCCCTATAGGTGGAACCTTTTCCGTCACTTGTCCTACGGGAAACGTCACATGTATGTACAATTAATTTTGGAATTCTATTACGCTATATATAGGTACCTCATATCCTTATTTATTATCCATCGTATACGAAGACCCCATTGAGATTGTATGGGGACTGATCCATGAGGTACTCAAATTCATGCTGGATGTGTCACCTCTAATTTTGACACATTGCTTTTGGTTTTCCAAGTACAATTTAAGCCAACGATCAGGCAGTCAAATAATTGGCAGTCTTATCGTATGCAAAGACCCCATTGAAATCAAATGTATGGGGACTCAGTAGACCACGACCCAATATATAAAGCCTGTTAGACAACATAAATGTGATATATGGATTCAAATCTGTGGCATACGGCCTCAAAACCATAGTACATGAATAAGGAAAAAATAGTCCCTTTGTGCTATAGAGCAAACAAATAGGCTCTATTGTTACATCCTTTAATATGGTAACTACTGGGTTTAATTTATTCGAAAAGATGGATAATGAAAACATATAAAAACAAACGATAGTTTTGCGGACAGGCGGCTCTGTAAGCCACTCGGGTTTGACGTCGCAATACACTCGCTGGCCCTCTTGTATTACTACGCGTCAACCTCACGTGGGTTACGGCCACCTGTCAACAAAACTATCGATTATTGCCTGTTCATGGCATACTCATATTGATTCTATTTCACCATCCACCCTATGCCTTTACATTGGAACTGGTGTAAAATACATTTATTAATTAGAATCTATCAATAGATGAAAATAAATTAACTTGATGTTGGCGCAAGACAACTTGGCACACGGCCTAGCTTATTAACCGGTAAGATTTAGAAAAGAAAAAAAAACATGATCTGGCTTGTCAGTAAACAGATATGAATTATCTGTTTGAAATCAAACGATGTGGCATGACACATATCACTGAATGTCCCAGTCCTATGCTATTACCATAAGTAAAGGCCGGGGAACAGCAAAGTATCGATCCAGACCATAAGGGGGAAGATTCATCAGGTGTATACAAGGAGTAAAAGGTTGCTGAAGGATTTGCATCCGCGCACTGCGCTGTGATTGGCCAATATTTCAGGAATTAATAGATACGCGAGAAGGTGATGAAGTTTGATATGATATGGTCTGTGACACATGGTGCAGATTTGGGTTTTAGGTAGATGAATAGAATAAGTTACTTGCGCAATCAACTTAGTCGTTTTTATGCGAGTCAGGGTATGACCGGTGATTTTGTCAGCCTATCCAGTAGGTACCATTATTTTTCACCACGGTATTAAGGTGTCTTTTTCACGAACTGTGTTCTAGGTTTTAACAGCTGAAATTTATGACTAGTCCTGGTTTGTACCGCATCATTATTATTCAATAATATATCATTGGCTTATGTCTTATCATCGTCATTAGTCTGATCTATGATCTTTTAAATAGCAACAGTATCGAATAAGAATATTCATTTTATCATTTCAAGTCCACGATATACCAGTCTCTGTGACAACCCAAAGTCTGGAGCTGACCCTGGAGTCATGCCCTGGAGTCGGCGACCTCAGCGTTTATGAGGGCGGCACCTGTCATGGAAGAGATCTGGTGGTGAACTTTGAACCTACTACTTACGACATCGACCCATTCACAATAGTAAGCGAGGAGCATCTTTTATCTTTTAATGGATATTTTTGATTCCAGAAACTTTTGCCATCTTGTGTCAATATAGGAAAAATCATTCAATAATACTGTCAGGATGGCGGGGAGTAATGGCAGATACTCTTAAACTCTGTGATTGCCTTAATTTAAAGATAATTGTTAAAGCCAAATCTAGAATGAGGGCAATTGCTAGTTATTTTCTTTGATGAAAAATAGGTGAAATAGACCTGTAACACACACACACATACATATATATATATATGTACACATCTATGAAATACTTTTTTTTTTAGGATAGTAGCTCCTTGACTGGGGAAAATCCGAGAGTAGCTGTTCACGTAGCAGCAAATGGAGGCATTCTCTTCGATCCCATTCCTTGTCAATACCTTCGAACAATCCAGGACGAACCACAGGTAAACAGTGTTGGTGAACCCTATAAAATAACAGAATGATAAGCATATCCTTGACCAGAATTTCTAGGACAAAAACCTAAAGTCAAGAGGCCTTGCGTGGGAAGTAAGGTAGCGAAGGGAGCATGTGTATTGTGGAGTTCACTGCTTGGACGGTATCATGAATAAAACGCCAGGTGAATATCAGGCCTAGTCAATAATCTTGAATAATTGACAAATGAATCGGATCGTAATAGGATGCAGTGACAAGAAGACATAATGAGGCATTTGCTGAGCATGTTCAGTTGTACCAACCTGCCGTTTTCACCAGAAATTACCCGATCGACTATGTCTGTCTATTCGCCAACAAGACTGCTAATAAAGTATGTGCAAGTCAATGCGGATCTATTACAATGAAAGATGAAAACATATTGACACCCAGCTTAATCATTATTGGTCTCTAATTGCATTCTTCATTTCGTTTTGCCCGTCAACATAAGGGAACCTCTAATATTTTATCCTTTGTGGACAGACAATGCACAGCATTCGGGTCCAAAATGAATTTTGAACCAATACAACCTTGGAAGCGTTAACACAAAAAACAAAACGGGAGTCTCAACTTTTGTATATATCATGGCTAGTGTACTCTTCAGTTGTATGTCCATGTATACGTATACCTATAAATATGTTAACTGTAAAAGACTCCATGTTTATATTTGCTGACTTTAACGCCATTTCATTGCAGGTAATAGCATATGTAAATGGAGTACCGACTACGTGTAAAGATCCAGCGAATTGTACCTTTTCCTTTGAAACTGATTCTACACCTACATTACATTCCATAAACCCAGAATCAGGTATGTACCACCAGTCGCCAACCATCTATAGAGGAAAATATTGGATTAGGCCCGGCGTCCACCTACTACGATATGGCTCCGATACGGTCTACGATGCACCTCCCGATAAAAAATCAAAATCGCGTCGGAATGTCCCCTAATATCGGGGTAGTTGACCACGTTTCTGCGATTAGACACTGATAAAAAACCCATACAATGCGTGGTGGATTGGCATGTATAGACATATGTCTACGATTTTGCACCTTCCCGATATCCCTCCGATATTTGCTTTTTGTATCGGTGCCACATCGGTATCTATCGTAGAAGGTGGACGCCAGGCCTTATTCTTAAAGAAAAAAAGATTAAGATACTTTTATTCATTATTTCAAGGAGGTTATTTTCTAAGACGCATTGTATTTTAGGTCCAGCATTCACTGAGATAAACATGTTTACGATAGGTCTTACGATGTACCTCATGATGAAAATCGAAATTGCGTCTGACGGTGAGCTGAAATCCTGGTAGTTGACCACTTGTCTACGATAACAATCCGCTGCTCACTGTATTCTACGATTTGTTCCCGATGAAGATGCTCAATCGTAGGGTGTCTATGACATTTAATCATGTTTAAGACAGTGCGCGCATCGCCGTCGACAGAGCACAATAGACACTAAAACAGTCGATTTTAGAGATATAACAGTCGCAGCATAATAATTCCTATCTAGAGAATAAAGGATTATACATCTGATAAATCAAGCTCCGTATTAATGTCCTCTCTGTATAGTGAGGTGCATTGAGACCGTGATAATCTTTTTTGCCCCCCCCCCCCCTAACACGGTAGGATGTACACAATACACACCGATACGCTACGATTACTACCTCCCGATAGACTACGATTTGGTAAAATTTTTATCGGCGTGTATCGGGAGGTCTATCCGCGTGTATCGGTGTGTATCACTGTGTACAGCGTGTGCTGGGCCTAACTGAATGGAACCATATTTACAGTGACGATTTGTTTATGTATGTTGTACCGAATCGAAATATCCATGATATCCGTATTTCACATGTGAGAGTTTCCAATGAAATAAGCTCCCGGATCACGCCGTTACGCTAGGAAAGATCCAACATATTCGATCTTATTTTGTACTCAGGCTTTTAGGCCCGGCGTCCACCTACTACGATATGGCACCGATATGGTCTACGATGCACCTCCCGATAAAAAATCAAAATCGCGTCGGAAGGCTACCTAATATCGGGGCAGTTGACCACGTTACTGCACTTAGATACCGATATAAACCCTATACAATGCGTGGTGGATTGGCTTGTCTAGACATATGTCTACGATTTTGCACCTTCCCGATATGGCACCGATTTTGACATTTTGTATCGGTGCCGTATCGGGAGGTCTACGATTCTATCGTAGTAGGTGGACGCCGGGCCTAAATCATAGCGTGTTGGGAGCGAATCGTTGGGTGTCGGTGTATCGTAGGGTGAATTGTCGAAGTGTGGTACACTGCTACGATTTTGTCTGACCTCTCGATGAATCTTTTTTTATTTGAATCGGGAAGTAACTCCTAAGGCCTACCAGTGGCTGAATCGGCGTTGGAGTTACGGTCTCGATGCCATAGACTATCGATGTTTAGCTGTTTGTGCCAAGAAAATCCCCCACTTATCGAATACTTGACGGAAAATTATAAAATTTCGGAATTTAGTGGCATATATAGATATTTTCGTGATGGGGCTGATTTTTAATTCATTTACATTTTTCAAACACAGTTTTACAATTTTCTTACATTTCTTTTGTACACATTGTTTTCATACAGAAGTGCATCATGTATTGAGGTCTATTCAGATTGCTACCGTTTTTAAAGTTTTGTTATATCCTATTCCCCCATTAGATAATTGTAACCAACTGAATTACAGCCTTTGTGATTCTTCCCCTTTTTTAAAACATAAAAAACAAAACAAAAAAAACCTAACAATATATTCATTGACATTAAACAGGTTAACATTACATACAGTACGACTCTGCAGACATACATTAAACATGCATATTTGACAGATACAGTGGCACCATGATTTAGAACATTTGTGAAGCACTCCACAGAACCACAGAATTAAGTTAGTTAGTTTTAGCGCATAACTATTGAGGGAAAGGTCCTGTAGACCTAGAATAAAAACTTTTGAGGGAAAGGTCCTGTACACCAAAAATAATATCTTGTGGTTGTAGAGAAAATGCATACTCATCTGTCAGATATAAGAACCATTAATCAAATACTAGCCAGAAAGCCTTAACATCAGGGCATCCCGTTAAGAAACGAAAAATATCATATTGTTACAATGGGCAGATTCACATGTATCTACTATTTTCTTATTCGTTTTAAATATATATTACATGTAATTGTCCCATGTAAGATCCAAAGCTATAGAGATTGTATCTTATCCAGCAAAATGATACAGATCCTTTTGCTGGTGAGTTTTATGATATTGTAGTGGGATGGGAATCCAGCAGTGTTTGTTTGTTTCACGGAAGGTGGCGCAATATGCCGATCCTTACTGTGTAGTGATTCCGGACAACGCCGCACACGAGAGTGGCGCGGCGGAGACCGGGATTACGTAAGGAGAAATCTCGGAAGAGAACCGCCGCTCAGAATTTGAGTTCGACGGTCCTGAAGAGTTTCAGTCCGGCGGCCGACAGCCGACATGGCCCCGCAAGGGATCTGGAGGGACTCAGTAAAATTGGGTCTCAGACAGATAGTCCCGGAGAGTCTAGTACTCCCCGGAATAGGTCGGAAGATACCTTACGAGTACCTTCCGATGAAGTTCCTGCAGGCTTCCTTGGACCAGAACTCTTAGCCGAGTTTGATCGGGAAAGGGAAGCCAGAGACATGTGTCGGGAACTAGAAGCTCGAAACCGAGAGATCGCCGAGGAGGTAGCCAAAAGGCACCATAACTTGGAAGAACTTTCGGTTCGCGAGATTGAGACTCTAGAGAAAATCGAGCGATTGGACCAAGATGTACATTACATGAAGGACCAAGTTCGACTAGCAGAGACAGAATCATCCCAACGGATGCCTATGTCACAAGCTGGCTGGAGTAATGTAAGAGATCATCTATATTCCCCACCAGGGAAAGTGGAAGATCTAGAGAAGACCCCTAACAGATTCATATCTGGAACAAAGGGTGTGAAGACTCCTTTGGTTAGCTTCCGGCTACCCTCTGAGTCAAGAATGGGTTCTCCGAGTTCCGAACATACTAGTAAAGCTATAGCTGAACTAGGGTTCAACTCGTTCAACCAAATCAGGGAGCAAGATCGGATCTTTAACTTGTCAATGGCGAGAGCCGACAAGGTTCCGATGATGCGCCCAGAGAACGCAGCCAGAAAGAATGCTGTCATTCCAAACCTTATGGGAAAGGAATGGAGTGGGAACACTGGTTCGCGGGATTTTGTGAGGATATACAATGTAATGGCTGGAACAAAGTCGATGCATTGCCATACCTCAAAAGAGCGTTAAGAGATGGACCCGGAGAAGCTGCACTCCGCGCTTTTCGCCGTTCCGGTGGTACGGAATGGGATGAGCTAGTGGAGGTAGCCTCTTACTATTGTGGTCAGTTGGTAATGCTGAACCCCCGATCCACTTTTCTAAAGAGGATCCAGGGTAAAGAGGAGACAACTCGCGCCTATGGGCTAGCTTTACAACAAATGTTGTTGGAGGTTTACCCAGGGACGAGATTAGATTCTCCTGCGCTACATGAAGATCTACAAACTCAGTTTGTGAAAGGACTTCGAGATGATGACGTGAGAGTGGAAGTCATCTCTAAATGGGAGCCCAGTATGAACTTCATGCAGGTGTTGCGAATAGTAGATGCCTATGAACAACGGTGTATACTATTCGGGAAATATGCTAATCCAGGAAAAACTTCCCGGGTTAACATAGTGGATTCTACTTGGTCACAAGTAGAAGAAGATACCTACGAGTGTCAGGAAGCAGAAATAGAGGATATACTCTCTAATGTCCGCTCGATGGTACTCGGAAGAGGAGGTTTCAATAGACGGGGACGTGGGAGAGGTCGAACCCCTAGCTTTGGAAGGAACAGTGATGTACCTTCTGTGGCAGAGGCAAAACCAATAACCACTGATCCTGAAGGGAATTCCTCTGAGGTAATGAAGTTGTTGACCAAAATCAACGAAAGACTGAATCAGGTGGAGAAAAACCAGCTTGATATCCGACGTTGTTGGCGGTGCAACAAAATGGGACATATCTCTCCAGATTGTCCTGAAGCCCGGAACGTTACTACAGTGGAAACACCTCGTAGTCTGCCTGCGTTGATGGTTGCCTCTCAGAGTGAACCGGAAAACAAAGGAGGACTGTAGCGAGTGGCAACACTGCGGTCCGGGAAGGAAAGTGCCAGGAAACTCAAACCTGTGAGATCTATAAGAAGGAAAATATTTCCAACTTACCAGAAAAGGGAAAGATACAAAATACGGTCGCAACGATCTGTAGTAAGTATCTTTCACCCGGGCACCCCTGTCTGCAATGGCTTTGTCAACGCGGATGGGATCTTGGATCCTTGGATGGGATCTCACGGTTTATAAGACAACCGTCCCCCTTAGGAGGGCCGGCTAGAATTCAAGGAAGAAAGATAGATCTGTTATTAGATACTGGCGCTAGTCGCTCTGTGTTGAACAATGGACTCTATCAGTCTCTTGGATTTGCACAGGAATGACATGTTCCTGGAGCTTCGGCAAAAGCTGCTAATAGCACTCACATGAGATGCTATGGTAGTGTGATTATTCCAGTCTCAATAGGTAACACTGAATTCGTATGGGGTCCCATACTCAGTGATATTGAAGAGAGTGGAATATTAGGCATAGATTTTCTCACCCTCTATGGAGGTTCTGTGGATCTACCAGATGGCACTCTCCGACTCAAATTTCCAGAGTTAATGGAAGTGGAATGTAGTTGTCGACGGATTTCTTCTTTGATTTCTGTTCGACAAGATGTGGGCATCCCACCTCAGCAGATGGTTAATGTCCTGATAGCTGGGGAAGATGATTTACCACGTGGAGATGCACTCTTCGGGCCAGACCCAGAACTGTTTTCTCAAAAAGGAATACAGGCCTGGGATACCTTGATCGGAAGTGCCAGAGAAGGATCAATTCCTATAAGTAATCACACCTCCGGGTTGATTAAACTGAAGAAGGGTGATACATTGGGCTGGGTAACCCTAGCTCATGTAGATGGCCTAGTGGACTCCAGTCCACAGGGAATCACACCTATTCCAGTTTCCGAAATAACCGGGGAAGATGAACAATCCGAACTGGGAAAATTGGACTTTACAGGAAATGATTATGAAGAAGTACGAGTTAGTGCTATCGATACAGGAACGGGATACTTTCCAGTTCCGAGTCCGTTGCACGAAACTCTGGAAACCTTAGTTCAGACGACAGACGCACTAAACAGTGGGGAATGACATGAACTAAGAATTCTTCTGAAGAAAATGGAGTCAATCTTTGCTCGACCAGGAGATCCTTTGGGAAGAACGGATCGAGTAGAACACACGATTGATACAGAAGGTCATCAACCTTTCCGCCTTCCTTATTGACGGCTACCTCCGGTAAAATGGGAAGCTTTAGAAGAGGAAGTAGGGAAAATGATGGACCAGAAAGTAATCATCCCCAGTGCAAGTCCTTGGGCAAGCCCGGTGGTAATGGTTACTAAAAAGGATGGTACTTGCCGATTCTGTATTGATTACAGAAAATTGAATGGTATCACCCGGAAGAATGCCTACCCAATACCCCGGATCGATGAGAGCCTTGACTCTCTGGGAGGGAACCAGTGGTTTTGTACTCTGGATCTCCAGTCTGGATATTGGCAGGTAAAGATGAACAGTGGCGATCAGTCGAAAACGGCGTTCACCACTCATCAAGGGCTTTACGAGTTTACAGTAATGCCATTTGGCCTCTGTAATGCTCCTGCAACTTTCGAATCCATGATGGATCAGATGTTGCGGGGTCTACAGTGGAAAAAGTGCTTGGTTTATCTGGATGACATAATCATCTTCGGAAAGAATTATGTTGAATGTCTAGAAAACCTAAGGGAGGTATTTGAGCGGATTCAATCTTATGGGTTGAGGCTCAAACCTCAAAAATGCAATTTGTTTCGCAGATCTGTGGAATACTTGGGACGGATAGTTTCCGGAAACAGAATCCGGGCAGATCCTTCCAAGTTGGAGGTAGTGGCTAATTGGCCACGCCCCCAGAATATAAAAGACATAAGGTCTTTCCTAGGATTTTGTTCATATTACCGCGACTTTATCCCGGGTTTTTCTGTAATTGCACACCCCATGCAACAGTATGTAGTACTAGATAAGCCAGGGAAGCAAAAAGAGATCCAATGGACTCCGGAAGCTGAACACGCTTTTCTGGGACTAAAAAGAAAGTTTATGGAGACCCCGTGTTGAAATACCCTCTACCCCAGGGTCGGTTCATTCTTGACACTGACGCTAGTAACGAGAGTATTGGAGCGGCATTGTCTCAGATACAGGATGGTGTGGAGGTTCCAATACCTTTTGCCAGCAACAGCTTAAGTAAAAGCCAGCGGAACTACTGTACTACTAAGAGGGAACTCTTAGCAGTTGTGGTGTATGTAAGAAAATATCGACACTTCCTAGCAGGTGGAGATTTCATCTTACGTACCGACCATTCTTCTCTCAAATGGCTCTTTAACTTTAAGGACGCCGAGGGAATGATTGGAAGATGGCTGGCAGCTCTCTCCGAATTCGGGTTAACAAACTGTCAGATCGAGCACCTGGCTGGAAAGTCTCACATTAATGCGGATTGTCTCTCGAGGAGACCAGTGCGGAAATGTGGACGACCAGATTGCCGGGATTGTGGTGAGCATAGAGCAGTGATAGCTACTCTACGCTCCCAGAAAGTGAAGCCGACACAAAACTATCAGTGGACACTAGAACAGATTAAGGAAAGTCAACAGGCTGACCCAGATCTGTTCCGGTTAACTAAACTGATAGCTAATGGGCTCCATAGACCTACAGGACCTGAGATCTCGCCTGAAAACCGAGAATTTCGGAATCTATGTGGTCAATGGAAAGAGCTAGAGGTCCGAGATGGAGTATTATATCGATGGAGAACCACGTTGCAACCACTTAAACGTGCTCTACAACTAGTGGTCCCTTGAGAATTACGATCCGGACTAATGACTCTATGTCACGAACATAGGAGTGCAGCTCATCTAGGACAGAAAAGGACGGTAGCCAGAATAAGGCGTCGTTACTACTGGCCTGGAATGGGTGCAGATATTCGAAGGTGGATATCTGGATGTTCCATATGTAGCAAAGTGAAACCCGGAGTAGGACTCGGAAAGATGCCGCTACAACAGGAACTGTTTGGTGTCAGGTTTGCCAGAATCGCTTTAGATATCATATCTGGTATCGATGAGACAGAGGAAGGAAATACCTGTATGATGGTGGTGATGGATTATTACACAAAATATGTGCAGATCTATCCCATGAAGAATCACAAAGCTGCCACGTGTGCGGAAGCTTTAGTGAAAAACTGGATGTTGCCTTTTGGAACTCCGAGCGTACTACATTCCGACCAGGGAAGGGAATTTGAATCCCAGATCTGGAAAGAAATGTGTAGGATACTCGAGATCAAAAAGACACATACGAATCCATATCATCCACAATCAGATGGTATGGTGGAGAGATTCAACCGGACATTGATCCAGTGTCTTCGGACCCTGGTAGATGAAAATCGGAAGAATTGGGATGAATTGGCACCATTTATAGCTCATGCGTACAATGGGACCATTCATTCAAGCACGGGGTGTTCACCTAATTTACTCGTCTTTGGCGAGGAAATAGTAATGCCCGCTGACATAGTCTATGGGGTTCCTGGAATGTCTACAGATGATCCTTGTCCCATAGGATTTGTCGAAAAGCTCAGAGAACGTTTTGTAGAAGGATATTACCTCGCAAGACGGAATCTGACAAAAGCTGCTGAGTGGCAAAAGACTGGCCATGACGTCAATCTTAAACCACGTAAGTTCCGAGTAGGAGACCGGGTTGTACGATACCACACTCCGTTGGTAAATGTAAAACTCGCTCCTAACTGGGACGGACCATTCAGAATTGTTCAACTATTGTCAGAAATGACAGTAGTGATAGAAGATGAATGGTCAAGAAGGCGTTATAAATCCCATGTAGCTCGTTTACGACTATGGGAAGGAAAGCGCGAAAGTTCCGACTTTGAAGTTTCACACCCTGCTACAAAGCGGGATGTGTCACTGAACACGCGTCCTACTGGGGAACCAGAGAGGTCCTGGGTTCAAAGAGCCGGGAAGCCGGGTGTCAAACCCCCGTCAACACGGCGGAGGCAGACCCCGATGGGGAAGTCCCGGTCAAAGGTGCTCGTCAACATGACGAAAACCGGGACGTCCGCAGAAGGTGATTCCTACTTACGCTAACCTAAAAAGGGAAGTGTGGGTAGATGAAAAACCTGACATGGAAAAGTCTAAATTTGCTACAAATCGAGCTGTGTATAATAAACATGGTTCGAGATGTAGAATGGAGTCTAAAATAGACTCAAAACCCCGCCGCAGCTCGAAGGCTGTGGTTAGCTACAAAGAGTAGTGGTGCCGGGGTTGTCGAAAACACAACGAGAAGCAATGGTACGAAATGTAGATCGTTGGTAGTCAGTGGCGTGTCAATTATACATGAATGTTGATCAAACAGTTACCTTAAAATCAGTCGTTGTGTGCCGCAGCCCAGACGTTGCTCTAAGGGACCCCGTCGAGGACCCTCTAGAGGCTGCAGAATTGCCGAACGCTCTGTAAGGTCTGATCCATTTATATGAAAATTGTACATAGTCTCCCATACTATCGACGAGATACACGACGGCGATAAGAAAATCCACGCGGTGGAGAACTCGGGGTGGAGCTCAAAAAGGGGTTTCCCCGGGTTTCGGAACCTGTGCTGGGTGATTGAAGGCGTGAACGAATTAAGTCGAGCGTAACGCTGACCTTTGGTTTCTTCACGCATGCTGTGTTGAGACGCTCAAGATGAGCCAGTCTCGACACGGTTGATTGGTTCGCCACTGCGAATCTAGGTCAACTAGGAGTATATAAGACCCTGTTTTTTCAGTAGTCTTCACTCTGTGATCAGAGTGGTGCCTAGCACCACGGGAGTCGGGCGGTAGCAGCATGGCTGACCGTGCCCCGTCTACGGAGGGTGAGCGCGAGCTCCCCTCACCCCTACCCGCGTCGTCGCTCTCCGAGGAAGTTCTGCGAAGAAATGGATTCCAGGCATGAGGTTTCTACTCAGAGCCTGGAACAGATGTTGGCTGGGATCCCAGATCCCAAAACGCGTGCCATAGTACAGTCAATGTACCAAAATTGGACTCCACCCGGAGTGGAGCTGGCGGAAGCCGGGACCTTTTTGGCCCCGGGTCCGGTAGCAAAACCAGGAAGGACCGAGGCTGGTACAGAGACAGCTATGGAGACTAGTTGGGGGCGACTCTGTAACGGGGTCGTCCAGCAAAGGTGATAAACCGGTGTCACAACCGGCTAAACCCGCGCCGGGGAAGTCTGTTAGCAACACTGAGGTGTCAAAACCTCAGGATGCTAATAAGAGCCGCAGCTGTCTAAGCAGAACCGGAAGCGACTCCGTCGTGCAGCCCGGAAACGGGCTGAAGCGGAGTTGGCGAAAAGTGAAGGTCAGCCAGAATCGCGTGACTCGGGGAAAGGGAAACCTCAACCCGGGAAACACGAGGAGTCAAAGGGGGCTGAGTCGAAAGGCTCGGACAAACCCGCGGCGCAAGCAGGACCTAGTACGGCTGACGCTACACCGAGCACCTCAACAGGTGCCACGGGTGGCGAAGATGTCAATTGTTGGGGAACGGAGATGGACAGGGCTAAACCCCTGGCCAAATCTAACCCCGACAATGATGACGGTGATTTCCAACCTGGCGTAAAGCGGGCTGGGAAGAGAACGGTAGCTAGACAGATACCCGCCTCTTTGCTGGGCAAGACTTATACTTGCCTAGAAGATCTCCGTCATGGGAACTGGCATTACATCCCAGATGGTGTCGGTTTAGATGGAACCTCTGACGACGAGGAATGGTTGGTTGACGAGGGTTCTCCCAACACCTGGTACATCGACCGGGTGAAAGGAGTGTCCCGAGTCAGTCGACTGAAGTACGAGGATCAGGTCAAAGACCGGATCGCGTACGCATGGCACAAGTTTGGTAACGGCAATCATTGTGTCTTTTTGAGTTGCCATGGAAGGGACAAGAAATTGTCACCGACCTACGCGACTGAAGGTCGTTACGCTAGGCACCTCGTCGAGGTACACTTAGCTGAGCGACCGTGGCTACAGTGTCTTGGTAAGAAGGGTGGTTCTTGCCAGGCCGGGTGTGCCAGTTCGAGGAGATCGTGTCTAGTCCGACACATTGCCCGGGAACACCGGACTGCTGGTGCTGCTGCTCGGGAACGGGTCATGAATCTGTGGCAGAGATTCATTAACTTAGGTTCCGATGCTCAGAAAGGCAAACCGGAACCCGAGACTTGTGTGACAGACGGTCGATTGTTTAAGATCGGATGGAAGAAGAATCCTGGCTGGTTCTGGAGTCTGATGCTATCGCTTCAAAACATCGACAGATGTCAAAGGAGTCGAGGAAGAAACGGTCCCTTAGCCGGGAACCGTCTCAAAATTCCTCGAAGGCTAAACGACGGGTCAAGAAGTTGTCATCGTCCTTGTCCAGCGAGAGTGACACTTCTGAGCGATCCAGTCAGAAGCCTAAGAAGAAGTTGGCTCCTAGTAAGCACACCAGCGCTGACGTGGTGGAAGCTGCTTACCAGGTTGCGCCAAGGTTGACTGAGGGATTGAAACTACTCTCAGACAAGAGCGAAGGGAACGTTCCAACGGCTTCTAAAGCCAGCGGACCCGCGGAAAAACCAGCTGGGACTCGTCCTAGCTCAAGTCTCCCGGGAGTTTCCCCACTCAACAGAGGTGCTACCCAAGCACCCGGGAAAGTTGTGGATGAAGAGGCCTTTCCGGTTGTTGAGGTAAAGAAGAAAACAACGACACAACCACCCGTTGCGTCGAAGGTGACTTCTTCTCCCTGTGCGATGTCGGTTGAATACGTCCAACGGGCGGATCAACTAGAGTCGCACATAGGTGGCACCTTGGAAGGCCGCGTCCGAAGGGGCGCTCAGTCTCTCCATGAGGGCCTCGTTCAGGAGCTAGTTCGAGGTGAGGTGAGGGAAGCCACGAAGGGCCTGGCTAAACAGTACACGTTGGACTTAGAGGACGCGCGTATTGCGAAAACCACGGCCCAATCGAGGTTTGCCCGGGCGGAAGCCCAGACCCATCGCCAAGATGAACGTTGTCTTCGGCACTTGGGTATGTCGCTCTATGACATCGGTGACGACCCGCAAGCCCTTGAGGAAGCGTGGTTGGCCCGACAAAGGAGCCAGGAAAGATTTCTTCAGTTCACCACGGAAGAATCAAACCCGACACGTCGGCAGCTCGCCGGCATGTTGGGATGGTCACCCGTGGAAGAAACTTCCCACCATGACACTACATCCAGTCAGGCCCAGCCTATGGATGTCAGTGTGAACACTCCGCTGTCAGGATCAAGTCAGACCCAACAGGATCAGACTGAAGTCCTACAGTCGAGGATGCCTCCCGCCGTGACACGGGCTGAGAAATCAGCGAAGCCCTCCAAGGCTAAGCCGGTAGATCAGCCCGAGGAACAAAGTGGGGCACTGGGGGTGAATGCCAACATCATCCCGTTGGAGTCTGGAATCTTTTTAGATACCAGACCAACCTCTCTGCAGCAGCTGATGTTTCAGTTGCAGCCTACGTCAGCGCTGACTCCACTGCGACCAGAGAGGACCGCCCCGGCAACGTCGGTTCCACCGACTGCTAGCACACCAAGTCAGTCGGAACTTTTCGACCTCAGGATATCCTCTGACGAGGATATCTAGAGGTTGACAACAACCGACTCGGCTGGTGCCTAGCAGGCCGGGAAGACGGAGTCTAAACTCGGAACCGGCAGAGCCAACAACTCTCCTGGATCCGAAGTTAGACGGGTATGGGAAGTCCCGGGGAGGAAAAAAATAATTTCTGACCTAACTACTTCCAGAATGTGGCCTCCTAGCCAGAATTCTGCACTTTCTCAGCGAACCGCAAGGATCGCTGGGAGGGGTAGAGGGAAAGTTAGGAGCGACCAATGATAAGCGATCCTGGGTTGGGGCTGGGGAAAGCCAGTAAAATGACTTCCCTAAGGCACAACCCTGGTTTCAGACGGCTGAAGGTCCTCTCGATAGTTAGGCCCGTGATAGGCCCCCATCACGAAAACCTCCGGCCTGTGGTGTGGATCCTGTCCACACTAGTCCCTGGTACCGGGTAAGGAAGACTATGCCTTTCGGGTATAGGACTGACTTACCAGGTCTGTGTCGGAACTGAGTTCATTGACTCGATAATGAAATAGTAGACGTAATCCCTGTTCTGTTGGATTACGCCGGCTATCTCTACCTTGGGTCGGTGATCGTAAGTTCTGAATCCGGCTTAGAATTGGGGCCTTAATTGGTACTCGATTGGAGCCGAAGAAAAATATGCCAGTATAGCTGGAGCCAAATGAAAGAACACTGATACCACACACTCTTACCAGGTGGATGGAGAATTGTTTTGCCTTTTTGGCCGTTATTTCCGTATTCGGAAACTTTTCAACACAGAAGGTGTCTAGCGAGGCTGACCCTTCTCTACATATGGATGTCTTCCAAACTGAAGAACAGTGGGAAGCCCAGCACCCGCCGGTATCGAGCTGAATGTAGTAGGTCTGCTACGCCGGTGGGCCAGCTGGGCTCGATACTCCAAGATGAGAAAGGGAACGACACTTCACTCGCCGGGAGCCAACAAAGGACTTCAACAAGATCCGGAACAGCTGGAGGCAGAGTGCTCGACAGGCCGGGCTGACCACCTGTAGGTCCGCGACTGTCGAGTCTATCCTGCCCAACGCTCAAGAAATACGCTCCCCGGCTCAAGATGGGTGAATATCAAATTTATTCAAGGTGCTAGCGAGGCTAGTCCTACATTCTTCGAATGTCGTTTCTTCTTTCCTAAATGTCGTATCTTCCATATTTTTAATAATTTCTCCATCTTACAATTCCACCTTTTTCACTAATACATTGGTATCAGTGAATTCTTGTGAACACCAGGAAGCTAGAGAGTAGACCAAGAACTGCTGGATTTACGTTGTAATTTTTAATTGGGTAGTCCCTTAGCAGCAAAATGGCTGCCTTGGTTCCCCCCTTAGTAAAAACTGGGAGGGGTAATGTAGTGGGATGGGAATCCAGCAGTGTTTGTTTGTTTCATGGAAGGTGGCGCGATATGCCGATCCTTACTGTGTAGTGATTCTGGACAACGCAGCACACGAGAGTGGCACGGCGGAGGCCGGGATTACGTAGCACTTAGTATATATACTCAGCGTTCACAGTAGGTCGACAGGCTGTCCTCGCGCGTCTCTTCTACGGAAGGGACCCTTGGGCCCTCACTTTGCAGGTGGGTTCTCGTAACCTTCCTGGTGGTTAGGAGAATCTTCCGGATTAGCCTATCCAGCGCTACCTAGCACCCATGTGCTAGGGTACTGTACTTGTGGGGAAGATCTTCCAGATCTTTCCGGGAAGTAACTGATTAATAAACATCCCTGTTTATTAAATGACGTTGTTGTGTTATTTGTGATTAGGTCTGTGCAAACTAGCCGAAAACCGAACCAACCTACGTTGAGTGTGTAGGGTGGGATCCTGCCTGGAACTAGCGTTCCGGATTGGGGTCATCCAACCTGCTAGACAGGTGGCGACCACCACAATATTAATGGGATCAGTACCAGGGATTTTAAATAATAGTCACCCTGATAGGCTTCAGAATTCTTAGCCATGAACATGTTGCTCATAGACTTAGCACATCCAGTAATGCAGCTCTGGTTCCATAAATACTATTGATTTCAGCATGCTCCATCATATATTTCTCAGTGATAATGTGCTTCCGTGTCCTTTCTTGGTTGTACATTCTGGTGCCTTTCCCAGGTTTTATAACACTTCTCTAAAACGGAGAGCATCAATTTTGTACAGTTTTCTTACTTTTTTTCCCTAAAAAGTAGTGAAACAGGGTTGGATAATTGTTCTTGGACAAAAGTCTAGTTTAATTTTTCCATGAAAAATGAATCGGCTGAGTTTATCACTAATTCCAAATCCAGTAACGTATGGCCTCCATCGTTGATATCCAAAATAAGGGCTTTATAAGATATTTTAAAGTTTCCTCCCTTTCAGATAAAGGTAGTGATTATGTCTTTGAACTCCCGCAGAACACTTGGAGGAACCGCAATATTTGAATATGGGAAAAGGAGGATAGGTATAAGAAGACAGTTAATATCATATGATACGTGCTAAATGAGCTCTATTGGTATATTTACATGACTCGTCAGGTCCCTTTGGAGATGATATACTTTAAGGTTATTCCAAAAAGTTAGCTAATGGTTGGTTCAGATTCCATCATAACTTTTTTTGTTAATTTCTGAAATTCTTTTTATGTGCATGTCTATCTTAAAATAGGAGGGATGTTGTTCCAGGCCGAGGCTGTCCGATAATCAATACTCTTCCTATACATTTCTAATTTGGGTATTGAGGTCTTTAAAAGTTTTGCCTCATTTTGTCTTGTCCTAGGTTGGCGTACATCAATATTTTCATTATTTAACGATCTTTTATAAGCATAATTCAGAAGAAGAGCATGCCTCCTCTTAGAGAGGTGAGGCATGTTGCCTATACTGTGTACGTTTTCAACATGAGACCTTTTGTCCAAATTAAAAGATATTCTTAAACATTTGTTCTGAATGATTTGTAACTTTCCCAGCATGCCTACTCCAGCCAGATTGAACAATATATCTCCATAATCCATGTAGCATTATGGTCACCTTATATGATAATAACAATGTTTTGGGTGACAGATAGCTTCTGATCTTACAGAATTGATACATTCTGTGTGTGATTTTCCTTATAATTTCTTTTATGTGGCAATGATAACTTAGAGGCTGGTCAAGGAGTATGCCTAAATATTTATATTTGTCTACTATTTTTAGTTCTGCACCCGTTAACTCTATTGATATATGTGGCTGTCTTTTTGATAAGTGCCAAAATACATGATTTTCTTTTTTCAGAATTGATAGTAAGTTTATTCATGTCACCCCACAGTTAGAAGCTATCCAACGCCAAAACAGTATCTTATTTCATAAGTTCTGCAATTTTTTCCTGCTTTATAAATTATCGTATCATCAGCATACAGATTGCAATTTATATCAGATATCGTATTTATCATATCATTGACATATAATAGAAATAAAGTCGGCCCAAAAATGACATTGATATTCCAGATGTTCATCTAAGGTGATACTTAGATATTTGTAAGATACCACTTTTATAGACTCATTATTACGTAAACATAAAGAGTATTCGTGGTTATGCTTTCTGGTTGTTTTTTCTGGCTGGGTATCGCATATATTTCTTCTCTTTTGCTTTATATTTCATGCTTAACTTGTTTTGTAGGCACCACAGTTCCAAAGCATTAAGATCCTTCTAGATTTTGGTGTATAACGCCTGGGGCCTATGGGTCAAAAATACCGAGAGTGAGATCAAATATTGTCTTTGTTTACAGGAGCCTGTGGAGATACAGTGACTCTCATTGGTAATGGCTTCGGCAATATGTCAGGAAACATCGATGTGTTTATTGGAAGTGTACGGTGCAATATTATCTTCTCGAACGACACGTACATAGAATGTTCTGCTGGCTGCTCCTCAGCTGGACCAAAGCAGGTTAAGGTCAATATACATCCTAAGGGCGATGCCATCCATAGCAATGGGGATCTCAACTTCGACTACAGTCTTACCGTCATCGCATTCGAGCCACCAACGTGTAATTTAGCAGGTACGTGAAAATGCCTTTTGATAATAACTTCATCCATTAATGGTCAATAGTGAACATCCAATATCAGGTGGCATCACTTTACAGTGATCGTATGCAAACATGAAGAAAGTTTATCGGGTTCACTTCGTGGCGCTTGTAATCGCGGGCTGGTTATAGGAGTGGGATGATCAAAGGGCGATGGCCTACTGAAAATTATAAATCATTTTATGTAGATACCTAAAAGACGACCATCAACTGCCCATCATTTGTCCCCTTGTTTTTATGTCCGAGTAAAAATGTCTAATCCCTTGTATTGCTCTCCTCTATATCTTTTTTAACCAGTACAACATTTCTTTGCTCATAGGTGGTCTCGTGACCATAAGTGGGACTGGCTTTGGTGACAACACGAATGTGACAATCGGCGGTTCTATTTGTCAAAACAAGAATATTAGTTACAGCAGTATCACTTGTCGTATACCCCCAGGGGTGAGTATTAACCCGATGTGGAGTTGTTTTATTCTCGTTTCACATCAATCAACCCTTTTCAAAGAGCATTTTGTAAATCACAGTATATGCACTGGGCATTTAAACTTTAGTTTTATAATACTTGAGTTCACATATTACTAGAATTCCCATGCATCAATTCTCAATGTTTCATTGACATGCCCTGGAGTATATCCGTGCATAAACCACAATGTGGAAAGCATTGAGCTGACACAAGTGTCCTTGACACAGAACAGTGCACCAGTACCCTTAGGACCATGCTGCTGAGCGTCATTAATGAACAGATATGCTGGGCATCCTCAGCCTCATCAATAATGCATGGGCACTCGGCAGTGGCCTTGACACAGTGACTGGGTATAACCATCTAGACTTATCAGTATACATGAGCATCCAGTAGTGGCCTTGGCCCAGCGACACACAACAGTCACCACCCAGCACAGTGCTTGGGGATACACACTGACTCTCCTTGACCTTGAAATAGGCAAGGACAGTGCATCACAGACATGCACATGACATTTGGGCCTTGACAGTGTACCAACCTTGACATTGTAATTTATTCAGGCTTAATATTGTAAGGTATTCAACCTTGAAAATTCCTATATAAGCAAGTAGCAGCCCTAATCCAGGGTTTGTGACAAGAGAATATTATTTGTGTACCAATAAAAGGGGCATACCATAACTACCTTTCCTACGGATCTTTCTTGTATGAGCTGATACAGCAAAGGAGTAATCTACCATTGACAACCTACCTACATTCAGCTGCTGTGTTTGAGTGACAACGTAATCTATAATTTCAGTGATTGCTGGTAAACATCCATAATCCAGTGAATACCTCACTGTGATACATCCAGGGCTATTCCGGACACAGTGGGCTTAGGCTAGCTTTCCCCCAATCCATCTCTTAGGACATTTACCTACAGCCCCTTACACATCTCACCATTGTGTGGATGGGTAGTCTACACATTGACAGCACTTCACATAACCTGACACACATACACCAGCTTGTGGGTGCTAGGTATTAATATCACTAAGTCACACACTTATACCCAGTCAGCCCAGATATATGTGGCTCAGACCTCGTAAGTCAGGACAGCTCATTTCTGGCATATCTGAAAACATTTCTTTTTCATGTACACATATGATTGTAGTCGTCTGAAGAGGCTGTGGTACTCGTGAATGAAGGAGGAAAGTCGGTTACAGCCAGCCTAAACTGCTCAAAAGCAGCGTATATCATTGAATCTATCACGCCAAACATCTTACCAGGTAGGCTTTCCTCATTATGCAAAATATACAATGGCTTCATGTTAATCTTGAATCCAAAATGTTTCTGTGAAAAATGTTTGACATAGGAATGGTTCAATTCATTATTAGAGTGTGCTCACACTCAATATATACATTGCCTAAAGTATAGAGTGGTCACATATAGACCTCCAGCGTGCTACCAAAATACCTATCCTTCACTATCTGCATGCTATTCGCTGTGATATTGAAGCAAGACACGCCACCATAATAAGTAGTCTTCCTGCCATCTTAGAAAAACCTCTAGCACCACCACTTCCAGCACCTCCGGTGCTCAAAAATCCTCCATGACGTCTTCCTCATCATTACTATATTAGCTGTTGAAATATATGAACATATATATATATATATATATATATATATATATATATATATATATATATATATATATATATATATATATATATATATATATATATATATAAACTGGAATTATAAGATGATAGGATAACAACGAGTATAATAATAAAATGACGAGTGTCTGAGTTTGGCTAATGATTTATTTATCGAATCTACGAGGCAATTGAGATAAACCTCCAATTTGTAATTAAAAAAATAAAAAAATTCTGCTGAGTTGTATGCATCCATCCTGGTTTAAGTTCTTGCTCAATTTCGTCTACCCGGCAGAAAGGACACCCGTCGCGGCGAGAACAAGCGTCGAACTCCCGGTGACAATTGTCACACCTACGCATTACAACAATAAAGTTAAACAATAGCAATAACAATAAAATTACTATCCAGTAAACAAGAACAATGCATGAACCAGAACTCGAACGACCGATCTGTCGTGCCTCCGCCTCTCTAGAAAGATTTTTCTGCTGCGTTGTATGCATCCGTCCTGGTCGAGGGTAAGACTGGTTCCCTGCCCTAATTAAATAAGGGACAGGTAACGGGTTCCTATGTCCTTCAACTGGACTGTAGTATGTACCGTTGTCGCTATGACCAGGGCACTAGTGGACTAGTGGTTTGGCTGGGTTCTGCATATATCTCCGCGGAGCCCCCTAGTGGACACCCCGGGAACCAGTGTATCTGGTGGTCTGCCAAGGTAGCGCAACCCCACAGAAAAATGGAGGCGTTACCAATAATGCACCACGAATCTGGAACCCGTTACCTGGCCTATAGTCTAACTAGGCCAGGCTTCCAGGCTAGTCGAGGGTGTGAGGTGAAGAGAGGCGTTGAGACTCCTCTGAGGTCTGCACGTCCACTCCCCCCACGTGTCTTGACCTGAGCGCTCCCAGCAGACTTGGGTGGACCTCAAAACGACCTCACGGCGACCTCTGGTGGTTCCTAGTTAAGCCCTTTCCCGTTTATACTCATATAAACCTTGTGGAGGTTTATATTTCTTATATATATCTATAATATATATATATTTTTTGTCTTATTCTCTTTTTCAGTAACAGATGAAGAAAGCACAAGGATAGTTGTTGAACTGAACTACACCGGAAATCAGCCCCAATTTACGTTATACTTGGATGACAAAGAAGTTCAGTACAATATGACCTCGGAATACTCTCTTGAATTCGAAATGGAATCAGGGCCTCCCGGCATGTACCGTATAGATATTTACATTCCCGGTTATGGATATGCTGAGAAAAGGTATGGTCTAGGGAAAATTATCGTACTTATCCGAAACTCAATGATTGTTTCCTACAGAAACAGATAGGCTCTTAGATTTCATTTCCATGGGTCTCATTTTGAAGCTTAGTTCTGTGTATAACTTATCAAGAGTTAAGACAGGCAGGATCTAAGAGATGAGAAAGGTACACATTTAATAACTTTAATGCCTTTTCTAGATATTTATTCCACCATTGTTAAACGGGTACCATTGGAAAAACAACTTCTGATTCGTTTAAGAAACACATTAGGCTTATTTATCCAAAGAAGGAGCCAATGCAAAAATCCCAAAATTCTTGAGCCCTTACCCCCCCTACCTCAGTTCATAATACTTTATGGATGGCCCCTAGAAGATATTCAATATATAAGTACAATAGTGCATATTTTTTATGGCTACCATCACGCATTACCTAGCAGTATATTGGCTCATCAATATCATTGATCATTATCAATGATATTTTTACATTTCAGTTTTTCAACACCAATGTTATTAGTGCAAACTATATCACAGAAATACTCATCAGAATCTGACAGTATAAGTCTGCATTTTGTAAGCAAGGATGAAGTCAATCCTAGTTATGTTTAAGAAATGTCCTGTGAAAGTGGTGTTTAATCCTCAGAATAACATGAAAATGTCATGAAAACTTGTGAATGATTGTGGTTTAAATGGCGGAAACCTTATGGAGATAAATGAATACCAATTACACATACTGATGAAGTTAATTCCTGAAATGTATTTACTACTTTGATTTGTTGCTGATATTGGAGGTATTCTAAATGTATCTGATGTATCCATATTTACTGTTTCATACTGTAAACTGACTGTAGATTGGGTGGATTACAGTCCTGGATATTTTTACAGTTCAAAACCGTTTTGTGATGCCAAATATACGGTATGGAACTGTAGATGAGATTACAGTGATAAACTTTCCACGTTTACAGAAGTATGCAATACATTTCACTGAAATCTTTTACAGTGTACCAGACATCAAGGTCGACCTCAGTATCACAAATGTGCACCCAAGTTGTGGATCAATAATGGGAGGTGCTCTTGTGGTGATCACTGGAACTGGATTTCCCACCGACTGTAGTCAGGCTATAGTTACCATCGGCGGCAGTGTGTGCCGAATTGTTAACTGTGATAACCAGCAGATTCAGTGTACGGCTCCTCCTCTGAAGAGAATACCCACGATGACAGCCGACGGAGTACACCAAAGTTAGTGGCTAGAACTTCTATCTTCACTGTTTTCTATAATCTAGATATAGATGATGGGTAGTGTTATGGTCAGATGTTAAGTCCCCCAACAAGCTCTTTATCATTGCATAATGTAAAGTTTCGTCTATATTAAAGTAATGCGCGAGTGTAGCTAAGGTAAGATTCACAGAGGAACTCAAGGAGTCGTGTGGTAGATTGTAGTACCCAAGCAATAACTGTCGAGGACAATCGGATCCTCTATTTTATTCAATGTACAGAAAAGGGGCGGTTCCTTGAGGGAGGGGCTTACGAGGTAGGCTGGCCTACACCTGAGGGAAGCCTCATTTTCGAGCTATCCAATCATCATCGAGGTGGGCCGCGGGTCCAAAGGCCATGAGCCCGGGGCGGGTCCGGACCCGGGACCCGGGTGGAGACCTTCTTCAGGTGCGGGCGAGTCCATTGAACCATCGGGTAGATACGATAGGCGGGAGGTAGGGGGAGGGGGGGGGGGGGTAGAGCCTTGATAATGGCGCCTGTATCTTCGCTTTGAACCTACCGTGATGAGAATCATAGATTAAACCTTTAGGAGGATGTTTAATAATCAGAACGGGCTCTCGAGTGATATCGATAGCCTGGCTGTAACCGTTAGTGGCGGCCATTTCGTTTTGCGGTTAATTTCCGAATAGGAGATATAGTAACAAAGAGAAATATTATGTGAAACCATAGTTATGGTGACAATACGAGGGTAGATTTATGAGTTGTTTCGGAGAAATTCGTTCTGAACGAGCCGACACGGCAAGTTCAGAACGAATTTCTCCGAAACAACGAGTAAATCTATGCTGTATTGGCACCATCACTATGGTTTCATATTATTATAAACCTTAATTCAGTCTTAATTCGCTAAAACTGACCGGAATTCAATGTCGAAGTCACATTTTACAAACCGCAAGGACGATGTGTACATTAGCAGACATGCTGGAAGTTGACTGTGATCACCGCGCAGGCGCGAATACATTATAGCACTGCATAAATTACCGCTCGATCACCCTGCTATGCTCGATCATCCCGTTGGATAGCTGTACTCGAGCGGCACACTGTCCGACAGGGGTTTTGCATTTGTTGACATCGACAAGTTGCCCGCTCGGTCCGTGAACGTATCGAAATTGATATTTCTCGCATATCTAAACTATTTAAAGTGTATCAGGTGATTCGTTATCGTATTCCACCTTGATGTTTGATGTATTTTCACACTAACTCGCTCCGTGGTTACTGTATGACGCCACGGAACTCACGAAGTGAAGTGATCCGCCATTTTTTAATCTTGCGCCTAGAATTCAGTTGTCAGCCTCTCGACCAATCAAAATGCGTTATTTCTTCAAAGTGTGCAATCTGTAGTTCAAAGCATGCAAATTGTCACTCAAAGCGTGCAATATGTTGGTATCCAAAGTAACCAGTACAACGTTTCACGGAGTACAGTGCATTCTGTGTATAGTTACTATACCCCCAGGAGCAGTATGTATTTACTCTGACTTTGTGCATAGGTATATAATAAATACTTTTATTTGATATATCATTTTAGGAGTGTTCTTCTTGGGTAGAAATATCCACTGAATTATACTAAGATGACCTCAGATCTTCACATGAGGTTATGTAACCTGATAAACGCAATCATTTCGTTATAATATGATAACATATAAGAAGGCTAACTGATCACGAGACATAAAAAGTCAAAACATATAATGAGGTTAATAATAGCACTTATGTAGACATAACTATCACGGATATGCTCATTAGTCCATATGAAGCATAATGCTAGGTTTACACCATCACCCCGACAGTCAGGAGGTGCGAAATGCCAGAATCATCTAATGTTAATGCCAGGTCATGTCCTTAATAAGGATGGCTGCTGCTCCTGACTGATTTTTTGACAAATCGTAAGTCGACATGGAACTTTTATGACATTGTTATGGGTTTTCTCTGCTAGGCGAAAATAGGCCGTTGACTTAAAGGGTGTGCTCCACCAGGCCGATTTCTCACCCGATCAATTGTTCCGGGGCCCTGTAGAGGAGGCTCACTTATTGTAATTCATTTAATTCTGATAATAATAGTTTGATAAATGACCATTTTCAAAGATTTGAGAAATTCTAGGGGATCCGATAATGATCGGCGATTGTCTGGCTACAGAATCGGCTACCGTCGGTCCAGTGGAACACCCCCTTAAGGCGCACCATGTTGAGTTGAGGCAGCTGTAGATCGACGTGGTCTTCTCTGGGTCTGGTCGGCATGCCGCCGTTGCTCCGCAGTGCGTTTACACTAGACGATTATAGGCGGCGATTCTTGAACCTGACGACTTTCAGCCGTAAAAGTCTAGAAATCGTCTAATATAAACGCCAAGTGCGTGGCGACTGCAGATCGTCTGATTACGCAATAAAGCACCACCTCACAACTACAGTAAAACCCCTCTTCCGGGACACCCCTCTTAAGGGGTCACCCCGCTTTAGGGGACAATTTGCTCGGAACGGAAATTTTTCCCTCTATTAAGAGTTTATTTTAACCCCGCTTAAGGGAACACCCCGCTTAAGGGGGCAACCCGCTTAAGGGGACACCCTGCTTTAGGGGACAGTTTTTCGGTACAGAAATGCTTAAAAACCGCGCTTAAGGGACAGTTTGGAGGGACATCACATCAAAAACACTGAAATCCAAGTTTATGGTGCCCGTTTGTACGGGCGACTGTGAGTGGATATTAGTATGAGCGATTTTCACGCCTGCTGAAGGTGCCAGGTAAGAGGTCCGCTTACAGGTTAGCGATGGGCGACACAGGGAGGGCTGGGGGCTTTGAAGGTACGGTATTCAGTGAGCCGTTGCGGCTCTGGGCGGCTCACTGTGAGTCTCTTATAGGGCTGCTGAATTCTCTCAGAAGTTACAGGGGGGGGGACATTGAACGGGGGTGTAAAAAGGAGCACATCCTGAAAACCCCGCTTAAGGGGACACCCCGCTTAAGGGGTAACTTGGCCCGGAACGGAGGGTGTCCCCTTAAGAGGGGTTTTACTGTATTAGACAGGCTCCGACCTCCGCGACTATTTCAAGCCGCCTTGAACGAGTCGTCTATACGGGCGGCGATTTTGTGAAATCTCCTAGTCGTCAGTGTGAACGCTCAGGTAAATTCTGACGTAGACGACTTTTGCGGTGGACATTGCCACCGCCTGGCGACTATTGGCTGACGATCTACAGTCGCCACGTATTTAGTCGTCTAGTGTAAACGCCGGGTAACAATCAAAGCCTGACAGGTCGTTGACGAGTTCACGTCGATGTAATTAAGGGGACTTAAGAATGTGGAGGTATACGCCGAACTGCATAGGTTGGATAGGTTATTTTCATACTCCTATCTGGGGGTTGAACCTAACAATACGCTACGCTTTGAGAAACAATCAAGGAGTGTTATAAAGAAGCTGAATCAAAAGATATTCAGCTTCACCAAACATAGGAACCTCATGTCTAAACAGGTAGCTTGCAAACTCTATAAACAGGCAATATTGGCCACACTGGAAAGGCGAAGGGATGAGTTGCTTGCTGGATATATGAGAAGCGAGTTTATACAGTCAAGACGTAACTACTTAACTCCATTGGGGAATGATGTAATAGTATAGTCACCTTTGGGAGTTGTTGATGTATTGAATGATGAGGATAGGCTAAGGATCGAAAGTCATGATAATCATGAGGGTCTGAATCAACGATCACAGAAAAGGTTATTATTTCAGCAAAGGCGCCCTGGGGGTGGGTTTTTAGGGATCGCCCTGTTGTCGTTGCCATGAATTATGGAATGAGCTAGATGATGAGGTGAAAAGATCTGCTAGTGAAGCTATTTTCAAACATGCACTGAAAGCGCTTCCTCAAATCGCGCAATTTGAAGTATGATATCTAGAGTAAATCCTGGATGTTATATAACAACCAGATTATATGTTTAAATCCCATTTGTGGAGATAAAAATAGTAGACTCTCCATGAATGGGTTAGTTGTGTTAAATATGATTATATTGCTGAATTGGTCAATGATGATCACCATCATCTCCATCCTATCTCATTATTGTCAACTCTTTTTCAAACATTCCATTGACTAAACCTAGTGAGGTATTTGATGTGAACCCTACTGTATGAGGTTTGCTATGTGTAGAACTTTATATTTGTGAATGAATATTGTACATAGTAAGGCCCGGCGTCCACCTACTACGATAGAATCGTAGACCTCCCGATATGGCACCGATACAAAATGTCAAAATCGGTGCCATATGGGGAAGGTGCAAAATCGTAGACATATGTCTAGACATGCCAATTCACCACGCATTGTATGGGGGTTTTATCGGTGTCTAATCGCAGAAACGTGGTCAACTGCCCCGATATTATCTAACCTTCCGACGCGATTTTGATTTTTTATCGGGAGGTGCATCGTAGGGCATATCGGTGCCATATCGTAGTAGGTGGACGCCGGGCCTAAGGATATATAAGCCTGACTAGAAGGCTGCAATGTAAAACCGCTCCATAGTGGTGAATTATGTGCGGGGAAAAATGTAACCTGTCACTTACGTCAGCATGTTACTGATATTGTACACTAGTCTAAAAATGTTATTTATTTTGTGATGCTTAAATTCATAGACATCTTAACAAAATTTGGAACACCTCAAGTCAAGATTAATTATATCATTATTGTGAATCTTGTGTCAGTATTTTGAAAAGATGGGAGAGTATGTTTCAAATCTTTCAGTCGTTACATAGGAAAATTTAATTTTACCGTAACAAGTATAAAAACTGAACCGCTACATGCAACTGAGATATTATTCTAAAGGGAATAAAGGCTGTTTTATTGATTATTTGAGCTTTTGTTCAGTATTGTATTTTTTGGCCGATAAGTCTGAATTGTACATTTTGAGAAAGTCTGACCCACATATATATGGGCGGGATAATAATATTGGGTACTGGGTTCCCCAGTAAATCTTCCACAAACCACTTCGCACATATACCATTGGTCACTGCGCTACCAATCAACCTTCAAGCAAGATCGTAGAATTCTTTTCTTTTCACGGTATATGATTGCGGTTTATAAATATATTTATATATATATGTCTGTTTATAATACATCATCTTCAAGATTTATATATATTGAAGAAGCTAGTTAACACCAAGCAAAACGTCGTGACTATTTTTTGATACTTCACATGTACCACCAATTATACACTTTGGTTTAAATAATAACATCTTTAAGGAAACTGACTGCGTCTATTTTTTTGTGATGTACAACTTTGAATTTATGAAGGCGACTGGCGCCTATGACGCTTCTAGGCGTAAGGTGTGGGGTATTTGGTTCCCCCGTGAGACGCTTGGTGGCGCCTGTGAGCCTTTATATACGGATATACCGAGTGTATATCCTTCACATATATATATATATATATATATATATATATATATATATATATATATTAATATATATGATTAATATATATATATAAATACCGAATGAAATGGTCATTATTATTCACTCCGGAGTGGTGAGCAGCTCATAACGGTAATCTCCTCATTCCTCTTCTGCTCACCGACCACCACACTTGTGTTTCTCACTCGTTGAGAAAAATTTTAAATCTGGGCGTTTTCAAGACGGTTCTTGGAAATTATTGGTCGGAGGAGCAAGCCTAGGGCAATGTCTCCGGACATTGAGGATATTTCCCGGAATTTTTCTGGGAAAAAAGATGAGGAATTGAGGACTTCCAGGTCGTCCCGTGTGAAGATGGGTAGACAGCAGTCTCCCTCACCCGCCACGTCTGGGTGCGATACGGTCGGCCTCGACGATAGGACGATTCAAGATGACAGCAAGACTGAGATGTCTAGGAGGATGGATCGTCTAGAATCGACGATTTTCGAGGCAAGTGAACTGTTCCAGGAAAAAGGCCAGTCTTCGAAGCGAGACGATTCCCCTGCGTGCAAACAGAAGTCAGATGAAAGTTCAAGCGATACAAGTGATGCTGGTGCCCAGTCTATCGCCGATACTGATACTACACGCAAGACAAGCAAATCTACCAAGAAAGAAAATCAAAAGGATGGTAAATATCTCTCAAAATCATATCTTGAGGAGAATGAGAAACTTTTCACTTTAGAGAAACTGACTGTTGTTAACATGAAAATCTTGAAATATATGTTAGCTGAGAATCAGGATGTTACTGGATTTGTAGATCACATATCGTTAATCGCAGAGAAAGCAGATACAAGAGTTTTCACGCAAGATGCTCTATTACGATATGATCAAGCGGTAAAGGAGAGGGTAGAAAAAACGGGTTATGAAGAATTTTCAAAAATAGACCCATCAGAAATTGTTAGGTATCTCTCTTATGATGGTACAATTGTCGCTAAGAAGTCCAAAGCACAGAATAATCAAAAGATATCAGAACTCACCGGAGTTTGTAAACTATTCAATTCAGATTCAGGGGAATGCAGATTCCAGAATTGTAAATTCCGGCATGTGTGTAGTGAGTGTAACTCCAAGTCTCACGCAGCATATGACTGCAAAGTCAGTAACAAGTCTAACAAATGAAAAGTCCGCAGCGACACGCCAGAAATAGGTTGCGGTTTTGCAAATCGCTACATTGTTTCAACTCCGGAATGCAAGGGGTTAACTGGGTACGAGGTCAAAGCCTCGTATGTAGATTTTGACGTGTCGTAAAGTGATTTGGATTTAACGGTTCCTGCGTTTGTTTCTCCGGAGTTTGGAGAATTTCTACCTGATAATTCCGTTGGGTGTGAATCTGACTGTTCTTGCGTTCATTATGTGGGTAATGTAAAGAGTCAGTTAAAACCTTTTCAATTTAAAAGATATGTTTTCAGCGGCAACGAAAATTCGATTTTATCAGATGCTGATAAAACTTATATCTTTGAAGGCGTGGTCAACGGTTCTAAAATAGTTGATGCAGATTGTGATGCTAGTTACGATTGTGAAAATTACTCTAGTATACTTTCTGACCAGTTTAAGTCGGAAATGGATGATAATGTTAAATGTGAATTAAAATCCAGTAAAGTAACTAAAGTAAAATGTAAGCCTAGGTGTATCCATGCTCTAGGCGCGGTTCAAAAGAGTGATGGTAGGCTCAGACCTATAACTGATTGTTCAATGCCTAAGGAAAAAAGCATAAACAATTTCATGAAAACTACTTACGAGGAGTTTAAATACAATTCAGTATATACAGCCGCCGATACTCTTGTTAGACCTAAAGGCAGCCTATAGGTCTGTCAACGTTGCACCCACCGATACTCGTTTTCAAGGATTTAGGTGGGACCTGGGGGGAGGTGACAATTTCTTTATTGATAATCGCTTATGTTTCGGTCTCCGGTGTGCTCCGAATATTTTTAGTAGAATATCTGACTTTTTGGTTGATTCTGCCCGACAGGAGGGTATTTATGGTATCGTTAACTACTTGGATGACTTTCTGATTATTTCAGATAGCTATGAGAGTTGCCTATCTAAAAGGGATAGGTTTATTGATATAGTAATATCGTTGGGTTTCGAAATTTCTATGAATAAGTTGACCCTACCTAGTACGGAGTGTGTTTTTCTGGGAATTACGATAAATAGTGTGGATATGTCTTTGACCCTGCCGGAGAAAAAAGTCAAAAATCTAGAGGAAGCTTTAACAAATGCTGTGGAGAAAGGTTGTGTTACGAAGAAATATCTGGAAAGAATAGGTGGTCTCATGTCTTTCAATAGTCAAATAGCTAGGGGAGGTCGTACTTTCAGTAGAAGACTCTTTAACCTCAGTGCCAGTTTGAATAGATACGAATCCAGAAGAATCGATGATGAAACTCAGAAGGATTTCGATTGGTGGCTAAGGTTTTGCAAGGTTTTTAATTATAGGGCGATAATCATAAATGATTTGTGTAATATCCCATTAATCTCGGATTCCTCTATGTTGGGTTTTGGTTCATGGGCGGGGAAAGATTTCTTTTATGGTAGTTGGGAGAATAATCTCAATGCCCCGGGTCTCGATGATCACCTGGAGTTAGGCCCCACCGAGGTAATTGATAATCCAAATATCAATGTTTATGAACTTTGGCCAGTCTTTGTTGGTGTCAGGCGTTGGGGACCTTCCCTTAGAAATTCTAGACTGCATATTATCACCGATAATATGCAGGTTCTTGCCATGATTAATTCCGGTCGTAGCTGTAATAGTGTATGTATGGGCTGGTTGAGGGATATTTTTTGGTTTTGCTTTATCAACAACCTCGACCTTCATGCCAGTTATATCAGATCTGAAGATAACACCCTGGCTGATTATTTATCCCGTTTGGGATACTCTGGTTATTCTAAGAAATGCTTTAAATTACTTGAAGACATGGATATGTGTTGCTCTTCTACTTCCAGACCCCCCAATGTCTGAGTTACTTAGAATAAAGGAAGGTCTTATTAACTCCGGGGTATCTTCTAATACTAGGAAGGTTAGAGAATTTCAGCTTCGGAATTATCGTCAGTTCTGTGTTAAATATTCCTTAATTCCGTTCCCATGCTCCGCATCTCAAGCAGGGATATATGCTTCGTATTTATCGGGTTTTTTATTGGCAAGTTCGATTTATCTCTCTGGTCTCTGGTACCATCAAAAAGTTCTGGGATTTAAGGATTTCTCGGACGATTTCAGTTTGAAGTTGTTGATCAAGGGTTTACTTAGAGTTGCTCCAAAATCAGATCCTAAATTTCCTATATCTGTGGATATTTTGAAATCTATTCTGTCAAACCTGGACTTGTCTGTTCCGAACGATTTAACTTTTTGGTCAGCCTGCATTTTGGGATTCCGGAGCCTTTTGAGGAAATCGCATTATACCAGTTCTCCACATACACTGTTGGTTTCTGATTTGGTTTTTGAGTCAGATCACTTTGTAATTAATATTCGTAGTTCAAAAACGGACCAATTTTCTACCCAGAATTTCTCAGTGTTTTTGGGTGTTATCCCAGATTCCGTTTTTTGTCTCGTTGAATTGTTGTCTAGACTTATTAGGGTTTTTTCCCTGGTCCAATCAGACCCCTTGTTTAATGTTGAATCGGTGGTGGGTAACTGTTGCATAACTTATAATTATTTTTATTATAAGCTCCAGAGGGAAATTAAAGCCTTAGGCTTGAGTGATAAGAATATTACTCCACACTCCCTTCGTCATGGGGGAGCTACTCTAATGGAATCTCTTGGAGTCCCTATTGACTCCATAAAACGTAGGGGTAACTGGAGGTCTTCGATTGTTAATGGATATTTACACCCCGATTCTTCTGTTCTGCTACGATCAGATGGAATCGTCAATGAAATTTTGAAGTAGTTCCTCCTTGTAGTTGGCGGGTGGTTGGCCTGTTATTTGTTAATTACTATGTAATTAATTCCAACAACTACTGCCTTGCCTCACTTATTTATGTAATGAAGGTCAATATTATATTAATATATATGATTAATATATATATATAAATACCGAATGAAATGGTCATTATTATTCACTCCTGAGTTACTCCGTTTCCGTTGTCTAGGTAGTTGCTGTGGATAATGCGATATCCACGGTGATAATTCGTTACGCGTGGTGGTGAGCAGCTCATAACGGTAATCTCCTCATTCCTCTTCTGCTCACCGACCACCACACTTGTGTTTCTCACTCGTTGAGAAAAATTTTAAATCTTATTATATTTGGGAGTTAGCCCATTTTTATGTACTATATTGTGGCAGGTTTATGGGTTTTATACTCGTTGTATATTTACTTGAATAAAGCCTGTTATTTGTTAATTACTATGTAATTAATTCCACCAACTACTGCCTTGTCTCACTTATTTATGTAATGAAGGTCAATATTATATATATATATATATATATATATATATATATATATATATATAATATCATGAAACCAATTAGTGGTAGAATAATGTATGGAATAATATTAACAATAATTGGCACAAAGGCGTGGATGGCAGAATAATTAATAAAACAGGGTTTATTGAAAGGTAACATTGGGACCTTCCCCTGCCTATACATCAAGAATTACAGGTAAGCTAAAGCTTGAAGCCTGAAAAGTAAGATTAAAAACGAACTGCTCGGTTGAGCAAATCACAGCGGAATGAGGATTTGAAACCACGGGTGTCACCAAGAAACCTCCGGTTACCGCATCAGTAACCGGGATACCTAGAAGAGTGGGTGTGACGCCCAAACAACAACAACAACAACAAGACCGCAGTGAATAATTGCGAGAGTTATATTGGTTGATAATTTATATTTATATAAGCATGGTTATATAATAATATATATATATATATATCAACAGCCAGATCTGCAACCACCACATGACCACAGATACACCTGTACTCGACACTTCACCTTCAGACGTCCATGTAAAAGCCTAATAAAAAACGTGTGTGTGTTATTTATATATCCTCTTCATTCTTCTTCAGCATTCGGAGGAGGATATGTCTGGGAACCGAGTGTCCTTGAGATCTTTTCGGGAGACTCTGTTCATTGGACCTGGGGTTCACAGTATTGCACAGACCGCAAATATTTTGTGCAGCAGACTATTGGTCCAGACAACGATACTGCAGTATCTGGCGGCTTCAGCAGTGGAACAACACCAACAAACAAGGGTCAGTCAAAAAGAGCTTGCACCGCCTATTGGTCTAAGATATGGCTTTCGCCTCCAATGTGCGTCCGAGGTTTCCTTAAAATAAATTCAAATCTACCTTTCGGTCTAAATGCATGAAAGCAGCTTTAGTTCAGAAACTATTTCGTTACAATTGAGTTCCACTTTTCATGGAAGTACAATGACATTCACTCTTAACAGTAAAATCTGTCAACCAGTCCTGAGGCATAAACATTGATATAGCTTTACATGTAGATGTAGCAAAGACATTTTATCACATAATATTCTAAAATTGAGGAGACGGGTAGGATAAAATCAAAACCTGATTCGTTTTAATCGTGGCCACCGCATTCCATTCATGGAGTGTTGGCTCCTGACTTTATTCAGCTTCGCCTCATGAAGTCACTATGCCAAACTCTAGTCTTGGCATGTGGTGGCCAAGATTAAAACTCATCCAGTTTCACGATAATATGTTTTTTCAAGATATAAAGAATAAAAGTTGGTATCCCTATATTTGTTTCTTGCAGCCTCAAGGGAGCGTTCATTATTCATGGCAGGGGGGGGGGGGGGCGTGTGGATTTTGCTCGGCGAATGCCCCCCCTCGGAAATACCCTAAAATAAACTGCCCCCCCCTCGGAAATACCTCAAAATAAACCGCCCCCCCAACCAGACAAATGCCCAGATATATGTCCCCCTTCTCTAGGCAATAGCCTTAAATTGATTCTTTCTCATATATAAATGTATATGTGTATGTAATGTTAAGTAAATAAAGCCAGTGAATTCTGGCATGCAAATTTTAACTATCTATAATAAAATCCTCTAATATGCAGCTATCCGGCCCTTGAGAAATGCAAACTGTGAATGATGGTTTAAGAGCAATGACTGCAAACTGGCATATCATAGTTATAGGATTAGATATCCACCATCTAGGAAGTGAACCAATAGCCTGTCAGGACATGCTGGCACGGGAGCTTATGTACCTGCTGCTCTAACACCTATCTTAAGGGGTGTTCTATTGAGACAGTGGAGGCACCAAAAAGACAACTTATATGTGCTAAGAAACATTGCACGGCTATTACCTGACATTGACAATTGAACTAAGTATAGATACTAATACAGTGGAGCTGCACTGCATAGAGTCATATGGAGCAATCTTCAAACAGCGGTATTGCCTTTGATAGTCTTAGCATATATATTCATGCACAACCTACAAACCTGCAGTTTTCTTGTGCAGAAAAAAATAGTCCTGGCTTGTTTTCATATGTTTGACATTTTTAAAAGATTGCAAACACTAGACATCTTGCATAGCAGATTACAAGAAGTTTTAGTATGATGAGCTCCCACTCCACAGACATGGCACTGCCAGGTGTTACAGTACCTCACTTATTATCTTCTCTGCCACAGTCACCAGTGCTTATATAAATTTCTTTATTCTGCTAGAAGATATCAGACACTATTGGCCTCAGTTCTAGAACCTCTTATGTGGGTGAATCACAAAAAGGTAAATCATTGAAATTGAAACACGCCACCCAGGCAAATACCGCAAAATGAACCCCCCTCCCCCCCAGCAAATACCTCTAAATAAATTGCCCCCCCCCCCCGGCAAATACCCTAATATAATTTGCCCCCCCCCCTCCAATAGCTCACCCCCCTTCTGTAAATAATGAATGGTCCCTAAGCATATACATTTATTCATCCTGAGTCATGCTAAAGTTTATGTGCGTCTCCAAATATCTCCAGATACCTCACTTTACAGATATTACTGTATACCGGTGTACGAATGTCTCACTTATACTTACTAGCAGAACAGATTCCGTTTGGCCGCACAGTGGCGTAATATGAACATAATACTACCTCTGTACCATGTGACTTGTTGACATTCTGAGCAAAAAATAAACAATATGGCGGACGTTTCCTTGGTTCAGAGGTATATATACACAATATGATCGCCCAGCACTACCCACGCACCCGAAATCGCCGTAAAATAAACAAAAAATAGTAAACATCGTAATGACATACCCAATAAGGATATTATCACACTAGAATATATGATACAACACGCCTGACGTCCACTTGAATTTGGAGCAAAAGTTACTGTGTGACATCATCAATACCGCCCACTCTCCCAGCAGATCTTACGTGGTGCTTGCACTTACTAACCTCTGCTCCAACCACTGCTATTTCTCTCCATTACAACGTTGTGATGTCATTACGGAGGCGCCACGAAGCGGATCACCCGTGAACTATAGATTATGTTGAATGTTTGGAGATTCATATGTGCCTCACTGTAGGGTGAGACTATGGGGGGGGGGGGGGGGTCGTTTTTTCATATATTCTATGGTGATATTGTCCTTGTTGCTTATGTATCTTCGATGCTTACTACTTCTGTGTTTACTGTACATTGATTTCGGGTGTGTGTCGTGCTGGGAGATCTTATTGCAAAAATACACATCTGAATAAGGGAAATGCCCGCTATTTTGTTTGTTCGTTTATTTTGTGTCCCGATTGTGTCAACAGATCACGTGGTACGGAGGGTAGTGATATGTACTTATTACGCCACGGTGCGGCCGAACGGAATTCTTTCATCTAGTGCGTAAAAGTGACCTTCAGAGGGCAATCGCTATAGGCTCACCAACTATACGACTTAGCGTATAGGGTATAGATATACTTCTGTTCAGATTGCATATGCTTATACGACTTATATGCATATGCTTATACTTATGCGACTCTCATCTCAACCCATAGGTCTACCCAGTATGGCTTCATGGGAATTTTTTTTACCTCACATTATTTATAAATTCTGTATCCAGATATCTTCCTACATAATAGTTCCTCAACTTTCAAAGTCAATCCAGCCCTATGGATTATGTAAGCATAGTGAAACTGCAAACTAAAGCCCGTTAGAAACTCATAAGATTTGCATGATGTGAAAGAATTGTATTTTAAAGCTGAAACCTACCTTCTTTTTTCTAGGCAAATTCTCGCATAGGTTTCTGGACGTAGGCACATATTATTTCTATAGCGGGAACATTGATGGCAGGCGTGAACTTGATATCTATGGCACTACACGTGGTACTATTTATGTCAAGGATCCGGTATATATTCCAAAGGGGATTGATCTGGAGGTCAGTGGGTATAAGGCCCTTCATGACATGTCTTCAGGTATGTACCTATCTATTTATTGTTCAATTCCATTTCTGAATGATATGAGAAATAATTCTGAACATTTTCTTACAAGCCATTTGGAATTCAAATAAGTTAATTGTGTTAGAGATCTCTTCTTGAGGATTCCTTTTATCAAACAATTGTCTGCAATTTCCTTTCAATTTTCACAGGTGTCTCCACTCCGACAAACATTGCATTATGTTCTGCAATAGACGATCAAATCTCCAACTGTGGGGGCCAACATCCCACAGGCTTCAATAGATTCCAATATACATATTCCTTCGATCACACACCAAAAGTAACTTCAGTCACTCCCACAATGGGGACTACAGAAGATATAATTACTATAACTGGTTCCGGTTTTGGAAATAGTTCCGTCATGTTTGGCAATACGTTGTGCCCTATCATTAAACAAGGGGCAACAGAAATTCAATGTAAACTAGCTCTAGATGAAGATTCCACACTCGGATGCTCAGAGGAAATTGTTGTGAACTCTTGTAACGTCGGAAAAGCATTGAATAGAGGGACAATAAGCTTCAAATTGGTTCCCGCCATCATGTTAGTCAATCCTACTAGTGGTTCACTGCGTGGCGGCACCAAGATCACAATCACTGGCAGTGGGTTTTATGAACCAATCTCAGTCGAATTGGAGGATGCAGCCTGTGATATACTGAACGTCAGCATTACGCAGATAATATGCCGCACCAGCAGTGCAGACGCAAAATCTCGCAATATCATCGTTTCTGTTTACAAGGATGAACCCTGCGCCTCTGTGGCGAAATGCCTAGACGAGCCTTGTCAATTTAGTCATTCAGAAAGTTACACACCAACCCTTACAAATATCACCCCTTCACAGGTTGGAAATCTCTATTCAAATATCACCCTTTCGGGTACGAACTTTGGCACCAGTACTAACTCTGAGATACATATTGGGTCTATACCTTGCAACATTGTCAGTATAAATAATGAGGAAATAATCTGCACCGTTGGTAATATGTGTGCTGGACCTTATGAAGTCACGACTTACATTCACCCACAAGGATTCACTGAAAAGCGAAATTTCCAAGTAGCATTAATTCTCCAATCGGTACTGCCCTCTTCTGGGAGTGTCAATGGTGGAAACCTTGTCGTTATTAGCGGCTTCGGGTTTAACTGCCCAGATGTGACAGTTAAATTTGGAGATGCAGAAACAACTATTACTTCTGTTACTAACTCTGAGATTAGCGTCATAGTGCCAATGGGCAATAATACACAGGGATCCACCGTTAGCATATCTGTGAACGCAAACGGCCAGATATACGACTCTCTTACTTATAATTATTCCTTGGCCCTTACTCAGACGGTCAAAGCAATAGTTCCTTGCAGTGGTTCAGCTGGAGATGTGGTGTGCATAACGATGGAAGGTACATCTGCCACAAAAACTTCCGTAGAAATTGGTGAAACTACATGTGAAGTCAACTCAACAGCCGTAAACTCAAACTGCAATCCAGGCAGTGGGGAATACAGCATTAACTGCATCCTTGGGCCAAACCCTCCTGGGAAACAGAACATTGTAGTTAAGGATGAAGTTATCGGGATCGCCAATGTCGGGACCGGTGATATCTCTTCGTGTTTTAACTACATCATGCAGATCACTGGCGTCCTGCCAGAACAAGGTAGGCAGATTTGAAAGATGTCATGGTATATTCTTGCAGCATCTTCAATTTTTGAGGCCTTATTGGGGGACATATTGCTAAATTCCTAAAGGCCTTACCGTCATAGTATGTTATGTATTCAGCTGTCATACATGAAGTATGTATGGAAAATTGTGGGTGTTGGGGTTGGAGGAAGTTCATGCAGGTATTAGTGTGAATGGGATTTGGGGCTGTGGGTGTAGGTGTTCGGGTTGTTAGGTGTATGTGAGGTGGGTGTTGGGGTTGATGGATGTAAGCATTCTTTTTGGTGGTTGTAAATATTGGTATTGGAAGGTGTAAATGTTGATGTTAGTGGGTGTTGATGGTTGTAGGTATTGGTCGGTGTTCGGGTTCATAGGTGTGAGTGTTGGTTGCTGTAGGTGATTGGGTTGGTGGGTGTAGGTGTTGGTGTTGATATTTGTTGATGTTGGCAGGTGTGAGTTTTGGAGTTGGTGTTGATGTTTGTGAGTGTAGTTGTTGGTAGGTGAAGGTGTTTGTGGGTATGGGTTTATGGGTGTTAGTGTTGTTGTTGGTTTATTGGTGTGGGTGTTGGTGGATGTCGGTGTTGGAGACTATTGGTATAGGTTGGTGTTGGTGTTTGTATGGGTATTGGTGACTGTTAGCTTTAATGTTGGTGGGCATGGGTATGGATGGGTGTGGACGAGGGTTGGTGTCGAGGCTCACAATAACCAATTTCCACACCAACCAAAGCCCATACCTATCAACACCCTCAACAACGAACACAAACACCCACATCCACTTATACCTTCCAAATCTGGAAAACACGCACATAAACACCCATTAACCCCAACACTCACACCCTCACCCAACAGCACCAAACCTCACATCCAACACCTACAGCCAAGTGGATGGGAAGTCAAACAGCCAGATATAGGGGCAGTCAGATGCATGGAAAATAACATTTGAGGAAAGTCAGATAGGTTGGAAGTCAGGTGTATGGACAATCAGATATGTGGCCAGTCAAGTAGATAGACACTGATATGGATGGGCAGTCAGGTAGATGGAGAGGCAAGTGAATGGGTAGGGAGGTTGATGAACAGTAAGATATGTAGACAGTGAGATGGATGAGCAGTAGGTGGGCTGTCAGGGAGATCTGTAGTCAGATGGGTAGACAGCAAGGTAGAAGGTACTCTGCTTTGAAAGAAACAGCAAGAGATGCTTGTGGGTAAGGCAGGTATGTCACGTCACCGTCACATACCAACCTGTCTACCGACCAGTCTGCTCACATGAAACCTACCTACCTACCAGTCTACTCACATTCCAACCTGCCTATCCGCCAATCTGCTCATGTTCCAACCTGCCTACCCACCAACATGCCTACCCACCAACCTGCCTACCCACCAACATGCCTACCTACCTACCTACCTACCTACCTACCTACCTACCTACCTACCTACCTACCCACCTACCCACCCACCCACCCATCCACCCACCCACCCACCCACCCACCTACCTACCTACCTACCTACCTACCTATCTAACAGCCTAGCCACCCACAAACATGCCTTCCCACTACTCCCAGCAGGCTACTCACCTCATAATATAGTGTACATACATATTTATGCAAGACATTGCAATTCTTTTATGAATTTGCGTATGCGTGTACATATATGGAATATCAAGCCCTGAACCCCCACACTACTTTCCCCCCTGTTCGCTTTTGTAGGCATTTGATGTGTACGTGCTTTATGGACGACACCTTATTGGATATATAAGTGGTATCCATACGAATGACATTGCAGAAATGTATTTCACATAGTATAGCATATAATAAGTGACTGCTTTTATGAAATATGGATTGCATCTTCATATATATATATATATATATATATATATATATATATATATATATATATATATATATATATATATTATATATATATATATATAAATATATATATATATATATATATATATATATATATAAATATATATATATACATATATTCCACCTATGCGGATGATGATTAAAAATAATATTGGATAAGAATGTTAATTCTCCTGGTGATATAATAGCTTTTTCTTTTTTTTCACAAAATAAAATACTAGCACAACACAGCACAACAAGAAAACAATGATATTTGATTTTATCCTACACCTAATATAAAATCCTGATGGGTTAACATTGAGTTTCCGTATGTCACGCTGACTGGCATACAGAGTTTTATATGCCACTAGTGGCATACAGAATTGTCATCACATAATATTTTAAATTCGAGGAGACGGGGTAGGATACAATCAAAACCTGTTTCGTTTTAATCTTGGCCACCGCATGCCACTCCTGGAGTTTTGGCTCCAGACCTCACTCGGCTTCGCCTCATGAAGTTACTATGCCAAACTCCAGTCGTGGCATATGGTGGCCAAGATTAAAACTCATCCAGTTTTACGATAATATAAACGCTTCTCGGCAGAACGTTGCTTCACAGTAAATCATCTGAACAAAATAAGCAGATAAACCCTTTCCCTGCTATATCAATCGACGTGACGCAACACCCAACCAAGTTAGTATCTAAAAACACGATCCTCCTAGCGTATTATTCCATAGGAACTTTAAACCCAGAAATGGCAAAAATATTACCATGGTAACTGTCTGGACTCCGTTAAATCCTATCCAAGACCCATGCTACCTCTCTACTATATCCAAATGTTATGTGATTCAAACTATCATTTATGTATTTTTATAAAATAATATATATGATCATCCCTCTTTATGAGGGATCAAGATACACTTAACCCTTTGGCGCCGGGTGATGCATTAAGGCATCGCCGCACATGGCCGGATGATGCCTTAAGGCATCGCCGTTTGTGGCCGGATGATGCCTTAAGGCATCATTTTCTAAGACTTTCTAAATCATAGTTTAAGTGTAATAACTTTGTAAATAATTGATCAATAATGATGAAATGTTCACAGTATGTTGGTATGACATTACCATTACGGTTTTGAAATACTCATAAAATAATATCAAAGATCACGTGTTTTATCCTTTGATCAAACAGTGAAATTATGACAAGTGGCCTGAAAAGACCCCTCCCCTGGTGGTATATACTAACACCCTACCCGGCCTTACAGACATTGCTTTGTCAGAGGTACCCGGCGTGAAAGGGTTAAGCCCGGCTTCCACTATGCTCCCGATACCCCTGAGAGCTCTTACGATGCATGCATCGGGGTGCATCCTCTGGTGTATCGGCTACGGGTTAAAGTTGGCTTTCCAACGCAATATTGATTTTGTGTCTGGAGATGCATCATTAGGCCTATTGGAGTGTATCGGTAGCTCAGTGGACGCCGTGCCTTACCCCGTGAAAACCTGAAAGTATTGTACTGAGTCGAAAAAGTAAGGCATACTCGTTCAATTGGAAAATGTTTCAAAATGCGCTATATTGAGATGTCAATATTTGCGATTCTATTTAGTGATGTGATTAGCGTTGATGCAATAATGTCAGAATTAAATTGTTTCTAGGAAGTTGCGCTGGAGGCCAGACCATCACAGTGAACGGAATCGGCTTCTTCAATAGCAACACCAGTGTAGAAGTATGTGGTGAGCCATGTCTGATTACAGGCAACATGACTGGGACTCAGCTCACGTGCATTACCTCACAAAACACATTAGGTATAGCACAGATTTTCATTCTATCTGGATATTCAAATATGTAGCGCATATAGACGAAAGATGTAAGCACTCATGGTTACAAAACTACTGCAGGAAATGAATTGTAGACCTCATCTCATCTGTCACATTGTCGTAAACCTATTGTCAAATAGGGAACACTAGCGCACATGTGGTGTTATCACAGGGCAGATTAAGTATAATAATATGTAGTGACAAACAAAATGCAGAATGCTATAAACAGATATAGAATGATCCATCAGAGAAATCCTTGTAGCAACAAAGCAAAAACATTCACACCATTTGCTTTTGGCTAAGAATTCGATTAAAACTAATTTCCAGTATTTTTGTAAAAGTTTCAGCTTTGAATGGCTCAGCCCCATGCAACTCTAGCACAAGTAATACGGGTTTGTATCACGGTTATATTATTCATTATCCAAGTCATTTTTTTATAGATCGGTACTTTCTTGATAGAAAACGGCCCTAGAAGCATTCTTGTTAAGCCTGGAACCCGCCAACTCCCGATGCAGATTATATACCTCTCGATGCACCCCGATGCTCATTCAACTCAATACCATTGTACGTTATAGAGCGCGTCGATGTGCATTAGAAGCTCGGTGGGTTCAGCCCTTAAACGGTCGGGAGGTAAGATTTCTGCATCTGTGTTGGTGGGTTCCAAGTCTTTTACACTTTCTGATTTCAAAAAATCAATTGCTGCCTATATTTTAGATTTTTTGGATTCCATCGATATGTTTCTATTAAGGAATTGTTTTTATCTTAGCCTGGAATAAACGTCCATAGGCTCAACATTAGGAACTCGTTCTCAACAGGCTTGCGAGTAAGGTGACTTATTTTCAATGGGTTATAAACAGACAGATATTTCCAGGCTAAGATAAAATCAGAAACATTTTCGTGTTTGGTCTGAGTCCTCATTCTTCATCTCGTTTGGAGGACACAGACCAAACACTCATCTGATTCTTTCTTAGTACATTATCTTTGCCTATAGAACAATGAGATAACATAATATATTACATGGTTTATAAAATCTGTTCCTTTTGGTGTTTGTTGCGTTCCCTGGGGGCGTGCGTCTCTAATGCGCAGGAGGAAAGCCGTGGCACGGTTGATGAAACCCCCTTATGCCAAGTCAGAAGTTTTGTCCTTCTGTGCAGTAGAGATGTACACCCCAGGGGAACGCGTCACAGGCCAATAGGAAAATATTTTGTAAACCATGAAACATACACCATTTAATCACTCAACGCGACTTGAAGTGACTGGATCCATGAATCTCTGGCATATAGCCTGAATGAGATTAGCCAGAATCGAAACTGCTGATATGACAAACACCTGTGAGGAATCCCCATGTCCTCCTCTCCAAATACCCACTGATCAGTGATGGCACCTAGCGTATATATCTAAGCGAATGGAAAACCTAAACTGGCAACGGGAGCTACACAAAGTTCGTTCTGGTCGTGTTCAATAAGTGGCCGCCTTGACCCATTAGCGTTTGACAACCCCTTGCGGAAATTGTCGTCGGTGGAGGTGTCCGTCGTCCGCACAGGCCTCCTCCAAAAAAATTAAACGACCCCCTGGGGTTCGTTTAATTTTGAGGTCAGCCACAACTGTCACAACTGTCCTTCCCCAAGAAAAATCAAATTATTAAATCCAAACCCTCCTACGACCTCTCCTCGGATCTTCAAGTATCGTCGGGGTGGATAATTAAACAGCCCCCTGGGGGGTCGTTTTATTTTCTGCGCTACGAGAGTAAAAGCCCTGAGGAGAGCTCGCACAAGGGTTTGGGTTCGATTATGCAAAGTATCGTTGGGAAGGACAGTTGTAGCCAACGATCCACGGGGTCGCGTCCATATGCGTTTTATAATGCATCGTCGGGCCGGGGATTACTAGACTGATGGCACCACGGACCGATGGCACCTGGACTGATGGCACCTCTTCAGACCGATGGCACCATTTTTCCTAGACCGATAGCACCAATACCTAGATTGATGGCACCACTCACTGAGACTGATGGTTATTGCCAAGTTATACTGACTACACCACTTTTCAACTACCCGGTATATCATGTTCGCATATATAAGAGAAACTATCTAATGATTTAAAAAAAACAAAAACGGCTCCGGCCCCCTCGACGCCTGCAGCCGGGGTCCTGACCGGCCACCCGCGGTCCCGGCCGTCTACACACGGTCCCGGTCAGCCACGCGGCCATACCCGCACTTTAACTTTAAATTTAAATGAATTATGGGTATATATTTTCCATTTAAATACATAAATCAAGAGTCGCCCAGAAGTCCAGGTAAAAATTGAATGAGGCCATCAGTCTAGGCAAGTGGTGCCATCAGTCCAGGCACGGGTGCCATCAGTCCAGGTAAAACTGAAAAGAGGTGCCATCAGTCCAGGTGCCATCGGTCCGTGATGCCATCGGTCCAGTTACCGGGCCGGAGACCCCGTCCAGAGTCTCCTTCACCTCTCCTGTCGAGCGACACCTGTAGGGGTGTCGTGGGTGATTCAAAATAACAAATAAAAGCTACTTCATTCATTTGAACTAGTAGAAATATGTTTATTATGATTTAAATAAATACTGGAGGTTTCAGATGGCGATTTACTTTGCTATTTAGTTAGTCAGGCCTGTCATCCCCTACTAGAGTTAGTAGTAAAACGACCGTCTGTTTGTTACTCTCCAACCAAATTTTTCATCCTACTTGGAAAGAGTGTTATGTTATAACCTCGAAGTCAATTTTCCATTTTCTTATTTCCTTTTCCGTGTATATTGTATATATATTTCAAATGGGGGCCAGCAAAAAATATATTGTGAAGATTGAGTGGCTACAAAGGAAAGGCGCAGATGTCAACTGGCAAATCTAATGTACTAGCGTCCAACCTAGGGAACCATTATAATCTGGACCCGAGGGAACGAGTTACAAGAAGTAATACGAGAGTTGTATTTAGAAATGAGCCATATGTATACATGGGAACTAAATACAACAGTTCACGGTTTTTCCAGAGGACATAGACGTCGTGATTCTCAAGACCAGGACACATCTGCTGACAATGTTCTTACTTTTAGGAAAAAAATAAAACCGACAATACTATACTATTGGAGAAATATTTCCATCTCATCCGCATCTATATTGTTGCACATCCACCTTAAGTTATGCTAATAATAATGTATCTACTACCTATAGTCTCTATTCATTCAGAATTACATGCCCTTTGTCATATCATTGGATGAACTTACACTATGAAAAGATTTGAGGCCCAATAAAATAGGAAACTATGAAGGTAGTTATTTTAGTTATTCAGACCTGCATAAATTGTTACCTGTTTTAGGAAGTTGTACCCGAATCTGCAATGTGACAGTAATGGTGGCAGGGCTGGTAGATACACTGAATAACGCATATAGTTACGATGAGACTAAAACACCCAGAACGACTGGCATCGAACCACGACGAGGAGGGACGGCAGGCGGTACACTCGTGACCATCACCGGCAACGGATTTGGGTACGTTGAAAATTCATCATTTGGCAAAAATGGAAACTCCAGAGAATCTATTAGTCTTGGCTGTACCTAAACTCGGTACGGGGGAAACACAAGGCAGTATTGATACAACACATAGAGGGCCAATCGAGCAAATATTAGCAGGTTGCATTGCTTGCTGACCAATCTTTGTTAAAGGGGATTTCATTTCGGAATCATGGAAGGAAGCTATCACTGCACCATTGAAAAAGAAGGGCATAACATCGAGGTAATTTTTCTCTCCTCCCAGTTGCCGGAATGATACTTGATGTGATAGTAACATAGTTCTTTGGGTGAAAATGATATTATAAAAACAAAAACAGTTTTTGACAAAAGCACTATCAGAACAATTGCTTTCCTTTAAGAAATGTCATCTTCTCTTTATACAGTAGATCCTTAAACTACTTCTATTTTGTTGAACTACAAAAGCTATATTGATATAATATATCATAAAAAAGTATTTTAAAGCAGATTTTAGGGACCATTCATTATGTAGGACAGGGGGGTGAGCTAGGTCTACATAAGAGGTTCTAGAATTGTGTATTTTGGATAATCTATACAATTTTAAGGTCAATAGTGTCTGATCTCTTCTAGTAGAATTAAGAAATATATAGTATGTCCGTTGTGGCAGAGAATATAATAAGTGAGGTACTGTACACCTGGCAGCACCATTGCTGTGTAGTCGGGGCCCATCATACTAAGACTTCTAGTAGTCTGCCATGCAAGAGCTTTTCTGAGATAATAGAGCAACAGTTTTCAGCGATCATCATACTAGAGCAAGCAGCAGAATTGTTGGCCAATTGCAGCAGAGTTATTGCCAGCCCTTTTATTGTCATTTATTTTTTGAGTAATCTGTAATGTCACCATAAAGATGTATATTTTCAACAAATAAACACTGATAAAAAAACCTGCTGCCTGGATTAAATGTAAGGTGAATGACAGTTGCTGTGGTGAACGTGTATTTTGAAGAACTTTGCTTAACATTCTCCCAAATCAGTGCAGTAACATCACCTGATAATAACGTTTGGAGACTGGGGAAAAGGTGTAAAGTACACCTATCCATAGTTCAGGAATCTCTCCATATGAATCCCACTTTACTGAAAACATTTGTTATCATAAAGCAGTAGACTCATTAAGCCACATTGTGAAAGTGGTACCTTGAGATGTCTTGTATGTTTGGCACCAAAAAACAAGGGAACTATCAATGATGATGTCAAAACTAATGGGGTCTATTATTCACAATCTTTTAAAAACTTCAAATATATTGCAAACAAACCAGGACTATTTCCTGCACAAGAATTGATAAGAAAAAAATGCAATGATTTTAGAGTTTGTTGTAGGTTTTCCAATGTCAAGTGATCACATTGCAACGTAGCTTAGTACATGCATGCAAGTCGTCTTTTGATACCTATGGAACACCTCCTAAAGAAGGGTCTCAGAGCAGCAGGTACATAACTTAGCTCCATGGCCAACATGTCCTGACGGGCTAAGGGTCCACTTCCTAGATGCTGGACAGCTATATGCCAATTCTTTCCAATAACACCTTTGTATTTGTCGGATTTGTCAGAATCGGTAGACTTTATATCGCTGTTAGCACAGACCTGATTACGATCGGATCAGTCATCACAAGCATGGGGGTAATGACCGGCTCTGTGCGATTGTCGCTATACGCACTTCACCAACTGTTCCTGATATTGAGTAGGCCATTTGAATAGCAGAGGTCTGTATCGCCATGTCCTACATTCAAGTGTAGGGGTTGGGTCAGTGTGTTCGTTTTACGCTGTGTGATGCAGGTGCCGATCCCTGTTGTGTGGTGATTCCGGTGGGCCCTTGCATGAGAATGCTATGGGTTTGCCCGGATTATGTAACTTGGTCTGTATAAGGCCGAGTCCATAGTAGGTCGACAGATTACTCTGTGTGTTCCTCCGCGTTCAGGAACAATTTGGAGCCTCACTTCAGTGGTAGTAGGCTTTTATGAACTCTCTCGGTGGTTGAGTAAGGGAACTTGCCTTGGCTTGTGGACTTACTCTCCCAGCTTTACCGGGCATTCTGGTACAAAGGTACTTTGCGGAACAGGTATAAATAAAGATCCTATACCTAAGAACCAGAGTCTGGTTTTATATCAACTGGGAACTGTAGATGTCATCCGACTTTTTATATACCGGGGAATATCCAAACCAACCTATGTAGTGCCACATCGGGTAGCTTAGTCTGAATAGATATTGTCCAATCCTCAAGAAGGGATCTGGGAAGTATCAGAACCAGCGGACCGCTACAAAAGTAGCATACACCGATCTGTAGGGGAGACAGAGCCAACGAAAGACTGAAAACAGTATTCCAATATCTTAGATAAAATTGATGTTATTAAACTTTGCATCATTGTGTATAAAGGCCTGTAACTTTGTCCAGGGCCCAGGAGGGCCCAGCTCCCGGCCGCTCTCTTTGATCTCAATAGGGCCGTTTCATGAGGTTATAAAGGTAGGAGGTTTGGTCTGGGGAATCTGTATGCTGATGTATGAGAGTATAAGACAGCGACGCCATTGTTCCCGATTATTATCGTCAATCGGATTGGTGAGAATTGGTAGTAGATGTCGCTGTCTTAGGGGTTTTAGAATACCTGAATCGGTATCATCTGCCATTTTAAAATTCACCAATCTTAGTCTTTGGTCACGTGTCAACCCAGGTTAGAAAACTTCAACCTAGGTAAGAAAACTTCAACCTAGGTAAGAAAACGCAAGTTACTACACCCCCAGCAGGGTAATGTAAATATTGAGTGTTCGCCCATAGGTGTATAGGAATAGTCCTATTCAAGTGTTCATTACGTATGGCTCATATTTCTATTGTCTTTGGTTCTACAGGTCAAGCATCACGTCAGTGACCATTGTGGAAGTACCGTGCGAAGTGAGGTTTATGAACGAAACAGTGATAGTATGTAGAGCAGGCCCAAAGAATCTCGCTGCGAAAGGAAACGTGGAGGTAATAACACAGACTGGCAGGGCTTTGATGGTGAGTAGCTTATAGATCTATGTTGTTTCTAAAACCCTAATAAGTGTCATTTCATTAATTACATAATTCTCTTGTCCTTTTTACCATTTTTTTATGATTTTACTTTCAAAGCACCATATTTCTACTAGGTATGGTTTTGGATGACTGTGTATATAAGGCACGCTGTATAAGAGTATGGTTATAGACTCAGGTCACAGTCAGGGTCGGGATCACAGCCACCACCAATGCCACTGCCACTAAACCCTCAGCTGCTGACACCGCTTTCACACCTGCCGCTTTCACACCTGTCTGCATACCCGCGCGTAGTGTAGACAGAGGACTTGGATTTATCTGTCTACACACACTGGGGGGAGGCAGTGGAGAACCTTGGGGGAGGAGAAAGGGGTTCTCTACCAAGTGGTCAGTGGTCAGAAATTGAAGGGGGGGGGGGGGGACCATGTGGAGGGGGCAGGGCAGTCAGGTGGCGAACCTTTTTATAATTTTTTATTGTCAGTATGCATGTATATAAGCCAAACATATATAACATATATACAACTGTTGTATATATCACACACAGGATATTTCTTCTCATATATGCTTGGCGGCAAATACAGCTTTTACACTTCTGTATAGACACATAAACTTTATTGTATAAGCCACATAAGCTGGCGGGAAATATTGACGTATACATAAAAACACGCTAATGTACATTGGCTACATGCGGTGGCTTATATATGAAATAAGTGCAGGTTTTCGTGCAGTGTAACTTGAGTTTAGGTGGATGCCAATTGGCCCAAAATACCCCTTGAGATTACAAATTCATTGTTCTATACTGAAGATTAGAGGCTTTTACTTTTGCATTCAGACGATAAAATCAAAACTACCCAAAATTTTAAATTTGAATGATTGCCTTGATCATTGTAATAGGAACTTTATTCTCTCTTTCATCAATAGAAATTACTTAATACGATCAATATATCACACATACAAATATGTTGTAAACATTTTTTATCTCAGCATTTTCTCTGAACTCAACGACTTATCCAATTTAAAAAATGCTGAAAATGAGAGGTTTTTGGTCTCTAGTCTCGAAAATATCTGATATAGCCCTAGAAGATCATATATCCCACTAAAGCTTTAGGCAAGATGCTTTCAAGGTATCAATTCCTTGAATCTAAGGCGTTAGAGGCTGGAAAATATAAGTAGACGGTTTGTGAATATTTAGGCCCGGCGTCCACCTACTACGATAGAATCGTAGACCTCCCGATATGGCACCGATACAAAATGTCAAAATCGGTGCCATATCGGGAAGGTGCAAAATCGTAGACATATGTCTAGACATGCCAATTCACCATGCATTGTATGGGGTTTTTATCGGTGTCTAATCGCAGAAACGTGGTCAACTGCCCCGATATTAGGTAACCTTCCGACGTGATTTTGGTTTTTTTATCGGGAGGTGCATCGTAGGGCATATCGGTGCCATATCGTAGTAGGTGGACGCCGGGCCTTACAATATATATCCAGAGTGACATTATCAACATATAATAGATCGCAACTCCGAAATAACATTATCTAGGTATTTCGCTGGTCACATTATACCAGTGTAATTCGGTTCTTCATACTATCTTTGTTTGTTTTTAATTCACCAAAAGTAGGAGTTTTCCTTGTTATGGGTGACACTTGGTAAAGTTGACGATAAGATGAACTTCTACCCTCAGCAGGGGTTCATGTGATCGTCAATTTTACCGCGTATTTATCACGGACAGATAGAGTATAATATTTCCCTACTTAGGTATATATATATATATATATATATATATATATATATATATATATATATATATATATATATATATATATATATATATATATATATATATATATATATTTATCTATATAACAAACATGACAGCGAGGAGAAAGTAGCTCTTCAGTCTGACCCAGACCAAACACATTTTAGGTGATAATTACGTTAATAATGATTGTAAGAACACGAAATAAAAAAGCAGTAGAGAGGTTTTGAGCCCCCGCATATGGATAAGAAGTTGTTCTTTAGGGGGGTAAGAAATATAATCCTAATAATTAGATATCATATTTTAAAGATATAGACTGCTTGTCATCTTTTAGTAAAGAAGTCTGACTCAACTGTCAACTGAAAGCCAGATCGATTTATATAAGTTATAGATAATGACATTTCTAATACAAGCAATGGGATCACCAAACAAAGCATTGGGGTGATGTTGGTTGTTTAACTTCATCTAGAACTTATCCAAAAACGCGAGTATCAGCGTTTCTGTGTCAGCTAAGAAGCAACAGTTCGTAGTGTGCGGTGTGTGTTGTTTTGGTCCTCTATTATCGCTCAACACCATGGGTGGCCGGTTTTAACCCCTCCCGACACACCCCGACACACTCCAATAGTGCTACGATAGAAATGCCATGTCGTAGGCCTTCCGACAAAATCGAACATGTTCGATTTGTCGGAGTGTGTCGGAAGCATTCTCTACTATATGTAACCTATGCATCTCCCCCCCTGTTGGTTTTCGGCCCGCAAAATAGCAATTGCCCCGGGAGCCTCCCGAGACAATTGCTCAGTCACCGCATTTTGGTCAATTTCCTTTTTTTTTTGTATTTTCAAAAATACAGACACCCTAATAAAAATTGTAAAAAAACCCACAACATATATAACCCACTTATAAGCTGCCCCCGCCTCCCCCACTTTGGGTTCCTGGCCCCCATCCCCCACCCCCCCCCCCCTCCCCAGAATTTTAGTATAGGATATGAACGTTTCAATGAACCTTTTACCAATATATTTTTGTAAAATTATTCGGTAGAGAAGGGTTCTCTCTCTTCAACTCTTTGCGAGTTTATTGGGGTGAGTTCATTCTCTTGTGGACAATTTTTTTACCAATATATGTTGTTAATTATTTACCTGAGATTTACGTTAGCGCACCTCTTAAATCGTGGCCGGTGTCGTAACCGTGGTCTTCTTTTTATCCCGTTCATACGTACTGCGACACACTACGACACACTCCGACAAAGTCATCCCGATAGCTCTACGATTGAACAATACCTTATCGTAGCCCAATCGTAGCACTTTTCGCAGTGTGTCGGGACAGTGGGAGCCCGCTTTAACATTCGTCCTATGTTAGACGATCTTCCATAGAATGAGTGGAGAGAGAGAGAGAGAGAGAGAGAGAGAGAGAGAGAGAGAGAGAGAGAGAGAGAGAGAGTGAGAAAGACAGACAGAGACAAAGAGGAGCTGATTGGAACTCACACGACCCCCTCCCATACAGAGAGGAGAGTTTTAAATAGTAGATTTGATGTTGGTCATTTGATCGTAAGAACCAATTGGTGTTGAGATAACAGACAAGGCCCCGGTACACCCTGTCCTCCGAATGCGGCAGCATAAACGGATCTGCGTATACATTAACAGTGTGTCTCGTACTGTCAAGATTTTCTGTATTATGCTAGAAAACATTTGAGTAGATGTGCCGGCCGCCATCTTTGTTGATGGACTGAATGGAAAGAAAATTCCCTTCTGTAGCTCATATTTTGCTCGCTGGTAGGTAAATACTGGTGTCACGTGTTTTAAACTATACGTCACGCGTTCTATATACATATTTTATGCCATCATCATAACAATAAAAAACATTATCTCAGTATTCATGGCCCCTCAAGGTCATTCTGATTAATACAACAGAAGAAATTGTCTTTAGCCATTTGCGAAGCTACATAATTATGTCACTTCATTGCTTCGGTGTTCCTTCTACTTTCAGGAGTATGCCTGCTTTGAGTACATAGATCTTTGGTCATCCAAATATACCTGGGATGGAAATGATCCGCCAGGTAAAGACGCCTTCGTCGAAATCTCGAGAGGCATGGTCGTTCTGTTGGATGTATCTACGCCTATATTACTTACAATTCTTATCCGAGGTAAGCTAGAATTGGCGCATACAAGTGTATAGCATACCACTGTATTTTGTTGGTGTTTGGTCGGTAATTATATGAATAATTCATGGTTTACTAAGTTACATAAAATTGTGATACATAAAAAACATACAGCCTCCGATTTATAGGGTTCACAAGCTGTATTTCTTTGTGTGTAATATCTTCAGACTCAATAAAGAAATCATACACACAAACATAATTAACTCACGCTAAACTGAAATGGAGGTAATACAATTTATTATATCTGAGAAAACTCCAAGGGGAGTAACAGAGCAATGATTACAGTAGATCAAAGTCAAGACTTGAGAAATAAATTGGATTAAAGTCTAAGCTCGAGCTGTGGGGCGGTTGGTGGTGAAATACAGTTCTTGGTTTGAATAAGCGCGCCACCCGAGTGAGGATGGATTGTGACGTCATCCGAGGAGTTCATTGAAAGTCCAGAAGCGGGCTTCACGGATAAAATTAAAGAACAATTTCACAATTACTCTCCAATTTGACCATGTGGAACAAATCGCATGCGATTTCTTTAGAATGGTCAACGACCGTCAGAAGGATTCGAAAACATAACCGTTTTGTTTGTTAGAGGCCTCATAGTTGGCGCGCTTTTGGGTCCTTGATTTTGAGGTAGTGGACCTGGAAAATAATCTTGTACCATGACGCATTGATATTTCCGAAATCAACATACATCTTCTGGACACAAACACCAAATTTTACCGGAGATATAACATAAACAAGCTTGCAATCCAATAATGTATTTTGCAGGTCAGCTGATATTTGATGAGGAAGCATCCATTACGCTCCGTCTTCAATCCAAGTACATTCTCATTATCAGTGGTGGACTACTACAGGTAGGTGGCATCAAACACATCGTAATTTTACTGTTCAGCTCCACCTCGCCGTAGACTATTTATGATTACTCTCCATGATACTAATGAGTACCTTGCTATGTAGATTGGTACTATCGTATGTGAATAGTAAACTAAATAAATGACTCTGAGACTTAATCCCGTTACAAGCTTCAATGCTGATGTTACTGTGCAGTGTGTAGGATGACTGGACTGCTGACTGTTCACCGAGATCCAGGTTAAATGCTGGCTCAGTGTTAGTGGGGGCGACCAAGTTGATCTACCCAAGGGTCACCTCCAGGGGCCTATCACATAGAGCCAGCATGATCAGTTAGGCCAAGGGATAGACCCTGCATGTTTCACATACAGATAATCTGGAACAGAACAAGGTGTTTGGCCCAAGGCCTTATTCAACCATAAAAGATAAGGTGCACTACCAATCTGTTGTAAAAGGTAAATTCAGAAAACACCTTAGGTTATAAATTTGTTACTAACATTGTGAATGAAATATGGAAACATAGTGGCTGTCGGAACATTGTCGTCTGATGCAACAGAAAATGGTGACCCGGAAAACTGCCACTGGACAACAGTGTACAGCTGGCACTGGCTCATGGGTTGAATGGTGCTACAGTATGACTTTCCAGCAGGGTGATGGGTTCAACCAGGAATTGAAAGCAGTACCAGATCCACTTCTCAGTTGCCATCAGCATTTCCGCACACTGGCCTGACTTTAATACCAGCCTGCATGTATCATACCAGGTTTTGAATTTTTGTGGTGTCTAGCCCATCATCTGTGCCTTCTCTGTCCAGAGCCTGTCCTCCGGAGAGCAATCTCGGAAGCCGGGCAGACACTTGGAATACAGTTTAGGATGCTGGTGGAGAAATTCGATTGCAAAGTCTTTATCATCTTTTGAGAAAGTAGTGTTGATGCTTGGTTTCCTGCGGTGACATGGACGTAGTTGGGGTCGCACCGCATCAGCCTCAGGTGACTCTTGCTCTACATCGGGTGCTGTTTCTTGGTCTTCTGATTGAGAATCATGCAAGCATACAGTAACGGCCTTAACAGCAGCGCAGTCTCAGGTGTATCTGGTGGACCTGGTTGATGTGAAACATCCGGTGCAATATCAGGCTGAACATGTATTTCAGCAGCAGTAGTAGTAGTAATAGTAGTAGTAGGAGTCTTCTTGCATTTCTGCTTCATTGTGGGCATTTTTGTGGATGAGGTTGGGAGTGGTGAAATGTGTGCTCTTTGGCTACTCAAAGTGAAATGAAGACATGTCCACCATCCAATCTCATGTATACGGCATATCGCCTCTGTTATATACCCAGAAACAAATTTGTTTAAGTTTCCTGGTGACAGAAATACAATCTGTGACCTCTAATGTAAGCAGATACCAATTCTGCATGGAAATGGACAAGATGGCACCACCACTGTGAGTGATATTAGGTTAATTACACGATGACAACATTTGGAGACAATTAATGTTTATTAACTTTAAGAAAAAGACTCACGGGTCTTATGATATGCCAACGGGCATAATTATACATTGCCGATGAGGCATAGAAAAGTGAAAATTTGTGAAATGCCTATGGCATAATATAAAAGTTCTTTCAATACGTTGTATTTGTTTAAAGGTGTGGGTGGGCGGGTTTAAAACTGTTGGAAGATTTCTGGAGACTGATGACGCGCCCTCTGTAGTAGTAGTGAGGTCACGACAGCGGGCGCCCTCTCGCGTCGTTGACGTTTAGTGTTGTCGACTGCGCCATCTGTTGTGATAGTTGTAAACTGTGGATATAAAAAGGGGGCGTGGCCCGAAATGTCTATCCAGTAATTATAAACAATTCTCAATTGTCTTCAATTACACGATGACAACATTTGGAGAGAATTAATGTTTATTAACTTTGAGAGATGGCATAATATAAAAGGCCAATGCCAATTAGAAATACCGGGAGGGGGACGACGTCCCTCCCGGGCAGGGTAGGTAGGGCATAATGCCCGAGGCGGATTTCCAAGTGCCTCGTGCTCGTATCTCCCCCTCCGAGGCCCCTGCGTGCACGGTATCGCGCACCGCACCTCGCCTTAGAGAGTGAAGTGTGACCCTCTCGGCCGAAGGAAATGCGAGGGCCGTGAGGGCCGCGCGCATCGCGCAGAACAACGGCCGAGAGGTTAGGGGGAGGCCTGAGGGAGTAGTGAAGACTGTGGTGGTGGAGGGCGACGGGTAGGCCGTGACGTAATCCTGATAAATTGTGACTGGACAGACTGCCGGGTCGTCGAGCCGCGGTAGGGTGATGACGAGGGGCGGAGCAGAAGCTGAACGGGTCTTGGTCGACCTGACGACCACGCGAAGTGCAGTCGGCAAAAGTTTGAGGTCTCCCCGTGTGAGGGTGTGAGGGTCGCCCCACAACGCTATGGAGGGGGCCAAGAGGTTCGAGACCCGGAGAAATGTGAAATATGAGAGCGCGAGGGCGGCTCTGAGGGCGAGGGATGCGGGTCCTGCCCGGGACAAGTAGTTGAGAATCATCCTGAGTTCCCGTAAGCGCACCGGAGAAATGGGGGAGGGAGTGTGGGTCGACAGACGGCGGACTCCCCGGAGGACCGCTGCTACCTCCTCCTGGAGGAAAGCCGACGGGTCCCCCTCTGGGTCCTAATCCAGCGATGTGCCCCCGAGAGATAATTGGCGACAGATGATGGCGACTTGAAATGGTTAGCGAGTGCCTGGGTGTATCTCGCCACGTGCCCGATGGAGGGGAAGAGAGGAGGTGTCGACGCCAGGCCCGAGAACCGGACGTAGACCTCGGCTTGAATCGCGTGGTTGCGGCAGGTGGACGGAGCATCAGCGGACGCCAGCGACCGCAGCATCTGGGCGTGGAGCTTTGACCCATCGCCTAAAATCAGAAGATAGGAGTTGGGCAAGGTTGCACACAGGGGTGCAGTCATGGCGGGGATAGGATGGGTCTAGCTCCTGGGGGACGGCCCTCCTCCGGAGCAAATTGGAGGTCGCAGTCCCCGAGGGCAGCCACGAGCCAGAGGCGTCGTCCGACCTCCGCGTACAGGGGGTCCGGGGTGCGGCTGGTAGCAAGGGCGTCCAAGGGTGCCTCTCCTCCCATGTATACTACCACGCGGGCGCAGTGGGGGGCCCTCGGGGCGAGGGTGGTGACCGCCTGGAGGATGGCGACAGCGTGGCCCCGGGCTCCGGACACGTAGTATTTGATAATCGCGTTGATGTCCTGAGTGACTGCTTCCATGGGGGCAACGCCCCTCGCCACACCCCCTTTGCTGGACACGCCGATCGGGTAGGGCTTGAGGGCAGGAGCGACCAGGACGACCCCGTTGGCCTCGCGGGCATATTGCACGAACCATGCAAGGTCGGCCTTAACCGGAGCCGGGATCACTGCTCTGCCGACCTCGGGTATTTGTGCCAAGAACGCGAGGGCCCTGGTGATGAACTTGCGTGCCTGCGAGACGCATCGTGAGACGTATAGGAGGCGACCCAGGAGGGACTGCAGGTGTCCCCGAGACATAGTGCGGCACGCGATCCATGCCTCGCTGTCCCGCACCATGTCCTTCAGGCGGTCCTCAGGTATCTTGAGGGTCATGGCCATCATGTCTACATCTATGCCTAACCACTCGACTCGGTGGGCGGGAGGCTCACACTTGCCGGGGGAGAGGACCAAGCCGAGGTCGACGGCCAGACGCTGGAAATTGTCATATGCCTCACAGGCTGCGTGGTAGGTGGACTCCGCGCCCGCAAAGTCGTCAATATATGCGAGGGCGTGGTAGCCGCATGCGCCCAGGAGATACGCGACCGCCCTTGTGACCCGCTGGCACGCCGACGTGGAGAGGCGGGCACCGAAGGGGCAGCAGACGTCCACGTAGACCAAAGCTGTTGGAAGATTTCTGGCGACTGACGACGCGCCCTCTGTAGTAGTAGTGAGGTCACGACAGTGGGTCCCCTCTCGCGTCGTTGGCGTTTAGCGTTGTCGACTGCGCCATCTGTTGTGATAGTTGTAAACTGTGGATATAAAAAGGGGGCGTGGCCCGAAATGTCTGTCCAGTAATTATAAACAATTCTCAATTGTCCTCAATGACATTACTTTAGCCCCTGTCACATATGTGAAATAACTTTCCATTTGTAGAAAAGCATGTCGTGTGTGATATATTTATGTTATCCTCATCTTGGATGTGTTTGGGATATAAAGGAGTTATGTGTATAGTTTTAAAGTCAAGTGAATTTCATAAGGACAAAGCATAGAGTCCAGTACTTGTTCACTGACTGATGGCACCACCTCGTGTAAAAAAACACACTGGCCATCTCATGGTCATTTCATGAACTAACATATCCTCTGTCTCATATACCAATCATGGACCGCAACTCGACACCAATGAACAATACCCTGCCTTTACTCAACCTACCAGGCGTGAACATTAAATGTAAGTTGCCATAAGTTGACAGGCTTCATTACCCCATGGCACGCTCATTGGCTACATTGAACTTGATATGCCGTAAGTCGTCAGGCTTTCTGCCGGGACAGGCCTTGAGTTGACAGCCTCTGTGAGAAGTCCCCGGCTGAAGCCCATCAACGTACGATCAGACAGGCTGTTGACTTAGGGCAAGTTGAGGTGGGTTGAGGTATGTGATGTAATCCCCATCTACTTCTGTAATCCCATCTGAATCCCAGTTCCCATAAACCCTAGCGTGTTGCCAGGACTGATGTGCTGGATTTTTTTGACAGAACTAAACTTTCCCCAACAACTCCCCAACAGCCAAGTCAATTTACGATTTACAAGCCCAATGATTTAAAACATCCTAGAATAGACTTGCACATTTAAATAACTTTATGTATAAAAGGGCACAGCAAATTGAACATCTGGATATGCGAAACTTGAATACTAGATTATACAATGCCCCTGTATTACAGATTGCGCAACCGAATACGGAATCATATAAAAAAAGTATACAATATTCAGGTGGTATTCTCTGGAATGCACTACCTGTAGCTGTGCGCCAGACCCCAACATATGATGAATTTAAAAAGCTTACCAAAACCATTATGCTGGAGTCAATACCATAAGATGAAAAATCTTTTCTTTATGTCGAAATTTCCCTTTACTGATGTTTATGTATTTGTTGTCAATGTGTAAATCACTTTTATCTCAGAACACCGTTATGAAACTGTCATGAATATGTTACCATCGTATTACCCACTGATCAAATGAAGCTTACAGTGCCTATGTAAAAATCAATTTGCTAAAGGAACGCCTGAAGAAAACCAGCGTAGGATTATACCGCAGCTGAGAGGGCGTTCACGCCGTCTTTTATTGGCCATAATTTTGACATCCAACATCAATGTAAAATACTTCAAAGGACCAATAAAAGAACTTGAAAAAAAAAAAAAGACTGGTCAGTTGAGATACGGTGATGCACTGACATGGCTGTCGAGACTGTTGGGGTGATGGTGTAAACGTAGCATAACCAGCAGCAGGGCGCATCGCCACTGTAGTCTCTGCAGTAGTTTTTTTGGTCCATGTGACGAGAGTATACAGTTCGCTAATTATGAAGAAGACCTGAACTGCCTTAAATAATGTTTTATTTATGAACAATAAACATTATTAAAATACAACCACTGGTTAATTATACAGGAACCTTGTGGTGATGAAATGTTTAAAAGAATTAGACATTTGATAAAACTGTCTAAGAACATAGTGAATAAATATATAGATAAAGTCACAGTTATTAATAACCTTGATGAATATAAAAAGAGATAAAATAACATGAAAGGTTACGATTATTAATAACCTTGATGAGTATAGAACGAGATAATATAACCTAAAAGGTCAGTATATGCCAGAGGCATGTGAAGTGAGTTCATGAGTCATTTGTACGCCCGTAGTTACCACCAGTTGAAATTTATAATTTTGGTGTGGGTGGGTGGGAAAAGTTCGTACGTGTGTCCTGTTCAGAGGTATGAAACAGACTGGTTGGAGACCGGTATCACGTGGTGGTCTACGATGGTTTATGATATGTACACTAGGTGGCAGTCAGGTCCCAGAATTACTAACAATTTTCAATTATTTACCAAATTTGTCACTGCACTGCTTCGGATCTTAATACTATATATTGCAAAAATAGCATTTAAGATGATAATAATCTTTGATTTACCTGGCACAGCTTCATGAGCAAAAACATCAGCAAAGCAATTTCGAAAAGGCTATCAATATTGTCGGCCTCTATGGGCATAATACGAACAAGTGCGCTGACATCACTTGCAAATGTTACGCTGGACAGAACAATGTGACCCACGGCTGAAAAATATGATGGAATATTCAATATTTACTGGCACATTAACCATGCTGAGACTCAAAGGAGTTGAATACGCATTATAATACGATGATAATTAGGCCCCACACGCCCCTTGCGAAGATTTCGCTTCTGCGACGCCCTGATAGGCCTTCTGACACAGAATCGAACTTTGTGTCGGAAGCGTGGTATTCATCACAGCAGTACACCTCGGCTTCTGACAAGGACTGCGAAATGCCCCAACATGGCCTGCGACACGCTCTGACACGGGCGTCGTGTCACAGGCCTCCTGACACACTTACGACAATCCAAACATGTTGGAATTGTCAGAGCCTGTCGGGAGGCTTCCGACAAGTCGGGGCATGTCGGAGTGTGTCGGAAGGCTATCGTAACATGCTGCACTAGTGGAGGCGGGCTTCCGACAAGGATTTCAAATTACAACACCGTTCCGACAAGAGTCTTCGATTCCGACCTATCACTTATAGGCGTTTACATTTTCTTTTGTATCTCCGGTAATATTTGACCAATTTTCACTATATTTCACAGAAACACTGATCAGGTCCTGCTCATCCCATACCTGAAGAGTTCTAACAATAGAATATATAAGAATTAGGAAAAAGTTCAATTTCACTTAGTAAAGCCCATGTCATCTTCTTCAAACTTTCACAGAATATAGTATATGTATGATATACTTATTTAGTCTTTTAAAATCATAGGTCGCCGTCCTTGTCTTTGAAAGAATTGTGGAAAAGTATATTCTGTCGTAGCCCATGTCGTAGACAGGGTCGGTTCTGTGGTCTCCTTTTTTCCCACAAAAGAACGAGTGATGCCTTGAGGCATCAACTGGTCCAGGACGAATGACACCTTGCGGCATCAAATAGCTCAGCCGAATGATGCTTTTCAGCATGATTTCTAAAACATTCACAAACCTGGTTTTAACAAAGAAATACCATTGGATCAATAAACATCAAAGTTTCAACGCTTGGCGGCAAATACAGCCATTACGCTTCCGTATATATGCACATAAACCGTATAGTATACGCCACATACGCTGGCGTGAAATGTGGACGTATGTATATAAAACCATGTCAGTGTACATCAGATTCATGCATTTACGCTATGCCGTATATATATGAAATAACTGGGGGTTTTCATGCAGTGTTGGAGTGACTATAAGTAGCTCTCCAATAAGACAATGTTACTTTACCGTTCCTGAAGATTAAATGACCAAGCTTTATGTGTAGGATTGTCGTCAATCATTTGTCGTCAATAACTGTAGGTTAACTTCGACTGATTAAATACAAAATTAGTTTCTCATCGCACAGACCTCTATGAATATGGAGGCGATACGATTAGATTCCTTCAGCCTCTACAATAAATCACGATGCCCGATGAATGCTGATTACTGCTATAATCATAACCATTATACGTATTCAGATTGGGACTGAGGAAAAGCCGTTCCAAGGTCGAGCAGAAATCATCTTACATGGTCACCCTTTGTCAAACGAGATGCCAATCTATGGTGCCAAGATGATTGGAGTCCGAAATGGTACTTTAGACCTCCATGGTAAGTATAACTTAACCTAATTTACATATGACTTCGTATTCAATGCAAATTTCTTAATCGACAACTTCTACCTCAGGGCGACTCCATTATCTGACATTTTAGCATTGGGAAATATAGGAATATATTCCCATAAGAATAGGAAGATCGTTTTCCTAAACCCATACACCTTTATTACATAATCATTCTGAAGTATACTCTCTGATCACATGATTTAGAAATAGATTATGCATTTATGAATGAGCGACGTAAATACACCTTACCTACGTCTACGTTGCTTTTATTAAGGCAAATATCTCATACCTTATTCATATAACAAGGGTGTAACTAGTATATAGCACTGGATCGAGAAATGTACAAATACTCAATTCTCTTCAATTTTGAATACACTGTAATCGTCATCGAGGCGAAGCCGAGTGATGATTGCGGCGCATGCAAACGACATAGAGATGAGTACTCATCTTTTAAAGGCTAATATATCATGTTGAATTCATATAATGAGGGTGATCGTTGAATATTAGCTTCAAAACTAATATATCATTTTCAATTCATGTGAAGAGGGTGGGACTATCAGTGAGGGTGATACGTAGGTTGAGGGTGAGGTTAAGGTTGAAACAATCAAATTTAGATTTAGATCATTGTTCCCAGGGACATCTATGAATAGGCGACGTAAAGATGTGTACTCATCTTTACGTGGCCACTTAAAAGGCTAATATCTCATTTCCAGTTCATGTGAACAAGGTTGGAGATGTGACATAGGTAAAGGTTGATAGTGAGTTTGAGGCTGAGACAATCAAACTTAAATGTAAATCTTTGTTGCCAGAGACATATAATAAACGGCGATGTAATGACCATTTCCTTTGATCTTCACGGTGTCCACAGTTATACTGCCATTAATCATTAAAGACCATGGTTTGACAAATTTGAAGAAAAAGAAGTTGTCAGGAAAGATGTGTTTTTAATTTTCTGTATTTCGTTTTGCACCTCTTTTTCTTTGCTTCCGACATTGCTAAAATTTGTGACGTAAACATGAGTATGTTTTAGCGACAAGGGTCGGAGACCTTCTTTGATAATTTTTAACTTTTCCCTCCTAATACGCAAACATCTCCCTCATCTTTACGTCGCCAATTTTCTCTATCATAATTATGAAAAAAATGATTAACCGCTGTTTTTTTGGCATACATCGTAACCCTTGTGGTGTATGTTATGGGGGGAAAAATAGAATAATAAGAAAACAACTATAGACTCCATAAATGCCAAATCATGGAAAGTCCCTATGGCTAAAACGTGCCCATCTTAACCCTTTGGCGCCGGGTGATGCCTTAAGGCATCGCCGCCCGTGGCCGGATGATGCCTTAAGGCATCATTTTCTAAGACTTACAAAATCATAATTTATGTGTAATAACTTTGTAAAGAATTGATCAATAATGATGAAATTTTCACAGGATGTTGGTATAATATTAGCCTTACTATTCTGAAATACTCATAGATAATATTAAAGACCATGTGTTTTATCACGTGATCAAAAGTGAAATTATCATAATTGGCCTGAAAAGACCCCGTCCCCTAGCGGTATGTACTAACATCCTACCCGGCCTTACAGACATTGCTTTGTCAGAGGTGCCCGGCGTGAAAGGGTTAAACGTCGCTGCTTTCAGCAATGTCGGAAGCAAAGAAAAAAATTATCAATATTTAAAAAAAAAACTTTAGAAAATTAGAAAAATATGTTCAGCTTCAGTCAATTCTTTCTTACACGTTCTGTACATTTTTTCTAGTAACAAAAATGTGAAAACTGTGGCGATGTATAGATGAGATTTATTGTCACTTAACATCGCCGGTTTTTATACTTCTCTAGCACTAAGGAAATATGTTGAATTTTTATGGTTTCACGCTCAAACTCACCCTTCAACTTGTGTTACACCCTCACATGAATTGAATATGAGATATCAGCCTTTGAAAAGGACGATTTATATCTTTACATCGCCGATTTATATATGTTTTTGGGAACAAAGATTTCAATAAGAATTTCTTTGTTTCAGTCTCAAACTCATCTTTAACCTATGTTGACTTGTTTTCTTTGCTGCCAGAGACATATAGTTGAATGACGTAAAAATGAGTGCTCATTTTTACGTCGCCATTCTCAAGCCTAATATATCATATTTAAATCATGTGACCAGGTTGGGACTATCAGTGAGGGTGAGACACAGGCTAATGGTGACTTTGAAGCTGAGACATTTAAATTTCAATTTAAATCTTTGTTTCCAGAGACATATACAATTAGGGGATGTAAAGATCGCTTTTTGCATCTTTACGTCGTCCATTTTGTAATGAAAATTTAACAAATATGATATCCAATTGATATCAGTAAAAGGAACCTTTCTAGAAAGGGATGATATAAAACCATGCCAGGTAGCAGTCTTACATTAGATCTCTGTATTTTTCTTAACATGATAATAGTTGACAGAAGTCGCTTAGCCCATATATACATTATCCATTTTCTCAGCTAAAAACAAAAAGATTGAACAATTCTTTTGGCCTTCAAAAAGAAAATACTTATATTTGAAATATGATTAATATAAATGATATAAATATCATTTCAACTATTTTAAATGATATGACAACGATAAAAATAAGGTTTGTTAAAATTCAAAGTACTCTTATGAGATAACCAAATGAGATATATTGTAGCAAATCCTTCCTGATATGGCAATATATATACACTTTAAGATAATACTCAATAACAGTGTATTAAATGTATTTGAAGAAATGGTGGCAAAAACAGGGGTTCCTCCCGTTTCCTGAGAATGGGTTACATATATGAATATATATATATATATATATAATATATATATATATATATATATATATATATATATACACATCTGAATATATATTCAATATGATAATATATGATATATAATATATATTATTCACCAGTTGGAATCACTCCTAACTTGAATGATTTTGTTTTATGCATTCCAAGGTATATATATATAAAGAATATCATACAGTCATATAGTGTTGATCAGCTCCTTCCCTATTCCTTATAGGATCGGACCAGTGCACAAAATGGACACATCTTAATGGTACTGTGTACAAAGATGAAAAGACAATAAAACTGCAAGAAGCAGTGGGCTGGAAAGCTGGAAACAAAATTGTAATAGCAACAACCGGTGGACGTCATTCGCAAAAGGAAAGTGAAACTAACATAATTAAAAGTATGCTCTCATATATTATTCGTGTATATTTTACTTGTTTTACTGTAGAAAACTGAATTCATTCAATGATTATCTTTTACTTAATATTTTTTATCTGAACGCTCATTCAGGTGTTACGTGAGAATCGTTTCATTCTGTAACTTTCTTGCAATGTACGTTCACACGCAGAGAATATATGGAATATAACAAGTAGGGCTTAACTTCTTAACAGCTGTTCTCTTAGAGTATCAGAGGTTTTTTCACTATTGAGAGAGTAATCATTATATGTTGGAATCATGCAGTTCCTAATGGGTTTGATGCTTATTGATCATATATTAAGATAATTTTCCAACTCTAGGAAATGCCATGTTCGATGAATCGTTTTAGGTATTCTCGGGCAGCGAGTAAATTCATTCAGATTACAAAGTAGGTCACGAACGACAGAAAATATTTATCAGAACTTGATATTTCTTGGTAACTGAACACTGCAGAACTTGCTGCGAGTGGTCTGAAAGTTAGATATTTTCCATTGATGTAGTATTTACATACTATTCCAAATACACTCTACGTTCATAAACCATATTTAAAATAGAAACCTGTTGCAAGGTGACCTAGAAATAGGTTTACGGTTATATCTTGGGAAGCTCCCCTACTGAGTTTCAGATTCGGTTCCCAGTAGCAGGAACTGCATACATTTATGCTGCACAAATATTTCAAGACCATTGTTTCCCTCTCAAATTACATTATTTGTTTGAATACCATTCAGTACAACGATGGATCAAAGCATACGATGACTTTACAAATATTCATGGCTCTAACCACTTATATCATTGTATCATAGTAAAACCCCACTTAAGGGGTCACCCTCCGTACCGCGCGTAGTGTACCTGAAGGGTGGCGCCCCCTTTAATAAGCGGGGTTAGAATTATAAACTAAATAAAGACGACCGTTCCGAGCAAATTGTGCCCTTCAGCGAGGTTGACCAGAAGTGGGGTTTTAATGTGTATAAAAATGGCATACTCTTTGTGCAGTTCTGGACGATTCACACAGCAATGTCTTTGTGTATCTGATATCAGCCTGGTTGTAATTTTCCTCCCACACTCTATGTGCCCAGTCTGACCACCGCGTTGCCCCAAATCCCGTTAGAGAAGAATCCCTTTCTCCGGCCATAGTTTATAAATACTATACCGGGATGAAATAATAAACTTGTGATTAGGTGTACTACCTACAACCACCACTCACGAACTGTTTTTCTCACCAGTGGTGCATCCGGACCAAAAGACATTGACCCTGGAATATGGATTGAAGTATAAACATTTGGGTGAAGACGTAAACATTTGTGATGGTAAAGTCTTACATGCATATGCGGAAGTGGCATGTCTATCACGGAATATATTAATAAGAGGGAGTGATAATGAACAGTGGCACCGCAAGATCGAGGCCTGCGAGGGAGGATTTAACACAGGTAAGCATCATCAATATTTCTACAACAACAGAATTTCCCTCTATCTTTACAGATGTAAACACAATAGATTTTTTGTTGGCACCGACAACGCAAACTTCCGTTTTCCAGGCGTGCTAGAAAACAATGCAACATTCCATATCCCATATTACATGTTGTAACCATTAAATGCATATCAGACAATTTGGCCTAAAAATCAAAACCCATGTCGATATCCTGGATAATATAGGAGAACTATGCAATGATACCTATATGGAACGATGGTATATCCTCCGACATCGGATGCTTATTTATTACCCACCGATTACGGAGTCTACATAGGAAATGCATAGGGCACCTGGAAACAGCTACCCGGAGATTCTGGTATGTCAGAATCTCCTGCAGGAGATTCTGGAAAAATAGTCCTATCCAGAATGAGGTCGAATCATCATGTACTTCGAAATAAGTTTCTTGAATGTTCATTCAATGTTAATTATTTAGAATCAATATTGATAATCTTATTTACCATCAGAAATCACTGCTATAACATATTTTGCATGATAAAAGTACAGATTAATGGCGAACTAAATTTTTGGTGAAAGTCTACACCGAATTACTGCCATGCTTAACATTATTGCGGTGTCTGGTAGTAAATGTCTTGCAAAAACCTTTTAATTGCAATAGACTTGTTATCAATGTTGTAGGTGGGTAATTGATACAATAATAACTGGTTTTGTATACGAGTGACCGTAATCTCCTCGTAGTTGACAGCGTAATATCCTTGCTAGTCGCTCGGATATTACTACGCGTCAACTACTCGGAGATTACAGCCACCCATACACAAAACCAGTCATTATTGTGTATATAATCTTTAATGTCCAAGTGCTCCCAGGGGCTTCCCAGGCAGTCTCAGGTATCATGTACCTGGCCCCGCAACAAAAATATGTGGACAGCTTGTATAATATATGGAATCCAGATGTTTCCTGGGGCTTTGCCACCTGGACCCTAGGAGAATGAACATCAGAGGCCCGTTGAATAATCTCAGATCGTGGATGAAGACCATTTTCTGAAACTCATACAAGGGTTATCGTTTATTGATATTCAAGTCTGTTTGCTAAGACGGTATTAGGGAGCGTTCATTATTTATGGCAGAGGGGGTGTGTGGGTTTTGCTCGGCGAATCCTCCAAAATAAATCTCCTCCCCCTCGGATATACCTCAAAATGAAATGCGCCCTCTTCATAAATACCTCAAAATAAAATGCCCCCCCCCCCTCAGAAATGCCCTAAAATAAACTGCCCCCTCCCCTCGGAAATACTTTTAAAAAAAATGCCCCCCCCCAGACAAATACCTGGATATACGCCCCCTTTCCTAGGCAATAGCTTTAAATCAATTCTTTCTCATATATACATGTATATGTACACATATAATGTAATGTTAAGTAAATAAAGCCAGTGAATTCTGGCATGCAAATTTTAACTATCTATAATAAAATCCTCTAATATGTAGCCATCCGGCCCTTGAGAAATGTGGACTCTTAATGATGGTTTAAGAGCAATGACTACAAACTGGCGTATCATAGTTATAGGATTAAATATCCACCATCTAGAAAGTGAACCAATAGCCTGTCAGGACATGCTGGCACAGGAGCTTATGTACCTGCTGCTCTAAGACCTATCTTAAGGGGTGTTCTATTGAGACAGTAGAGGCACCAAAAAGACAACTTTTATGTGCTAAACTACATTGCACGGCTATCACCTGACATTGACCATTGAACTGAGTATAGATACTAATACAGTGGAGCTGCACCGCATAGAGTCATGGAGAAATCTCCTAACAGCGGTATTGCCTTTGATAGTCTTAGCATATTCATGCACAGCCTACAAACTCTGAAATCATTGCAGTTTTCTTGTGTGGAAAATGGTCCTGGCTTGTTTTCATACGTTTGACGTTTTTAAAAGATTGCGAATACTAGATGTCTTGCATGGCAGATTACAAGAAGTCTTAGTATGATGAGCTCCCACTCTACAGACATGGCACTGCCAGGTGTTACAGTACATCACTTATTATCTTCTCTGCCACAATCACCAGGTCTTATATACATATAAATTTCTTAATTCTGCTAGAAGAGATCAGATACTATTGGCCTCTTTATAGATTATCCAAAACACACAGTTCTAGAACCTCTTATGTGGGTGAATCACAAAAATCTTTGAAAATGAAATGGCCCACCCAGGCAAATACCGCGAAATGAACCCCCCCCCCCCGACAAATACCGCGAAATGAAATCCCCCCCCCCCCGCAAATACCCTCATATAATTTGCCCCCCCACCAAATAGCTCATCCCCCCTGCCATAAATAATGAACGGTCCATTAGCTGTCCATAAGGTCGTCCATAAGTGTTGAATAAAGTTGACCCACATCATCCCTTGGTCTCTATGGCATGCACAAAAGGGTCTGCATGTACGATCCTAGATTATTAAACGGGCCCCAGGTCTTGGACTTTTGAGAATTTTATGATACGCTAACAGGGATATCTGCTATTCATATCAGTACTCATCTTGTTTTCTCAACATTATCTCACTTTCATTTTTAACTTTCCTCATAGTATGCCCTTTCCAATTTGAGATATTTCTCAAAGCACACATTTGATTAATGTGACAAGACAAATCTTCCTATTTTGGAATGTTTTCATTTATGATATATACACTTGATAGAGACCTTTACACATATATTATCAAATACAGAAAGACACGCGGCACTTGTGTGCGCAGGCTCCCAGGAACCACCACACAACAGGGACTGGCCTCCCACGTCCTCTGGTGAAAAGCGAACACGCTATTGCTAGACCCCTACAAAACAAAATATACAACTACATGTTATGATGAAGATGCACTGACAAGGCGTCTGCAAGGTTACGGCAAGCTGAAATGGCCGCATTGGAAAACGGAGCGATATCTATGGACGTCAACGAGTAACTGGACAGCGAGTATAACAAATTATATGAAGAAAACCATTCAGCATACATTAGTGCGACTGCTTCAAGTTTGAAGGAATACATCGCAAGTCATAGACGCGCCGAAACTCGCAAAAAAGCAAAACGAGATGTGGCTGGATTCAAAGACTAGTTGAAGGGGCTTAATCATATTAGGAACATAGAAGAAAACCAACGAAAAACAACGCCAATTTCCACCGTATATTACCTACAATTTTTGATTTTCCACTGTTATGTCTCTAGAATGGTTTCATCCATGATAGCTAATTTCTAGAATCGATCCCTTCGCTAACAGCTAAAAGCGGACATTCGTTACTACTGAAAAACACCCCCAGGACTGTTGCTCATGAAAAACAAAGCACTGAGGATGAAACTTTATGTGAGAAATGCTGAGCAATTCGTGGCAATTTACGAGGCAGTAACTCCAAGTACCCAACACCCAACTTACCTGGGGACCACAAACCTGTGAGCGAAGCTGACAGTTCGGAGAGCTTCAGTATCTTTATTTACTTTCAGTGTTCGGTTAACCGCAGTGTTCGATGGATATTTGACAGCACAGCCAGTTTGGGTTACCACCTATATTTCTGTGATATAGATACGAGACTGGGACCCGCTTCACTAATTTCGAGACATGCCTAGATGGCGTCTAGATGGTGTGTCTGGTTTCATTAGACTTCGTTTTGTCCGTTCTTGCTTGCACTGTTGGTGCCGCTTTTCATGTCTGTCTAACACGTTTGTCACGAAACTAGTGAAACAGGTCCATGATGTGTAGATTTGTCTAATTCTTATGTTTGGGATCTGTCGTTTCCTAAGGGCAGCTACTTTTGTTGTCACGAAACTAGATAACCCCAATGTCTGTATGGTGTCACGAAACTAGTGAAACAGGGACCTATACGAATTGTGAACTAATCATTCAACCCACACTGCACGAAAACCACTATTTTACATATATATACGCCATTGCGATAACGCACGTATCGGCTGTATCGTGGCTTGTTTATACTTGTATACACCTCTTATACGCGTCTACGTTTCGGGCGTCTACAAGACAGTTTCCATATGTAGACGCGCGCGACTTGGCTGTCTTTCACGCCTGGCGTATTTAAGATAAAATATACTCTGCGCAACATATATATACGCCAGGCGTATATATGATACAAAAAAAAAAGAAGTGCGACCCGCGGCCCACCCGGGCCTGTGGGTGTTGGTAGAGGATACACCAACACTGACCCGCCACCCGCGACCTCCCAACCCCACCCCCTACCGCCCCCCCCCCCCCCCACCACCCCACGCCACCCCCAGCCAGCCTCAGTGAGAAGCCCCCCGCTGCCCGCCGGCCACCGCCCAACGCCCGCCGCCAGCCGCGTTTGTACAGGTTGACTCACGCGTTTCTTATACATATGTAAAATAGTGATTTTCGTGCAGTGCCATAGTCGGTAGATGGGCATCAGGCTTGAGATGCAGTACAGTTACTTAGGGGTTGTGTTAGACCGAAATCTAGGCTTTGGCTCGCACATAAGGAGTATACTCAAAAGCGTCAGAAACAGAATATTCAGGCTGTCAAAAATAAGAAAATCGCTTTCGAATGATGTTACAAAACAAATACACTGTGTGTGTATTAGGCCTATTATGGAGTATAGTGGGTTGGTCCTCGATGGGGCAAACAAATCTGACCTTGACCGTCTGCAGAAGCTGCAGAATCGGGGGCTAAGGGTAGTGCAAGGCTTCTTTCAGAAAGCAATGTATTGCTAAATTACATGACAAGATTGGTGTGGACTACCTAGGTTTGTGTAGAGAACTGCAATTAGCGAAAAGAATGTACAAAGAACTGGCTTAATCCAGAATTTGGGTAAAAACTTCAAATAAACCATGGTATAGACCTTCCAAGAAGTTCGTAAACTGATATTTTCAAGTGTGCCAGCATTCTTTGCTTTAATTAAGGATACATTGATCCTGATACAAGCAATCAGTACCATTTAACAAACATTGTCCATTTGTCGACATCTATGCTATGTTCATATTCCTTAATAAATTCGCCTCTTCATTTGGTAATATATGACAAAAACTATCAAAGACATACTCTAGTTTCATTGAGAACTGCTTAAGACGTTTTACTGCTTAATAATTGGTCGAAAATCACGAAATGGCAGCAAATGGGCTATATTTTGAATATTTCTTAAAGTTCTTTTTGGGGAATGGTTCAAATGGTTCCCATGCATCTAGGGCATTTGTGATGTATGTATTAAGAATATCACAGGGTGCTTCCTAACAGGTCCTCGCTCCAGATAGAGGTTAAGGCCTAACCGTTTGGACTGCCACCCCCAGCGTTTGAATCATCCCCTGTCTTCGTTTGGACTGACCCCCCGATAGGGTATATAAGGAAGCAGATTTCAACTCACAGCTCACTTGGAACCCAGACACCGTGGCGTCAACATCTCCATGCTACTCAGCATTACTACCACTGCAGTGTCAGGCTTGAGACACCATAGGACTCTATGCTACAGAGGCCTTTACTGAGGATTGGGCTTCTCCGTTAGCTACTATCACCCCAGCACTGGAGGAAAATACACTGATGACTGCTACCACTACTTGGATCATCTATATCCACAAGTCAAGGAGACATTGAACAATAACTGAAAGTGATAGACTGTGAGTACTGCTTAGACCAAGAGGACTTATATCATATGTACGCTACAGAAGTGTATATGATTTTGTATGTTGATGAGAATTGTTATGTAACTGTATACTTTGTTATAATATATGTTATTAATACATATCTGTGTATGGTTATCTGTCTTCTTCATTTAGTATAGAAGATATTCTGAATTCTCTTTTCTTGTCACTGGGTTAGCTAGTCTATAGGATTAGGCTTTAGCTACTGTACGTGACAGAAATTGGGGGCTTGTCCGGGATATGAAAAACTGTTCTCTTGATGATAAGTACAACAAATTGAAATGTCTAAGTACCAAGCTTTTCTACAGTCACCCTCTGTGGAGGAACTAGAACAGTTCAGAAGGGATGAATTGTTAGCAATAGCTAGGGAGTTAGAACTTGATGTGAAAAGGTCTAGCCGAAAAGCTGAACTGAAAAGAGCTATTGTTGAAATATTGGTTGATGATGAGTTATTACCAGAAGATGTTTTACATGAATCAGATTTTAGTGGTCCCTCAGAAGCAGGTCGTAAAGAGGTTTTAGAGAGAGAGATAAAACTCAAACAACTAGAAGTAGAACATGCTCGACTTCAGGCTGAAAGGGAAAGAGAAAAAGAGCTTGCTCAGATTCAGGCTGAAAAAGAGCTTGCTCAGATTCAGGCTGAGAAAGAGCTTGCTCAGGTTCAGGCTGAAAAAGAGCTTGCTCAAGTCCAGGCTGAAAAAGAGCTTGCTCAGGTTCAGGCTGAAAAGGAAAGAGAGCATGATCGGATTCAGGCTGACAAAGAACTTAGGCTTAAAGAAATGGAGCTACAGCTTGCTGCTGAGAGGACAAACCAACGGAACATTAGTGATGTTAGTAAAGATGTACGGCTAGTGCCATCATTCAATGAAAATGAGGTTCACAAGTACTTTCAACATTTTGAGAAGGTTGCCCAAAGCATGAAATGGCCAAAAGAGAAGTGGGCACTGATGTTACAGAGTGTTTTGAGGAGTAAAGCTCAGGAAGCTTATTCGGCACTATCTTTGAATGACAGTCTAGATTATGAAAAGGTCAAAGCTACTGTTCTCAAGGCTAATGAACTGGTACCAGAGGCATATCGTCAGAAGTTTAGGAGTTACCGTAAACAAGATAATCAAACCTATGTAGAGTTTGCTCATAAAAAGGAAGTGTACTTTGACAGGTGGTGCAAATCTATGGAAGTGGAGGATAGTTTTGATAAACTCAGACAACTGTGCCTTGTTGAAGAATTTAAGCGTTGCACATACAATGATCTCAAGACTTATCTTGATGAAAAGAAAGTAATGTCCTTGCATGAAATGTCCACTCTTGCTGATGATTATGCCATAACCCATAAGACTAGTGTTCAACAAAAGAAGAGTGCACCTCAAGGGAGCAATTCTAGTCTTGGAGCAAAAGGTGGTGATAGCAAAGATCTGAAATCTAGTGTGAAGCCAAAAGGTGAGTACTCAGGAAGGAGTTCAGGTCTAAAATGTCATTACTGTCACAAACTGGGTCACATTATGTCTGAGTGTTGGGCACTGAATAAGAAGAAAGCTGAGCCCAAGCCAAATGCATTCATAACATTCAAAAAGTCAGAGTGTGTTATTGTGCCATTTATTACAGATAAGGTAACTGATGTCAGAGAAGAATACAAACCATTTATACTAGAAGGTAATGTGTCTCTAGGTAGTGACACTGCAGATTCTGTCCCCATTCGTATCTTGAGAGATACTGGGGCATCTCAATCCATGGTTTTAGAAAATGCTTTGCCTTTCAGTTCAAGTTCAGCCACTGGTGAATATGTCATTATTCGTGGTGTTGAGTGTGGTTTCATGAGTGTACCTCTTCACACAATCAGACTAGAGTCTGATTTGGTATCAGGGTCTGTTGAAGTTGCAGTAAAATCTGAACTGCCAGTTGACGGTGTATCAATGTTGCTAGGAAATGATCTAGCAGGGGAAAAAGTCTTTGTAGAACCAAAGATGGTTCTTGAGCCAGTCACTTTGTCATCAGAAGATGATGTCATTGATGAGGAGATAGGTGAAGTCTATCCCTCTTGTGCTGTGACTAGGGCTCAGGCTAAAGAGTTAAGCCAAAAGCATTCTGTGGATGTTGAGACTGAGGATGATATCATTGATTTGTCTCTGACATTTATCAACTCAAAGGATGAACACCTTAAAGGTCATTCTTTTGTCGGTTCTCAACCAGGGTCAAGTCAAAATGATGACAAGACTAACTTGAGTAATGAAGTCCCTCTTGGCAGGAGTAAGTTAATTACTGAACAAAGGCAAGATCCTGAGATCTCATTGCTTACCCGCCATGCACTTTCAGAAGAAGAGCTTGACAAAGTCTCTACAGGGTACTTCTTTAAAGATGGTGTTCTCATGAGAAAATGGAGACCACCAGATGTCCCAGCATCAGAGGACTGGTCTATTGTTTACCAAATTGTGCTTCCTAGGGCTTATCGCTCTGAGATTCTTAATGTAGCACATGAACTACCCATGGGTGGTCATTTGGGTGTTAACAAGACATCCGAAAAGATCATGAGGCACTTCTATTGGCCTAAGATGAGGCAAGATGTTGCCCAATTTTGTAGAACCTGTCACACATGTCAAATGGTTGGGAAACCTAATCAAAAGATCCCTGTTGCTCCATTACGGCCCATTCCCGCAGTAGGAGAAGCATTCAGCCATGTCATTATTGACTGTGTAGGTCCTCTGCCCAAAACTCAATCTGGTAATCAGTACTTGCTCACAATAATGTGTGCTTCTACAAGATTTCCTGAGGCTATACCACTCAGAAATATCTCTGCCCCAAAGATAGTCAAAGCTTTGATTAATTTCTTCTCACTGGTTGACCTTCCACAAGAAATTCAGTCTGATCAAGGCTCAAACTTCATGTCTGGCTTGTTCCAACAAGTAGTTCATGAACTAGGTATAAAGCAGGTTAAGTCCAGTGCTTACCATCCAGAGTCTCAAGGTGCATTGGAAAGATTCCACTGCACCCTCAAGAACATGATGAGAACTTACTGCTTTAAGAATGAGAAAGATTGGGATGAAGGTATTGGTATGTTTTTTTTTGTTTATTGAAAAAACCAATTCTACACAGGTAGTTCTTCCATTGGAGCAAAAACAGAGTAACAGGGTAAAGTGCAAAATACAGGAAAGGGGCAACATGTAAGTAGCCAGTCAATAAGCATGTAGATGTTCTGCCATGGGTGGTAGGCTGGAAGTATATAGACTGTATTATGATCTATTTTCACACATGATACATGATACAAGGCGGAGAAGGAAACGTTACCAGAGATTATCGTTTTTACAGAACAGAACACAGCAGCAGCTCAGATCATGTCCTCACGTTGTAACTCGTTTACTAGTCTTTTAAATGCTGAAAGGTTCGCAGCTTTTTGTATATGTAGTGGTAGACTGTCCCAGATTTGAATTCCCCTATACATTGGGGATTTCTCATAGTGAGTCATTTTATGTCGATGCACTTTGAACCTGACTTTGTTACCAGATCTTGTACGAGATGGTTTTGTGTCAAGTAGTCCTAGCTCGAGAGACATTTTATACATATAGTTGCACATTTGGGAGTACCATCGTTTCTCAAGTAATTCTACGTTTAATAGTCGATGTAGGTCAGATATCCTTTGCCTTTGCTTGAAATAACCCTGCACTATCCGTAGGCCATGGTTTTGAGTGCGCTGGAGGAGTGTCCGATCTGAAGCGCTAATACCTGGTATTAAGAAACTGCAGTACTCTAGTGTCGGCCTAATAGTGGTACAGTAGATTAGGCGCGCTACATCCTTAGAAACAGATTTCCGGAATTTGGAAAGCTTAAAAATACGATTGTTAGCACTTTTTACACATGTTTTAATATGTTCACCGAAACTGAGTTTTTGGTCAATTTGGACCCCTAGATATTTATAGGAGGATTTGGTATGAAGCACAGAATTTCCACAAGCAATATCCAAAGATGGGAGAAATTTCTTTCTTGATGGCGAACAATACCAAACAGTGCATGTTTTTTTATTATTTAATTTCAAACCGTTTGCCTCACACCAGAGCACAACGCGATCCAACGACTCCTTCAGACGAGAACGAGCAATAAGTGGGTTTAAGTTACTGCAATAAATAACGAGGTCATCTGCGTATTGGATTGAGTGTACCGTTGTCAAGTCTGCACACATGTCATTTATCATTATTAGAAATAAGAGAGGGCCGAGCACCGACCCCTGGGGCACCCCTGACACCACTTTTGCTGGACCGGACAGAACTCAGTTTAACAAAGTTCTCTGGACACGCGACGATAGATAGTTGGTCAACCACTCCAAGCAGTTGGGAGGGACTTTCACGGATGTTGTTGTTCGCTGCTCGAGAGTCTGTTCAAGAATCATTGGGATTCAGTCCTTTTGAGCTGGTCTTTGGTCATACAGTATGAGGTCCATTGAAGGTATTGAAGGAACATTGGTTAGGAGATAACCCTGAAAACAACAATGTCTTGGATTATGTTTCCAAAGTTAGAACCAGGCTAGTTCGTGTTTGTGAGTTAGCACATGAAAACCTGAAAGAAGCCCAAAGAAAGATGAAGGACCAATTTGATAAGAAATCCCAAGAGCGTGAATTCTCTGTGGGAGACAAGGTGCTGGTGTTACTACCCATTACTGGGCATACACTCAAGGCTCGTTACCATGGTCCTTATGAGGTAGTCAAAAGAATTGGTGAGGTGAACTATGTTGTCAAAACTCCTGACCGAAGACGATCTACTCAGTTATGTCATATCAACATGTTGAAGCCTTACTATAACAGAGAAAGTTCCAACAGTGTCAAGAGAGTTGGGTGCATGAATGCACTGAGTGATGAGGAAGAAACAACTGATTTTGTACCTATAGACTACAGTGTAAAACTGAACAACTCAAATGTTCTTGCAAATCTAGATGCCAAGTTAGGGCACCTGCCTCCAGTACAGAAAGAGGAATTGAGCATATTGCTCAGAGAGTATAAGGAAGTCTTTCCTGATGTTCCTAGTCAAACTGATATTGCCATCTAATTTGTAGAGATATCCATGTAAGTTACACTACTGAAGATTTTCTGGCGGTCCGGAGGCTGGTGCCTAAAGGAGGTGGCGGAAGGAATAATGGTACTTCGACTGTCCCAATCCTTCTAGCGTGCAGCAACATGGCGGTGAAAAACAGGTTGATGCAGAACAAATGGCGGCTAAAACACGTGAAGGACGCAGATAGAGTCTGGATCACGGATGATGAACCTAAGGAAAGAAGAGCTGCCAAGTCGCGCCTAAGGAAAGCTGCGAGAACTGCAAAGAGCCTAAAAGTGGAATCGGCACTACATGACAATCAACTAACGATAGAAGGGATAATCTATACAATAGATACCCATGATAAGATTCCAGTGAGGTACTGTGAAGCATACATTCCGAGTAAACCACCAAACAGACGAGATATGGAAAAGTCGGTACAAAAGAACACACGCACACAACCCTCGACTTTATCAAACAGATATGATCTACCGATACGGGTAACAACATCGAAGGAGGGGGACGATTGGCCGACTCTAGAAAACAGTATGGCAAACAAAGCGATAGGTGAGGAAAAGATGGACATACCTGGCGCTGCCCCAGACGACATTATCATAGATGGCATAAAGGTGACCAAAGTCGGCTTAACATATGCAGGTGAAAAGGCTTATCTTAGCAACTGGTTCAGGTGTAATTTTAAACACTGTTTCACCCCCGAGTCCGACGTCATGGAATTCACATCCCTAGAACAGGCATACTATTACGCTAAACTCACAGCCCTAAACGCTCCTGAAAAAGCACTTCGAGTTATGGAAATGAACAAACCTAGCGATATCAAAATGTTCGGTGATACTGAAGAAGTTCCCGAGGACAGTTCTTGGTTGGGAATGAGAGAAGAGACGATGCTATCACTTATGATGAGCAAGTTCGATCAGAACAAACTTCTAAAAACGAAATTATTGTCCACCGGGAGTAGGACCTTAATCGAAGCGACAACCAGCAAAATCTGGGGTGGGGGATATCCCATCGGGGCCCCCCAATACAACAGGGGTGACCCACTTAGAGGACAGAACCTACACGGAGTACTGCTGACCAGAGCACGCGACGCCCTACGAACGCAATACAGCACGCATCACGATGAGAGTCCTCCTAGCAGGGGATTCACGCTTGAAAAACATTCAACCTTTACTGAGGAACAAGTTCCTACATTCTGGAGTAGTTGTTAGTGTTGTATACATCGGTGGCTCCCGAATAGACAGCTTAGTAGACATGGTGCTATGTGAACTCGGACGAGTCAAGTCTGTGCTTGACCCACATTCAACGGGATACCACAGCGTAATTTTCTGTGCCGGCATATGCGAGGTGACACGGAAAAGGAAAATCAAAGTGACTAAAGTGGACACAGCAACAGAAATAAACAACGAACAGAGGAAGACAACACTGAATAATAGGATGAAAACACAGTGTTTGTTTGACCATGACAATGCCGAACAATGTAGGCTAGCGGTGAGAGGTATGTTCACTACGTCGCTGTCGAGGATTAAAACGGCGCACCCGGGTGTGAGGATTGTATTATCGACCATCTACGGACTAGACTTAAAAACGTACAACAAGAGCCAGCAGGATGATACTTCTCAGATGGAATTGAACTGTGCTATCAGATTGATCAACGGTGATATCGCAAGTTATAATATAAGTAACAACGAAAAAACACCTAGAGTCGACCAAATATTCCATAACAACAAACGTAACAAAGCAAGAAAAGGTGGGAAGCGAGGACCTGTGAAACATAAAAACAGGTACAACTTATTGTACGATGGCTGTCATCCGGATTCCTTCACAGTACCCCTCATAGTAGAAAAATACGAAACCTGCATTAGGTAGTTATTGAAATTGCAGTAACTGGAAATTACCAGTATTCCTGTGTCGATCTTTCAGTGACTTTTTCTCGATGGCGGATTTATATTGTGGTATTGATGATACTCAGGTAAATGGAATACAATGTGAACATCTATATAACCGAAAAACCCACGGAGGTGAGAGACATTATGCAACCGGACCGATATATGGATTGAGCAGGTGATACTGTGTGGTGATGCGTAATATTGATGATGAACTGTAAGTAAAACTGAAATTTTCTAATTGCATATTCATAACACGGAATGGTATATTGAATGACCAAAGAGCCACGAGTTACGGGAGGCCAACCTGAGATTCTTAGTTAGAGGATCTCGGTGATACTGTCCCCCAGAACGTAACTAGTATGGATTGACGACTTCACAATGGATAAATGGATAAATGGACAAAGTGCATGTCTACTTAGATTGTTAGTTGAGGATCTCGTAGGTTTGCAATGTTGTGCCCCAACATGTCAGTGAACACTGGTGCCAAATTGAACTATAGTTTTGAAGACCCATAGCTGGGTTAGTGAGACAAGTGCATCCGAGGGATTGTGTCGCTCTCTGAGTGCTAGTAGTTTACGGTGGTTGATCCTTAGCTGCAGAGGATCACCCTCCCTTCCATGAAATCGTATGCTGCCCCTTCCGAGATTCTTAGTTAGAGGATCACGGTTAGGGGTAGCTTTTACTGGGTTTAGTCTGTAGTAATTCTTAGTATGAGGATCACTTGATTATGCGCCTATCAGATTAAAACCGGGAGGAAAGACGTAACAGCAGTACTCTATGGGGACACAATGTCGTTGCCACTACTGGATGCTATCATTTAATGTCCATAAAAGAAGACATATCAAGAGCAGATCTCCTATTTTTCAGTTATCACTAACTAGCAGTCAGTCATAATTAAGTGGTGAATTTCTTCATTAGCGACCACCTGCCGGTCTTCGCTACAAAGCATGTTGAAAAGAAATAAAAAAGATACGTTACGGTTGAAGGCAGACAATACAAAGGTCATAGTGTTGAAAATCTCGATTTATGGCTATTGCATGTAAGTTGGGATGACTACCGGAGGCTGACCGACCCAGACAGGCAGTGGGAATTTTTATTAGGCGAATTAACGGAGTACTTAGATGTATATTGCCCGTATAAGACCTGGCGCATGCATGACCGTGATGTGTCATGGATGACAGATGACATTCGTAATATGATACAGGAAAGATCTGATTACATTAGAAATTACATTAAGAACAAAAACATAATAGATTTAACGAGAGCAACTGATCTTAAGAAAGAAATACGGAAAACCATAAGAAATTCTAAGGCAGAGTACATAAAAGAAAAACTCAACGACACAGTAGGTAACCCAAAGAAGTTTTGGAGAGAACTTAATAATGTGTTAAAACCTAAAATCACAACTGTCCCCCCAACTCTGGAAGACGAGGAATCAGGTAGAACAGTAGACTTCGACGAATCGCCGGATTATATGAATAACTATTTTTCCAATATTGGAAGTTTGCTCGTGGATAAATTCCCGCAGTACCCAGTCATACCCCAGGAACCTTTTGATCACGAATATGACACTGATTTAGTAGTTGATGTTACTGTACTAGAAGAAATTATTAATGATATCTCTATCGGTAAACCATCAGGGATAGAAGGCATTAGAACTTCGGTTTTGAAACTTTTCATGCAGAAAACACTACCATATTTCCTCATTTTGTTCCAAAACTGTTTCGATCAGGGTATATTCCCCTCTGCCTCGAAGTCAGCAACAGTTACTCCGCTCCCGAAAACGGGTAATTTGAAACATGCAAGTAATTGGCGCCCCATTTCGATACTACCTATACCTGGGAAAGTTTGTGAAAAGTTGTTCCACTTATATTTAATGTCAATCTTGGAAGGAAATGACTTAATCTGTAGTGAACAATATGGTTATAGGAAATCTCTTGGGACAATTGATGCTATATACAAATTCTCAAATGATTTGTACATGGCAAGGGATGACAAGCTTTACACATGCGCCCTATACATCGACTTGAAGAAAGTGTTCGACAGTGTGCACCACCGACTACTATTGAACAAGTTGAACCGCCTATGACTCCCGAACAACCATCTTGCATGGTTGGAATCTTATCTTAGCAATAGACATCAGCGAACAAAATTTGGTGATAAACTCTCGTCTTGGAATGAACTCGATTTCGGTGTCCCACAAGGATCAGTGCTGGGCCCGCTCCTGTTTATCTATTACATTAACGATGTTAGCACTCATCTGGGAGACGATTTGGTCGTGTATTCATCTGGAGCGGACCCAGCACTGGTGATGGCAGATATGCAAAGGTCGCTCGATGGGTTTATGTATTGGTCAAGTATTAATAAGTTAACATTAAACCGAGAAAAAACTAAATTTTGTTGGTATATACCAGCAAGTAAGCGCAAAAATGTAAAGAATGAAAAATTGTTTGCTGGTTTAACGGAGCTAAAGCAGGTCGACTGTTATTCATACTAAGGCATTGACTTAGATAGTAGTTTAAACCTAGATCGTCTAATGCATAGCATCATCAAAAAAGTAAATCACAGATTGTTCAATTTTAGAAGGTCCAGAATGATGATGTCGAGGTACATCGCCTGTAAAGTGTACAAGCAAACTATAGCCCCCTTATTTGAATATTGTTGCATCGTACACGAAGGTGCTAAAACACAGTATCTACGAAAATTACAGAGACTTCAGAACAGGGGACTTCGCATATGTTAATTGGATTGGTCGGGGGTGCACACTGTCGACGAACTTCACCGTATCACGGGGGTAAGCTATCTGTATCGAAGACGTGATGAAATCATGCTGGTGTACATGAGGAAGGTTTTTACCAACTCTATTGAACAAAATGAACAACTGATACCTAGTCAAGAGGTCCCCAACAAGAGAGTCCTCAGATCAGACAATAAGAAACTGTTGAAACTACCAAAGCCCCGTACAAAGCATTTTAAACTCTCTCCCCTATACAGAGGCAGTAAGTTGTGGAATGCTCAAAACGAAGATGTAAAAAGAGAAACGTCGAAACAAAGCTTTAAAAAGACCTTGAAAAAACTTGAAACCATACCCAACCCAAATAGAACTTCTAGGTTGTGGTAAAACCATCCGCCGACTCCATCCAGGACATCACTCTTGACTTGGTAACAGATTTCTTACCTTTATTCTTACTGTTATCGCTATCAAGTAAACGGGTACAATATAAATATAAATAATCATCAATTGTCTTACTAATAATTTATTGTTGTCCACTATTTCATCATCATGTACATATTCATGTGTTTACACTGTTTGAAGAAACACGCCGCAAGGCGTCCATAGAGATTGTACCAACCAAAATGGAAGACCGCCAATCTTGGCGAATTTTGTCAATAAAAAAAAAAAAAAAAAATCCATGACGTAGATGTGGGAGAAGCTCTCCCTATCAAACAACATCCTTACAGAGTTAGCCCACACAAGGCTGAGAAAATGAGCGAAGAGGTATCTTACATGTTAGAGAATAACATCATTGAGCCAAGCAACAGTGACTGGTCATCTCCTTGTATACTTGTACCCAAGCCAGATGGTTCTGTTAGATTTTGCACTGATTTTCGCAAAGTAAATGATCTCAGCAAGACAGACTCATATCCTATTCCAAGAATAGATGACTGCATAGACAAAATTGGCAAAGCCAAGTATATCACCAAGTGTGACTTACTCAAAGGTTACTGGGCTGTTCCTTTGAGTAACAGAGCAAAGCGAGTGTCTGCTTTTGTTACTCCTGATGGCTTGTATCAATACAAAGTGATGCCATTTGGTATGAAAAATGCTCCAGCAACCTTTCAAAGAATGATAAACCAGTGTTTGAAAGGTATGCCAGGCGTGGAGGTGTATGTTGATGATATTGTAGTTTACAGTGACACCTGGGAAGAGCATTTGTGTCGGCTGCAATCTGTGTAAGAGAGGCTCAAACAAGCAAACCTTACTGTAAACCTGACAAAAAGTGAGTTTGGACAGGCAAAGGTGATTTATCTTGGACATGTTGTAGGTCTAGGTCAGGTTGCACCAGTTGAAGCCAAAATCAAGAGTATTGTTGAATATCCAGTTCCAGCAAACAAGAGAAGTTTGATGAGATTTCTTGGCATGGCTGGATATTACAGGAAGTTCTGTAAGAATTTTGCTGACATAACTGCTCCACTGACAAACTTGTTAAAGAAAAAGAAAAACTTCATTTGGTCCAAAGAATGTGATGATGCTTTTGATAAAGTGAAATCTATTTTGTGTTCTGGACCTGTTCTGATGGCTCCAGACTTTGGCAAGCAGTTTGTTTTGATGGTTGATGCAAGTGACCATGGGGTAGGTGCAGTGCTACTGCAGAACAATGACAATGGTGTTCAGCACCCTGTATGCTACTTTTCAAAGAAGTTCACTTGTCACCAAAAGAACTATTCGACTGTTGAAAAGGAAACTTTGGCATTAGTGTTGGCCTTACAACACTTCAGTGTTTATGTGTCTTCCCCTGCAGATCCTGTACTTGTGTATACAGATCACAACCCCCTGACATTCTTGCAGAAGATGAAAAACAAAAACAGGCGATTGTTGAACTGGAGTTGCTGTTGCAAGAATACAATCTTGAGATTTTTCATGAGGTGTAGACAATGTCTGTGCTGATGCATTGTCACGAGCTTCTTAAATGCTATCTTTGATTATGTACATACTATGATTTCAAGTGTTATTACCCAAAGATGGTAAAAGGTACTAAATGTGATTTTGACAAAAGGTGAATGTATGTTGCAGAATGCCATATATTACATTGTATAACATGTAATATAACTGAGGATTGGGCTTCTCCATAAGCTACTATCACCCCAGCACTGGAGGAAAATACACTGATGACTGCTACCACTACTTTTAAAAAAAAAATTTTTATGATTAATATTTATTCTGGAGGTTCTGTAGGCTCAAAAAAGTGCCTATTTCCACAGTGCTCCAGGCAGGAAATTTACAAGCACTACTCTATACCCACACCCATAACAGATGAGTGTGAGATTAACAAAATTACAAAAGGGCATAGAGTTTACCACATTCATGTACAACGTGAAACGGTTGTGTCACCGAGGCACGGCGAAATATGAATGCAGTCACTTATTAATTATGATTACTTCAGTTTGTTCGATGAGTGTAACTACCTGGTCATCAGGTCATGATAACTGTTATAACTTGGAAATACTTCAGTGATTTGGGTGGCATGCGGATAGACTTAACTCCTTCGGCCACATTTACTAGCTCATTGGATATCGATCACATACTCTTCTCTTTGGAGTTTCAACTTCGACTTAATTTGGGACTTACTAGAAGTTTTCTCCAACACGTTCCTGAAGTCAACCTCCTGAGCATTCCAGCATTTGGTAGATTTACACAAAACTGATCTACCATATATCAAATTTTTTGGTACTTCTGAGAAAAGAACTCTGCCTTCAAATAGTCTGGTTTCTCTAATTGGTAGGTTCAGGTACTTGTTGTTCAAACTCCTATTAAAAGCCATTGATAACAAGTGTGCTTTCCTCCTCTCTTGAAGTAAGTTCACTTCACATTTTTGGTGAATAAAGTTGGTGCTTGTTCTCTTATGGGCATTCAGGCAAATTTTAAGTGCTCTGTTTTGACAACGTTGGGCCTTGTTTAGGTATTTTGTATTCATTTCATCATACAAGACATCGCCATATTCAATATAGGATAAAATCTTTGATTTATATAGTAATATGGCTTGTTTGGTTGTTAAATATTTTCGTATACGACCTAGGATGTTTATTTTATTAGAGGTTCTGCTAATCAGTTTGTTAAGTTGTTTCTCATATGTAAGGCCAGGATCAAGCGTAATTCCTAAGTAATCAAAAGAATTTACTTCCTCAATCTCCACATTGTTCATAACAATATTCATGTTAACACCTTTAGCTTGTTGACTGGTTGTCCCATATCTCATACTTTTTGTCTTGTTCAGATTGATGGTCAATTTATTATTCTGACACCATGAATCGATTCGTGTCAAATCGTCCTGAAGTTTAACTTGAGCTTCGACTATGTCTGTGTATGGAATGTAAATCACAGCATCGTCCGCATACATCTTTATCCGACAGTGATTCATGTCTTGATCAATACTATTTATATAGAGGATAAAAAACAGAGGGCCTAAGATTGAGCCCTGAGGCACTCCTACTTCTAGACTTGCTCTACTTGAGAGTATGCTGTTTGCAAATGTAGCCTGCTCCCTGTCTTTCAAATAGCTAACAGCCCAGATGATGGTTTCCTCATGAATACCAGATGCTCGTAATTTGTGTATAAGTATTTCGTGGTCGACCGTGTCGAACGCTTTGGAGAAATCTATGTAAAGCGCGAGTGTACCTCGGCCATTATTGGAATTTATCGCAATATCGTCTATAAATTCCGCTGCAGTGCTAACCGTCGAGTGCGACTTGCGGAAACCTCCTTGATTTATATTCAATAAGTTATTGCTTTCTAGGTATTTCTCAATGTTTTTATGAACTATTTTTTCGAGCAACTTGCCAACTATGGGTAGAAGCGAAACTGGCCGAAGGTTGTTAACCTTTGACTTGTCTCCCCATTTCTGAAGTGGCACCACGGTGGCTACTTTCCAACAAGTAGGAAAAATGCCTGTTCTTAGTGAGCAATTGTATAGATGAGTAAATTCTGGGATGAGAGCTGACATACTATCTTTGAAAATTCACGAAGAGATATGCTCAATCGCCGACGCCTTGTTGACATTAATGTTTTTACATACTTCTGAAACGTCTTCTTCTGTTATAATAATTTTATAATTGGATCATCTATATCCACAAGTCAAGGGGACATTGAACAATAACTGAAAGTGATAGACTGTGAGTACTGCTTAGACCAAGAGGACTTATATCATATGTACACTACAGAAGTGTATATGATTTTGTATGTTGATGAGAATTGTTATGTAACTGTATACTTTGTTATAATATATGTTATTAATACATATCTGTGTATGGTTATCTGTCTTCTTCATTTAGTATAGAAGATATTCTGAATTCTCTTTTCTTGTCACTGGGTTAGCTAGTCTATAGGATTAGGCTTTAGCTACTGTACATGAAACATTGTAAGGCAGAGTCTAGAACCATACATACCACATAACTCTAATATTTAGACAAATTATGGCTAAAAACGTGAGGGCGTCACGTTATGACACCGGCATAAAATCATGCATAAAATAAAATTAAAAAGAGATAGAATCAAATAGTTTTCACCGTTTTTAATTACTCTCATATATGTATCTTCCCAGCATAAAATGATAGGCCTACAATTTGTGCTATTTTGGTGTAGTTTAGGCAGTCACGTTACGACACCCCTTAAACTATTGATAACTTCGGTTCTTTTTAATATTAGTAAAAGTTCTTTTATGGTAATAAAGGGCCGATATATACCTACGAAATGGCGAAAAAATGAAGTCTTTATCTTTATTAGAAAAAAAGTTATCAGCCCCAACGTATTTTTTCGTCACGTTACGACCCCGTCACGTTACAACCCCGTAACGTTACGACCCCGTCACGTTACGACCCCGTCACGTTATGACCCGCAGTGGGTCACGTAGGGTCAGGAAAAAGGTAGAAATCATTTTCCTGTGTTGGGTACATATATACCTATAGAATGGCAAAAAAATTAAATTGTTATCTTTATTAGAAAAAAGTTATGAGGCTCTAAATATTTTTGCATAACGTTACGACCCGCGTCACGTTACGACCCCCGCCACGTTATGACCCCCAGAAGGCCAGGGAGAGCAAAATAATGATAGAAATACATTTTCTATGGATCAAATCAAATTTCCCCTAGGTCAGCCCTTTCCCTGGTGGGGGTGTGGACCCAGCCTATAATTATGAGCCAGTTTGGGGGTGGGGGTAGGGGGGGGTCGTAACGTGACGTTTTTATTTTCATATTAGCCCTGTGCTAAAGCTAATTATACTAGTTAGCGTTTCCAACTTTGCAAATGAGTCTTCTAATATATAGAGATGATATTTGCAAAAGGAATTAATGATCCTCTCAGATTTGATTTTTTGGGTAGTTGCTGCTATTTCGTGATTTTCGACCAATTACTTACGATATCCTATTACCTTTGGCCAATGGTGTGGTAATTGTAAGTTGCTTATAATTTAGCGGCCGTGCTGCAATGGGTAAATGATAGAACACTCACCCAGTCAGTTAATCAAACGGTGTGCTGATTAATTAATTAGTTAATTAATTCATTACGTGATGTGCCATCTACGTCATTCCGTTTCTAGCACTCATCTATGGTGCACGGATTATTGTAACCCAACCCACCCATATCTGTATTTTGATTTACTTTTATTATCTACTTGTTCCTCTGCATAGGGCTCTAAACTCATAATATCAAGAGACGTCACGAGTTTGAGTCTGAGTTTATTTATGCCACGCATTTTGTTGGCTCCATAATTTCACGAGACAAAATTTTTTCCGCAAACGCTCGACACGTCGAACGGGAAGAGATTGTCAATACACACTGCTCTCTTTACTAGATCTACCCTATCCGAAACCTACCTGATTCGCCGACTCCAACCGCTGCAAAGTAATGCACATTCTCTTCACAATCTCCACGGGAGACGTAGTCGTTACCGCGCCTGATGATGCTCAGTAAGAGTTGAAACCACGAATCCATTCTAATCCTCCACATCGCGAGTCTGTTTACAACAGAATATGGCTGGAGAACAAGGGCAGATGTCCATGTCAACACCACGCGAGTATTTCGGTCTGTCACGGTAGCATACCATTAGAAATGGTAGGCACCAACCAAGCACCAGCTGCAGTACCACTTTAGGCACTAGCGAGCGAATCATAGATTCACAGTGCGTTTTCAGGGCACCCAGCGGAGTCTCCGCGGGAAGAGGCCGGCTACCAGCGAAGCCGACATAGAAAAAGCCTGTAAAACCAGAGGGCACAGCGAAGTTTCGCTGGTCCCAAACAGACCGCACACGTTACTAAGGTACAAGATTTTGTTTGGCGAGCAACAGCCAATCAGAACGGAGGAAATCTGTGACAGAGTCAACAAGGTAGAGAGCTCGGACACGGGTAGTCATTCGTGGTAGCGTATCGGTACGCCGCGTCAAACCACAACTTGCTTCTACAACTACGACACGATGTCCAACCAAAACGCCAGCACCAGCAGTGCTGGGAATGACTGGTCTCTTCTCCTCAGAGCCGAGCAAGAACGACAGGCCGACACTGAGAAAATGGAGACCGGCACGGATGACGAGAGGCCGGCCGAGGCTAACAGCGCACCGCCGGCGGCAAGCGCGGCCGTGCCTCCCGTCAACATCGCGGAACACGCCGTCGGCGTCACTCCGCGGCCGGACCCGAGACTGCAGGCGGCCGCCAGCCGTGACAGACACCCGACTACCGGCGCTTTCAGCCTACACGGGACCAACGCGTTCGCGGGGGTTTTGACGGCTGCTCCTGGGGCCTCCATAGACAATGAGGGCAACAAGGAAAAGGTAAATTCATCTGACAATTCAGACTGTTCTAAATTTGGTAAATTTAAACAATTGACCTTGTCAGAACTGTATAAACGGCGGGAAATAACCGTCAGTAAAGAGAGTAGTGACAGCAGTACACTGCACAATCACAGTGCCCCTCTTACACACAACAGAGGTAGTAACTTTGTTAAACAAAAGAAGGGTGAGAACGACAACTGCCGGACCGTATGTCAGGCAAACATTGTCAAGCACAATAGCCAATTTCCAATAGAGAACGAGAGCCGTTCGGCAATCGCTCCAAAGGGTGGACCGGGCTGTAAAATCAGTCTGAATTTTGGCAAACAATGCTACGCTGATCCAGCCCGTACAGGCAGTGCCCAGAAAACTCCCGGTGCAAAACGTAAACGCACAGGCAGCAGTACTGAGCCAGTGGTTTCTACTCTATCCATACTTCTGGATTTAGATACGGAAACAGAACGAGCACTATCACCCTGTAAAAAACGCATAACAACACAGACCAACCCAATGACTGGTACTGTATCTATGCCAAAAAATGCTAGTACAAAGCCTATTAGACTAGGAGCAGAATCTAGCATGTGCAGCAGAAACAATGTAAAGCCAGATCCCAACAATGTTTTTGCAGATATAAATCCAATGACCAATGTCGCTGATAATGTTTCTGATTTGTTTCAGACCTTAGATGACATGGTCCCATACGCTGCTCGTGGAGCTTGGCGTGTGGCCAAAAACGAGGCCAACCGGGCGATCAAGTCAGGACTCAGGGGACAATGGTATGCTCGCGCGATGGAGCTGGACCATCTGGAACCCTGGACCGCTGCACTCACTGAGCCTCCCGCCTACATCATCGGCACCGAGCTGATGGAGACAGTGGAGGAGATTAGACGATGCGCTGCGAAACAAATCATGCAAGCCACGCGTGACTACCTGTACCGTACTAGTGAGGCCGCCACCAAGGCGAGTGAGGCCTACTACGGCACAGTGCGTAGTCTAGTTTCCCAGGAAAACGCCCCGGAGGATACAGTACGTATACTCAAGGCCGTGAGAGACAATAACTCGCAGGCCAACGACAACGAGGCGAAAAAGGAGAAGGCCAAGCTGCAAGCCCGCATCAGCACGCTGGGGGAGCGCAAGGTGTGTCCCCACGAAATCAGGGACCCGGCCACCGCGGTCCGTAAGCAGGCCAATGCGAAACAAGAGAGTGCGGAAAAACCCGAGCAGGATTTTCCGCAAGCTGCCTCGACTCGAGGAAAGGGAGGACGAGGCAGAAACCGTCGACCAAACCCTTACCAACGCAACGAGAACCAAGCCCAGCGAGGAAGGGGGCGTGGTCGCGGACGAGGTGGTCGCCAAAACCAGCAAAGCGAATAGACACTTGCACGATTAATGGTAATAACGAAACAGATTCTTCCTCAGTTGATGTTGAATGTTGTGTTCAAAGTTCACCCATTAAACGTAAGTTGTTGTACCCTGGTGTCATTGTGAATATCTGTTCAGATAACCAACATAGTCCAAATACAACTTTCAGTGTAGATGGCAACCCAATAGTGGTAAACTTATCAAGTAAGAAGTTAACCAAAGACGAAACATCGATTCTAGAAAAGGGACTGAACTTTTGCCCGGTTCCCACAAATGAGTGCGAAGGTGATATGAAGATAGAATTAGACCAATTCCATCAAAAATTAAGAACTAGACAATTCTTCTCTAAGAATCAGCCCAGTACAGGCGCTGACTTCTCAAAGATAAAACTGGCTGACGAAGCGCATGAGGATGAAGACCTCATACGCAAGCTCAAAGGCAAGTCGAACTGGAAACCCCCGGTGGGGTCCCAGAACTTAGAAGGTTTCATCGCTCTGAATGAGATTAGCCTGTCACGTAAACCAGGAAAAACCTCACGACCGAAACCCAATACAACGCAGGGTGAGAAAACCGCATTACGCGGTCTCTCGAAAAATAACGAGATCGTTATCAAACCCGCGGACAAAGGTGGTGCTACCGTAATCATGGACACCATAGCCTACATAAAAGAAGCAGATCGACAGTTGAGCGACTGCAACACCTATGACGCACTCACGAGCGACCTTACAAAGACCATCTATGACAAGGTCGAAGCGAAACTAGAAGAGATGGAGGAAGCGGGAGAAATAAGTAAAAAGATGACGGGGGCCCTTCGGACAGTAAATCCAAGAGCCCCCAACATCTACTTTCTCCCGAAAATCCACAAGAAAGAGAGACCGCCACCGGGCAGACCGGTTGTCTCAGCCAATGGCTGTGCGACGGAAAAAATCTCGGCTTTCGTGGATAGCTTCTTGAAACCGTTGGTTCCACAAATCAATTCCTATATTAAGGACACTAACGACTTTGTGTCCAGAATAGAGGATTTGAACGAGTGGGGAGAAGGAGTACTAATTGGGACTCTAGATGTGAGCTCTCTGTACACGAACATCCCCAACCAGGAAGGGATAGAAGCGGTAAGAGACAAATTGGAGGTAACCAGACCGGGAAAAAGAAAACCTTCCAACAAGTCTATCTTAGACCTTCTGGAGATAGTGCTTAAAAACAACAATGTTGTGTTTAACGGCAAACACTATATCCAAACCAGAGGCACCGCAATGGGGACAAGGCTGGCCCCTTCATACGCAAACCTTTTCATGGAAAAGGTGGAGATCGCAATCCTGTCAGACTACGAACTCCAGCCCAGCGTATGGTGGCGATACATTGATGACATCTTCTTCATTTGGAAACATGGAGAAGACGAACTGTCGCGATGGATGGAATACCTCAACACGAGACACCATTCAATCAAATTCACAGAGGAACACTCTGCGAATGAAGTCTGCTTTCTTGACACAAAGGTGAAGGTAAAGGACGGGAAGTTATATACTGACCTTTACACCAAACCCACGGATGCCAACACGTACCTTCGGTACGATTCGGCACACCCACCGGCTACAAAAAGGAGCCTCCCATACTCGCAGCTACTCCGCATAAAGAGAATCTGTGGAAATAGCGACGACTATGAGAAACATGCCTCGGAAAAACTGTCGCAATTCCGAGAGAAAGGCTATCCCCCAGAAATACTGAGGGACTGCAAGGACCGAGTAGACACCCAGGATAGGGCAAAACTACTGCGACCAGGGGAAACCCACAAGGTGGAGGATGAGGACAAGACTTTCCTCATCACCACCTACCGTCCTGGATCCAATAGGATCGGACCCATTGTCACCCAGAACTGGGATCTTTTAGGCAGGTCGGTGACAACCAAAACAATGCACAAAAGTAGACTGATAAAAGGCTTCAGACGACCAAAAAACCTCAGAGATCACTTGGTCAGGGCCAGAATCAACTACAACCCACAAAACAACACTGGCCCGCAGAAAAATGGGGCAGAGAAGAATGTGTGCAAGAAATCAAACTGCAGATACTGCAAACTGATCAACACTGAGGGAAGGCTGTCCTCAAAAACCACTGGCACCAGTCACGAGACCAAACACAACGTGACATGCAATAGCTCCAACGTGATCTACTGCATACAGTGCAAAAAATGTCACATACAGTATGTGGGACAGACAAAGCGAAAGCTCAAGGAGAGAATGTATGAACACCTCCACAACATCGAAAAAGGCGCATCTCAGAATGATGTGCCCACACACTTCAACCAATGTGACCACAAGGGCACATCGGATGTGGAATTCTTTGTACTGGATTTTATATTCAGCCACCCAAAGAGTAAAAGAGCGAAAATCCTGAGGAACAAAATTGAGTTCAATTGGATACACCGCCTGAAGAGTCAGTCACCCTGGGGACTGAACACAATGGACAATCGATATGGATAGATCAGTAACATAAAGCCTCGTCAAAAAATTTTTTCCGCAAACGCTCGACACGTCGAACGGGAAGAGATTGTCAATACACACTGCTCTCTTTACTAGATCTACCCTATCCGAAACCTACCTGATTCGCCGACTCCAACCGCTGCAAAGTAATGCACATTCTCTTCACAATCTCCACGGGAGACGTAGTCGTTACCGCGCCTGATGATGCTCAGTAAGAGTTGAAACCACGAATCCATTCTAATCCTCCACATCGCGAGTCTGTTTACAACAGAATATGGCTGGAGAACAAGGGCAGATGTCCATGTCAACACCACGCGAGTATTTCGGTCTGTCACGGTAGCATACCATTAGAAATGGTAGGCACCAACCAAGCACCAGCTGCAGTACCACTTTAGGCACTAGCGAGCGAATCATAGATTCACAGTGCGTTTTCAGGGCACCCAGCGGAGTCTCCGCGGGAAGAGGCCGGCTACCAGCGAAGCCGACATAGAAAAAGCCTGTAAAACCAGAGGGCACAGCGAAGTTTCGCTGGTCCCAAACAGACCGCACACGTTACTAAGGTACAAGATTTTGTTTGGCGAGCAACAGCCAATCAGAACGGAGGAAATCTGTGACAGAGTCAACAAGGTAGAGAGCTCGGACACGGGTAGTCATTCGTGGTAGCGTATCGGTACGCCGCGTCAAACCACAACTAAGGTAAGGAACACTCCGCATTTGGGGACATCTTTGCCCGGACCAGAGGGTGACCCCCAAAGCGGGGTTCTACTACAGTTTACAAAGAGTATCAACAATACAGATTTTGCCAATAATGCATGCTATTCTTGTTTGTAGTTTTAACAGGGCCGTTAACATACATGCAACCAATTATGTCACAGTGGAAAACAACGTCATCTACAACATCATGGGAGGAGCCTTTTTCTTGGAGGATGGGGTTGAAATAGGCAACGTCTTTGAGGTACACTAAGATTGACATATCGAATTCCCACAGTTATACAATTCTAGATAAAAAGTTCCCACGACTGTTTTTTTTTAAATGTAGTCATTACATAAGCCAGAACAGTCATCAATTACATAAGGATAATTATCAATTTCATATTAGTATATAACTGTGTGCGAATGTATCACTTTTAGTTTACAGATCACCTTCGTCACTTCCTGACCAACTTTAGATATGAGTCTACCCTCCTTACTATATGACTAGTTGTCATTCACAGAGCGAAACAAAAAGCGGACGGTTCCTCACTTCAAAGCAATACAGTGCAATGCAGATGCTTGAGCACTACACACGTGCTCGAACTTACCGTAAAATAAACAAACAAACGCTCATCTTTATAAATGCATGGCTATCAAAGATATTTTCTAACTAGAATAGAATCGATGACAGAATAATATCACGCAAGTAAGGACGCCGGTGTAGCATGCTCCGCAAGAATGCATTCAAAACCTGACGAAATGATTTTTTTTTCACATGGAAGAAATACAAGACATTCTGCTAGTTGCAGGTTTTGTGTGTCTTCTGATACCATTTTACACATAAATGGTCAATAGACAATTTCGTTTCTAAGTGGCTATATGGCACTTGCGGTACATCATTACAGAAGATAAACCTTGAACAATTCAATCAAGAGCATCATAGGAACCGTATATATACAGTTTTGATGGGAAAATGAGATGAGATGGTATGATAAACATATATAAACATGAACTCAAATATAAAGAATAAAGAAAACATATCTACATGTTGTGCAGCGCCTTACATTTTTGCTCGGCATAATTTTTGTATTGATTCATTGAACAATTTTGAATTTCCTTTGGTATAGCGTTCCATAAGTCCACCCCTTTAAAGAGGGGATTCTTCATATAAAAAGCTGTCCGAGGTCTTTTTAACTTTATCTGTCTTGTGCTGTGATACAGCACGGATGACTAATCCGGCAGGTCTAAGTTTGGAAATATCAACCAATCGAAGTGAAGTAAGTCAGCTAAAGTGTTTTATTTCGACTCGAACATGAACATATCGGACCACAACTCGGTTAGGGAATTCCCGTCACTAAGCGACACAACCACGTCGATTCCATCGCTGGATTCTAAGAATGTAACAGCAGTGATCAATATGTCTGGTAAGCGGGATAGCGTGGTGCCTGTAAACATAAATGACAACAATCCGATTCCTGAAGTAACCCCCGGTCGTGCAGGTGCCAGGACTGCTTCACAAACTCCCTGAAAATGCGCCAATGGGTTGTCAACATCGCAGTGATCAAAGCTTCTAAGTCGACCGACCTCACCGAAAGTAACGACGAGATACAATATTCTTGATGCTATAAATTCAAAATTCACACAAGTAGAGTCTGAACTAACAAAACAGTCGAATCACTAACCAACAAACTTGGTCAGGTGGAAAACGAGATCTACGTAGTCAAGCAGCACTACACGGCATCTAAAGCTAGTGACAAGACCAGACACAACACACTATGGAACAGCATAAATCAACTGAAAGTTACAGTCTCTAACCAGCAAACAAACATAACCTGCGGGGAAGCCTGGGGTTGCGTAAGAGGCCTATTCCACCAAAAAAGCCCTCAGCAGGCGGGTTTTTGCCTTCCAGCCGGCTATTGCCGCCGGGGCCGGCCGCCCGGCCACCCCTAAACCCCTAAATTCTAGGAGCTGTTCCACCAAAGCCCCACAAGGCGACCAACAGGCGTACACAAGGCGCCCGGCGAGCGCCCATAGAGCCGGCCGGACCCGGCGCGGCGTTACACCCGGGTGGGTTTGCTATTGCCGTCTGGTGGACGTTGGCCGCACTAAAGCTCAAATCCGCAGTTCTCTATCGATCCGATAGGCGGCGCGGCCTGCGGCGATACACTACGACGCTCTGAACCCGCGAAAGTTGCATATCGAGCGCAGCAGTGTGTCAGCGTGTCGGGATTTGTACGGGAACGGTCAGAAAACGACAAATAACCGCAGAATTTCACGTCAAATCGAACAATGAAGGTAAATAAAGATAGGGATTGATATTATGAATGTGTATGGCACGCTATGGTGCTAGAATTCTGCCGAAAGTGTCGGAAAGTGTCGGAATTTTCGCGGCTTCGGGTATTGCCGGTGTCGGCCGCGCAGTGTTGGCGGCTTTCCCTCGCAGCGGGTCCCGGCAGAGCCCGCGGGCGGGTGTCGTACTCTTCAAATGTATCGGCCAGACGCTCAATTCCAGTCTAATGCGGAATTACATGTTAAATCGAACAATGAAGGTAAATAAAGATAAGGGTTGATGTTATGAATGTGTATATTCGACTCTGGTGCTAGAATTCTATCTAAATTACCCGAATTTTCGGTCATAGTCCATACGAGTATGCCTTCCGGGCCTGCAAGATCAATATTGACGGTGTTTGTCAACGCGCGCCCGGGGAACAGCTCTCGGCGTGCTCTCAGCGTCACTCTTGGTGTAGCTTTTGACACGCCGGCCGGCCTACCGGGGGCTTAAAATCAAATAAATCAGCTTTCCCCTGCCAGGGCTTTGCGGGGGAGGTCATGATCATAATGTCCGGCCGGCCGCCCGGCCTTCTCTGTGGTTATCACTTTATTTTGGTGGAACACCTCCAAAATTGGCTGTTGCACCGAATATTGTCCCCCGCCGGCGGCCGGCGGCCACCAACAGGTCAGCCGATACTGCCCGGCTACGAGGTTTTGGAGGCACGGTGGCCGGCAGGGTCCGGCCGTGAGGGGCCTGTGAGCTCTCATGAGCTGTTCCACCAAGCAGATTATCGCCGCCGGCGGGAGGTTTGGGCCGGCTATTGCCGCCGGTCGCCAATAGGCGACCACAAGGGGCCCGGCCTGGGCTTGTGCCTCCTTGGTGGAATAGGCCTCTAACTCGGCATAGGCCGAGTTCGCAGTGGGTTGGCAGGCATTTTTGTGCATTCTCTCTGATCCTCATAATGGCAGGGTTTTCTGAACCCTCTCTGTGGTCAGGCGAGTCCAATACTCTAGTATCTGGATTAGTCTACCCGGCTTTACTTGGCACACCGTGCCAAGGTACTGTACTTTGTGATCTAAATGAGATCACTTCAGGAAGTTGTAATAAACATGTACTGTTTACTTAACTTGTGGAGTCTAGTTTTATGTGACTAGGTTTGTTCATACTTGCCGAAAATACTGAACCAACCTATGTAATAGCGCATAGGGTGGCATATCGCCGGGTAGGGAGTTAGATACGATCTTTCTGAAGATAGACTCCTTCACACGGCCAGAGCTGGCGACCGCTACAATAGCATCAATAACAAAAACGGTCCTAGGAGTACTGAAACTAAAACTGTGAGTATGGATGTAGATGCCACCTCCTCTTAAGCCCCTAAAATCCAAGTAACTGCTGCCCATACTACAGCTACAAAGTCTGAGAGTATTAAGACCATAAAGAATGAAAGTATCAATCATTCTAGCGAAAATGCTTATCTGAGTAACTGGTACCAATGCACTGTGTGCTTGTATGAAAATTAGTAATGGATTTGTAATAGTTGAGTATGCATTATAACATAGTGTAGTGTGAATGAGGTAGAGGCACAAAGATTTAGTGGAAAGATACTGGAGTTAAGTATAAGGAGAGAAAATTCCAGGTATCATCTGTATGGTATTGGCCAGTCACGTGACGTTCAGACGACTGGAAGAGAGGTTGGTGGTTGGAGTATATCAGAGGTCTGCATGCTCAGAGCGGCAGGATAGCACGGAACCACCTGGGTGATAATAAGGTGGGTGTTAATCGCTGCTCTACAGCGATAGGAACGCTCTGCAGGCGCTGGAGGCTTCGGTTTCAGTTGGACTGGAGTTGGCCTGCCGGTGAGTGTGTGCATTATTACAGGTTTCTCTGTGGTCCCTAGAACACCGACATTCACATGACTAGCTCTTACTGTCAGAGCACATGGAGTGAGCAATAACCAGGACACATAGCACTGTGAACTGCTGAAAAACTTCACCTGGATTTTGTGAGATATAAGAATTACACTTGAACAAAACGCGAGACTATGAAAGAGTTACATCATATTTATGTCATTAATCAGGAATGAGAGATAGAACAATGAAGCCATTATCCCATATCAGTTTGTGGAGACATACAAAGATAATTGAGTGATGATGATTCATAGACACTAGAATAGTTTGGTGTTCATTAGGACGGAACGATAGTTTATTGAGGGGGTGACTTACAGAACGGTTTGTACTTCAAAGCTTGTAACCAATAGAACAATTTGACATACGTAACTCTGTGTGACTATAGTTAACATTAAAACTTAAGTTTGATTAGCAGACTTTCACTGATTATATGTACCTCTAGTTATTAGGCACACATAATTCTATCTATGAGAGTCTCGAGACAACACAACTAGAATAAATAATTCAATAGCTAGGTTCATAAATCATTGGACGAACATTGCCTTCCCATTTCTTATTAACAAATTTAAGACCCGACAACGGTTCATCAGTGCATCCGTCAAGACTGAAAAAGGTTCATTGGAGTTTTCTTTGGTAGAACAAGCATATTATTATTCTAAATTGATTGATTAGGGCTTTCATGAAAAAGCAAGAAATGTGTTGCCCATTGAATCTGGAAGAGACATAAAACTATACAGGGAATCTATAAAAGTCCCTGACGGCCACGAATGATATATCAAAAGTGAGAGAATTAAACACGCCCTAATCTCATCAAAATATGACCGAAAGACTGACCTCAAGCAGAAGCTACTAGATACCGAGGATGGGACCCTGATAGAAGCAATTATAAACAAAACATGATTTCTAGGTCACACGCTTGCACTCAGTGCAGTGCTGAATCAAACCGGTCACTGACACATACACACGCCACACAACACTGGGTAGAGTTAAATCAACATGGCAAAGATGAAATGTTTTAATGGGAGACGAGGTACCTGGAGGATGGAGACATGGACTGCCCCTTGGGGGCAGGGGTAGGCTTGGACATCAACCTCCTAAGCACCAGTCACTTGCCTGCCTGCGCCCACGCAGTAAGCACGCACCTTGCTCTTATGCTGCTCATCATGGCGGACAGGATAGATTCTGACTTCGACTTCACATCCTGGGCAAAGGCCTTAGGTCTAAAGCAGAAGACAACAGAAGTCCTGGTCCAGGACGACTATACAGATTACAAGCTTCTGATGAATATAACCAAGCAAGCTCTAGCAACTTTTGGAAACCAGAGATTAGCAATATTTCTTTGGAAGAAAGCATAGCCTCTGAAAAAGATGGCAAGGACAAATCGGCAGATACTAACTAGTGAGGCTAAATTGAGGGATGGCAATGAGGTTGCACCATCAGATGCAGCAGCTGGCTGAGAGAAAGTGATTGAGCTGTTGCAGGTGAACAAAGGAGGGGCCATGGCCACGAAACGTACACATCAGAGAGTAGGCAACACCCCTAGCCTGGTGGACAGAGGCTACGACCTGACTTTCCTCGTTACATCAAATACCTTCACATTATTCCAAATCTCTGGTTTTTTTTAGCTGTCCTTTCTTTGAAAGACAATATTCTTTAAAGGTCAACTTCCCTATGACAGTCCTACGACTGCAATAGGGATGTCCTGCAGGAGTACTTTCAAATTTTATCAACCCCCTCCCCCGGACAAAGACAGTATTATTGTACTTCCTAGAAGGATGTTTCAAGTCTCTGTCTTTCTTCTTGTGGTTTGAAAAGGCAATCAATGTTCATTAAACGGGGACTGTCATATGGCAGTCATAGGAGAATCCTTTCAGATATGGGCATCTTTCTCCTAGCGTGTGTTTACTCGCGGGACTAAGTATACGTACCGTATATAGATATTTATTTTCTGACATATCATCTTTTTGTTAATGCATATATGTAGGGAGACGTTGTATATGATTATCAATTGTGATTCTTGCAAAATCACATTCTGTAAAGATCAATGTCTGCGCTTCTCACAGTATAAAGCACTATACAAATCGATCCTAACGAACCTTTATCAAAACTATCCTAAAACCAAGGGCACGTTCTGGAATAAAATGTATAACAGGAATATATATTTTTCAGTACAACTTGGCGATATTAGTGATTGCGTCGACAAGTCTACAGAATGACGATATCACTGCAGCAGCCTACTGGATAACTAATTCCAACAATACACATTGTTATAACACAGCCGTAGGTGGAACTCATTTCGGTTTTTGGGTTCGTCTGCACGAACATCCAGATGGAGTTTCCTATGATGCAAGCTACTTTCCACAGAAAGTGCCACTTGGAAAGTTCTGTGATAACACAGTTCATTCGCAAGGGTGGTTTGGATTATGGATCTTCCAGGTATGTTTTCGTTTGTATGGATTGAAAAAAGTGTTGCTATTCACAGTTTGCCATGGATGTAGGTTACATGACAAGGGTATAATGCTAAGTTAATATAACAGCTTACCAACCTTTGTTTAAAGTAATTTATTGGTACACTTCCTCTAAGGTCCTTGAACAATGAACCCTACTGTTATAATGATGTTATGACTATGTTTCTTAAATACACTGTAAAAAAATTCTGTAAAATATACAGGATACTACCGTAAACATGGACGGTATATCACTGTAATCTTATCCACAGTTCTATACCGTATATTTGATACCAAAAAACGGTATTCAACTGTAAAAATATTCAGGACTGTAATCCACCCAATCTATGGTCAGTTTACAGTATAAATCTGTAAATATGGACATATTAGTTACACTTAGATTAACTCCAATATCAGCAACAAATCAAACTGGAGAATAAAATGCAAGAGTTAACTTCATCAAAATGTGAAATAGATATTCATCGATCTCCTGTGAAGTTTCTGCCATTTAGAGCACATTTATTCTCAAGTTGTCATGACATCAATATCATAAAGGGGATTAGACACCACTTTCATAGGACATTTCTAAAAGATATGTAGGATTGACTTCATCCTACTATATCAAATGCAGCCTTGTACTGTCAGATTCTGATGAGTATTCCTGTAAAATAGTTTGAACTTATAACATTAGAGTTGAAAAACTTAAATGTTCAAATATCATCAATAATAATTATTAATGATACTGATAAGCCAATAGGCCGATAGAGAATATATGATGGTAGCCAATACAAAATATTCATAATCTCCTAGGGGCCATTCATAAAATGCCATGTGCACTGAGGGGGGGGGGGGGGATTGGAAGGTCAAGGATTTAGGAAATTCTGCATATGCTCTTTCTTTGATAAATTGCATAAAAGTTTGGGAGGAGGGGTTGGAGGTTTGAAATTTCAGAAATTCTGTATACATACTCTATAGGTGGTCCTCTACATATAACAATTCTCAAGAACCTCAATAACAAGATTTCTGGTATATGTATAACGAAGGGCTGTGCATATAGTATATTTCATACAGCTTTGCTCCTCTATATTTACAGGTCTGAACCGTTTTCAAAATACAGTTAATTACAGTGAAAATTCATGGTCTGAAATATATTACAGGTTTAAACCGTTAGGAAAATACAGTCTAGGACAGTTAAAATTTACGGTCAAAAATATATTACGGTCACCTGTACAATTTACGGTATTTCCCTGGCACCCCAGTTGCCTGGGAAATACCGTAAAATTCACGGGAAATTTTTTACAGTGTACTTATCTCATAGACTCGATAGCCCCTCACGATAATATGCATATATAACAAAACACTTTTGATGAAAATAGAACATTTGTAATGTATTCCTAGATGCTTTATATTGATGCTTCAGGATATCTGAAATACTTGTCATTTCATCCATTCACTTCATGCCAGGACTTTACTCCGATGGAAGACAATGTTCCTGTTGCTGCCGTATACTATGGACTGATAGTCTGGAATTGTGAAAAAGGCGCAGAATCTGTGAATACCGGTGCTATTCAATTTGTCGCATTTTCCCTTGTAAACAACGAAGTTGCAGGAATCGAGTTGAAAAAAATACGCCAGCAATATGTTGTGCCATACAATGAGACACATGGTCCAATGATTGCATACTCTTGCATCGTAGCTTGTATTTTACCAAGTGGAATTTTACAGGAACCCCCCATCCAAAAAACGAAAAAAACGATAGGAATTATCTTAAATTATAATTACGGACTAATAATGAAAAATGTATCTTTTGTCAATTTTGATATGAATTGCGGCAATGCGGCACTCGGAGTTACAACCATACAGGGTAGCACTCAGGACAATAACGGAGGATTTACATATATTTCAAAGGGATTTAAGTCCATCAATTCGACAAATGGGGTTTTCTTCCGATGGAGTCATGAGGGTGTGATCCACGACGAAGATGGGTCTCTCACAGGCATTCCTGATTCGAAAGCCCTTCCCACCACTGGGGTTCTTTGCGCTGAACACTGTACTGGAAGTGTACCTACAGTCAGTGTCAACCCTAGTGTTCCGGGAAGCGTTTGCAGTGGCAATATTGATTTCTATCGGTTTTCTTTCAATAAAGCTGAACCTGAAACACTGATGTTTAACGACGTGACATTTTCCTGCCCCTGTGGAAACAGTAGTACTCCATTTAAGAGGAAAAGGGTTACACACAAAGAGGGGTGGATGATACTTCTTCCTTGCAACAGCACCTGCAAAATGTCTTTTGATAACGTTGAACACGTCACCGGAATCGGTTACCGTGGGACATTTACTACCATGACGGTAAGAAAAGTATAGAAACTTTTTGTAGCCCATTATCAACGCTTTCAGTTGTGAAGAAGCCTGGAGGCATTGCCATGTAGCGCTTGGAGATGCCTCCAGGTATTGCCGAGAAGGGCCTTAATAGATACATCCTGTCGTTTTTTACTTGTTATTTCGAATAAGAAATAAGTGCAAATCTAAATGTAATTTCTTTCACTAAACAAAGCATACAATACTACCATTCTAATTCTTTTGGGGCTAAGAAATTGTAACCAAGACAAACCTGGTCTCCATGGTTACACTTGTAAAATATATGACATCAGTGCATGTAGTCTCTTTAGGTGGTCACTTCAAAATCATGCTCAACACAGGTATGTGTGATGCAACTGCTAGACTGAATGAATTGAAGTGATGCTATATTTTCTCTTTTTATGGTACAGATAAGTATACTATATATAATAGTAATGCCGGATGGAATGTGCAGAAGTTCATGAATTACCAAGCAATTGCGTCACAACAGTATTCCATAATGCACGTTGAAACACACAATTACATTTAATATACGCAACTAATTCTCCGAATAATATTCTATGAATATGAATGGTATTCTAGATCATTATCATATTCTTTCGCGACACTAATATTCCTCTTTGTTATTGTAGAAATATTGCTCAATTATCATAGTACACGACCTGGAAGATAATCTAGATCACTACGACGTCATGCCTGATACAAAATATTTAAAGTCAAATGATAGTTTAGAACTGAATATGGCGAACGATTGGGAAAAGCCAGTATACCACGTAGACAAGGGAGAACGTATCGTCAGCTATCTAAGTAAGTTCCATTAGATAGTACTCATAATCTGGTGCCATCTTTATGATACTTAAGGCAATCTATCACATTACTCTATAATAATATTGTTCTTGAGTAGTCGTATCTAGAATTATTTAGGAATACGTGCTTAGCTTTGAATCTTCATAGTCATTGACCACTCCTCATTATTGCACATGACAGGAGACCTTCATGCTCGGTAAACCTTCCAATAATTCTATGTAGGATACCCCGTGTAAGGGAAAGTCTTAGCTTGGAGGAGTTCTCTCCATTAGATTACTGAATTCTCCCCGTTTCAGAGGTTAACCAGTATTGGTGTATACAACATTTTCCTATGCACTACTAACCTTTTATCTCATTGCAGTTCATGGTAAAAAGGTTAACATCGAATTCAAAATTAAGCGCTGCAAATATCCGGTAAGTGAAATGCAAGGCAAGATTTGCCGCAATCCATCCCGTTATATCTATGAAATGTAAAATCCCACCACGGCACATTTTATGATAATAATTGCCTAAGCATTATGAAAACGGCTGTGATACTGCGGAACGCGATGCTGTCAATACTTAGGCCCCGCACCCACTAGTTACGACACGGTCTGACAAGCATTACGACACACTCCTACACAGAATTTCTCTGTCGTAGCCCAATCGCAGCACTCTTGTTGGAGCGTGTCGGAGCATATCGTAACGCTTTTTTGCAGAAAAAAAGGAGACCACGGAACCGACATGGGCTACGACATGGGCTGGGACAGAATACGGTTTTTTCAATCATTTTAAAAATAATGAGAGTAAGGGATGATTTTCAAAACCTAAATAAGCAACATCATACATATACTGTATTCTGGTAAAGTTTAAAGAAAGTTACATGGGTTTTACCGATTGAAATTTAACTTTTTAGAATTCCTATATATTTTATCACCAAATATTTTAAAACTCTTTGGGTATAGGAAGAACACATCCTGATAAGTATGTAACTAAAATTTTGTCAACATTTTTGAAATATCAATGGAGATATAGATGAAAATATAAATGCCCGTTGACTTACCATTGCTTCCATAGGCGCCTGTGTTAAATATCGTGACTTGTGTCGGAATGGTGTCATACCACTTGTTAGAACATTGTAATGGGGTGCGTCCACCAACCACGACAAGGCTACGACAACGGCTTTCCGACAGGGTCCACGACAGCTCTACGATTGGAAGCCTTGTCGTAGCCTTGTCGTGGTTGGTGGAATACAGGGCCCTGTTTTTTAGTCACGACATTTGTGAGTGTCGCAGGCCTACGACCCCACAGCCGATCTACGACCTTTTTGGACGACAAAAGATGGCCGCCGTCCTATAGACGGTGTCGTAGTGCGCCACGGACGATCGCCGCTAAAAGTGTCTCAAGTATAGAACTGTCTTAGGTTCTATAAAACCTCACTGTGCGTATATAGAGGATTTTCTGTGTTTTCCTTACGAATTAAGCGATGAAATTTTAACACAAGTAACGCATACATATAATCTATAATCGTACCAAATATGAAGAAAATCGGTCGCAGCGTTCCCAAGATATCGGCGTTTGAAATTCGTCATAGCAATGTCTACTCTGGTGGCCATAACACCCTCCCACCTCCCGTGCGCAGTGAATGTCGAGGTCACGGCATAAATTCGGGTCACGTGAGCGTAGGGCGACACTGGCCACCAGAGCAGACCAACCAGTTGGTGGGGGTGTAGGAGCGTGTGGGGGCGTGTCAGAAGGAGCCCTATCTAGCATGCTGCACTAGTGGAGGCAAGCTTCCGACAAGGGCTACGACACCGTTCCGACACATAGTCAAGCATTAACTGCCATATAAGGAATAGAGTAGACCCAGCAGCCAATGACTGCATTCGCAGCAAAGCCGACCTTCGCCCTGACCTTCTTGCATGATATTTATAGCGCCTTTGGACGGTTCTACAGTAGAGAGTTGACCTAAAATCTAGTGGGCCACAACCACCCTCTCATAGGAAATAAGTTTGGTTTTCCTTCGTTTATTCGGCATACTGCCTTCCCTTTATACTTAATCACAGTCTAGCAAACAGTCAATATTGTGTACACATCACTGTTGTATGTATATTGGTATGGTGTTCAATCCTAAATCGTGACTTTTCTTTGTAGTTTTGCGTTAAGCCAAAGGAAGAAGGTCCTGAAAAGTTCCTCACAAGCCGTCCTAGCAATTATACTTTGTGGTCGAATGAATCTTATTGGAGCTACAGAGAATTGGCTATACCAAAAGCGGGTGATAAGAATGTGACGATTCCTAAAGGTTTGTTAACCTAATTTATCACCTCCTTGCCTTTAAAACCCTCATGAAAATGATTCATACCCACCGTTAATAACTGAAATAGTTGCAATTCCACTAATTCTCTTAACTTCATTTTAAGTATGAAAACCTAAGTTGCCTAACACTTGGCGACAATAAAAAGAAAACACATAGTCTTAGACATTTCTTGAAATATTTCTGTAAGACTAATTAATTGTATCAATAGTTACCAGTCTAGACTAAACAAAGCATCTCTATAAAAGCTAATGGGAGCCCATAAACATCTGCACGTAAAATAGTAGCAAGGATTGGGTCATATTCATCGACAGGTTGTATACATGGCTGTTTACATTCGGATTATTAGGTCGGCGAGCGACATATTACGGCTGGGGCAATCAACAATATATTTAGTAACCCGCAAAAGAATTCATGTAAATGCATTCATGCCTTCTTTTAGGGCTTATCACTCAAAGGATTCTGACTCACTACCCTTAATATTTTAGATTTCTTCTTTTTTTGGTGGGGGGGGGGGGGGTGTCGCAAAAAGTATTCATATAAATATTTATAGACGAGGTATACGATCTTCTCTTTGTTCAATCAACAAGTCCTTTAGTTACAGTTTATTCAGTTGGTATATTATGATTTTCATAGACAAAATCGTATATTCATAGGCAGCGAATTTTGCCTATAAAGAGCTCGAGTTACTGGTGTTGTTAGAATAACTTAAAATGAACTTGAGTACAGAATAATCCGTTTGCTTTCTAGAGAGAAATCTACAGAAATGCCATCGTCTTGGATGGGAGATATTGTGATTCTATCCCTAGTTGACTACTATCTCCTAGTCGATGATGTCTTGCTGTAATGGTGTTGTGTAACAGGCGCGTCAGAATATTTTGAAAGTGGGGGGTGATATGTCTGTGAAAAGTCAGGTCTTCGCCTTTATCACATGCAAAAAAAGTCAGACTTTAACGTTTGCTAAAAAGTCAAACTTTGACAAATTGCCACCAGGAAAAGTTAGGGCTTACCCATCATTGCACGCTAAATAGTCAGACTTTCACATTTTTCCATGGTGAAAAGTCAGGGCTTAGCTATCATTGCATGCTAAAAGTCAGACTTTGACACTTTTCCACAGTGAAAAGTCAGGGCTTAGCCATCAATGCATGCTAAAAAGTCAGACTTTTGCACTTTTCCACAGTGAAAAGTCAAGGCTTAGTCATAGTTGCATGCTAAAAAGTTAGATTTAGATAAAACATTTGATTGGATTAAATTTAAAGGCGCTGACTTTTTGGGGGCTGGCAAAAAAGTGGGGAGGGGGGGGGGGGCGCCCCCTGCCCACCTATTCTGACGCCACTGACTGTATTGTCCGACTTGTATCATAATGTCGCCATAGCTACCAATGTCCGATAACCAAGGAATCATCTGTCTTATGGTTTCACATCCTTTAATACAGGCTATGTAAATGATAGTTCTGATGGACCACTTTCCTCTTTGATTAAGTGCTAAGTAAGTAAGCATATTGAAGATGAGTTAGTGGTATTCAGGCCTATTTCTGTTTTCTTAACCTCTTTCAGGTATCTCAGTATCTAGTCTGAAGAACTGTGATACTCAATAATGGCCACCGCATTATTCTTACTATATACATCCGAACATCGTAACTAGAGGGTATAGAAATCTCAAGAACTCAAGTGGTTGCCCATGGCCTTTGGTCAGGGGTGGTCATTGCCCCCCCTGGTGAGACACCTCTACACTAGCGCACCCCGCGCCACCTCTTGCCGTTGAGGCACATCGCTCCTCAACATGCCCGACCTCATCCTACCCCTCACACTCTGCTCAGCTGCTCTACCGCACGCACATACATATTTCTACTCCCATTCTTGGCCTTCCCCCGTAGAACCTCCGGTCTCCATATTCCTCCGCATATCAGTGACTGCGTACCGGGATACCAGGATTTATCATGGTGTGGATATTTATCGTGCGTAAGCAAAAATGAAGACGCGGGGTGCAACAGCTCCTCCTCCTCCTACGAATTCGGACTCGGAGGTGACCATGCGGCAGCAGGCCAAGCCCGAGGAGAGTGACCACGTGCACTCAGTCTCTCAACAGGATACTAGCGTACGGTCTTCAAGGATCACCGCGTTCAAGACCGGGTTGGAGGACGTGAAGTCTGATGTTAATAAGATGTCGGAGAAAATGGATGGAGTCCTGGACGCCATTATGCAGATATCAAGACGGAGCGGCTCACGGGAGTCATTGGCGGCCGCATGGACCCGGGACTGGGCACAGGACCAGACCGAGAGACTGCTCCCACCCCCAAGGCAACTCCGCGAGGCCTACATGTCTGACGACCATTTATAACGATTATTCGACCGTAAGGCAATGCTGCACAACCGCACCACGGGTAAGAACTCACTACTCTCTGACTTGAATGCTCGTTGATTGACCTCTAAACCGAATATGTTTATGGACCGGGATGGGGTATACACGCTTTACCAGAAGCTGGATCTATGGTTGAGCCTCGGGCCGTTAGAATACATCAAGTGAGCGTTGACGCTCAGGCATGGCCGTAGGCCGAAGTTAGGCGGTGGTCTAACTTTGTGTTTGATCAGGTGGAAATGGGCAGGATGTGCTGGTCCGACTACAGTCGTATACAAGAGGAGTGCGTCAGGCTCGCCATGACGGCCATGACTGCCCCTAACAACAAAAACAACACCGGACGCTCATGAGGCCTGGAGGCCCCATGCAGGAACTTCAATTGCGAGAGAAGGTGCCCCCACCGAAATGGACACGGCAAAGGGGGCATCCGGTGGCTGCATGCATGTAGCCTCTGCGATTCAGTGGGACGGCACTGAGTGACCGCAGTGCCGTCCTATTGAATCACATGCAATCGCAAGCTTACCTATGGCCACAGCTACGACCACACGGCGGCCACTCCTGTACCAACACCACGCCGGGTCCCGCAGGCAGGATACCAGCTTCAAAGCCGGCCTAAGCCGGCGGCCTTCCAAGGTGGGTACCCCCTCCAGCCACCAGCTTAAATAAACGGGTGGGACACGCCCCGCGAGTAGGCGAGGCGCGACACAGAGATGAAAGGGGCCCTGGCAGCCTCGCTGCTTGTGTAACCGGGTCAGTCCCCTTACGTGACGTCAGGAGTCACGTGGTCCCACTGGCACATGGCCACAGGGCTGCCTAACGCCCTTGGTGCGAAAGTAAAGCTCCCAAGCGATCTCAACCTGGATGCATGGGATGCATATCTGCTCTGGATGGGAGGTAAGGATGATCTCCTTAGATTCCTACACTTCGGATTCCCCTTAGTGTACCTATGAGCCGAAAGCAACACTAGGGGGATCCCTAATCACCAGAGTGTCACTAATTATCCAGCACAGGTCTTCAACATGCTGGGTCCTTTTGAAGAACCGCTGTTTGCCCCATGGTGTCACGTGTCGCCTCTCATGACACGCGAGAAGCGGGGCACCGAGGACAGGCGGGTTATAATGGACATGACGTACCCCCGTGACCGGAGTGTAAACTCATTCCTGATTAAGAACTCGGTCTACGGACTGGAACGGGAACACGTCCTATGGTGGACGAGTTTGTCGCAAAACTTGTGTCTGCAGGTAAGTCATCTTACATGTCCTCCATTGATGTGTCCCGGGCATACAAGAACTTCCGGTGCGACCCGCTGGATTGGCCCCTGTTATGTTTCATGTGGGGGGGGGGGGGGCACTATTGTGATACAGCCATGCCTTTTAGTGCCCCGTTGTACCACATGCAGTGTGTGGCCGACACACTTTGGAGTCCAAAGGGATAACAGCCGCGATGTACCTCGACGATCTGATCATCCTCTCAGAGGACCGGGAGTAAGCGGCCGTGGATTTCCAAATTGCATGCGATTTATTCACAGAACTGGGGCTCCCCGAGGCTCGCGAAAAGGCACAAGCGCCTAGCCAGAAAGCCACGTGGCTGGGCATCGAGATTGACGCCAGCACCACGTTCCTCTCCATCCCCACAGCCAAGCTGGAAGATATACGGTCACACGTGGCAGCCGTATCAAAATGCCGCTCTCTCACCAAAAAGCAGTTACAGTCCATGCTTGGGAAAATTCTACACGTCTCGAAATGAATTCGCCCGGCACGGGCTTTCGTCAGCAAACTGCTTGACATCAATTCTGAGATGCGCCAAGACCTGGAGTAGTTTCTCTGCTTTGCCCAAGGATGGAACGCCCTCATCCCTCGAGGTCTGCCAACGAGATGTATCATGGTCGATGCCTGCCTCCAGGGCATGGGCGGAACTGATGGGCGATACTCGTATTCTGGCTAGGTGTGTCCCATGCAAGACCCCGTGGAGTGCATCTCAGAGCTCGAGGCTCTGAATACCATATACGCGCTTCACACCTTCATCACAGAGAGAGACCGTGGGTCTCGCATCAAGGTCTACTGTGATTATCTCAGGACGGTACAGTCTCTCAACTCGGGGCGTGCCCGGAACCGGGTCCTGTTGGAGTGTGCCCGCCAGGCATGGATGGCGCAGGCATGCCTACAAGTGGAATTGGTCTTCACACACATCCCCAGGGTGCAAAACACGGTCGCTGATGCATTGAGCAGGGCACACTTAACATCTAGAGACTACAATAAAGCTGATACTCTTGTTCGCATACATGCCCTATATCCTATCGTACCCTGTACCCATGCATCTTTTGTACCCATACTCCGTCTATTCTGCAGAGCTGGAGCTTCTTTCTCTCCAAGCGAAGGCATCTACCCGGCAGCTAGAAGCGCGTGCCCCAGGCACTCGCACCAACCAGGCCTCAGCAGTGTCCACTTACATCGCGTTCTGCAGCCATATGAGAACCAACCCCGGCGCCCCTATGGTCAGCCTAATAACAGCGTGTATGGAGTACATAGCCGAGCATGCCCCCTCACCAGCGACGATCGCCAATCACCTGTCGCATATACGGGCGCATCTTTGGCTGACAGGTGGAGACGTATGACCAACGGAGGACCATCGCTTGAGGCGGGCCCTCAAGGGAATGAAGAGGAACAAGGAATATTTCCCTAACGTGAAGCCACTGGTGCCAATGCACGTGTTCCAGGCCATTCTGAACGGTCTCGATGCCACACCCCTTCACCTGATCATGAGGGCGGGTCTCCTGCTCACATAATATGTGGCCCTACGGAAGGGCTAGGTGGCCCTGCCCTCGGCACGTGCATTCGACCCGGCACGCCATCTGACACAAGGGGACGTGGTCCTAGCCCCCTGACACGTGACTGTCTCGATAAAAGCGGCAAAAAATCTACAATACGTGGGAGAACAAAAAGTGATGTGCCTGGAGGCAGCAACGGACTTGAGGTATTGCCCCCTTCACGTGATCTGGGCGGCCCCTACGGCTTCACTACGGGATCCGTTCCTGACAATCGTCACCTCCCGCGTGATGACCAAGGAGTGGGAACGCCTGTTAGAGACCACAGGCCAGCCCAGGAAGGCCTTCACCCTCTATAGCCTTAAGATAATACAAGGGTGTCAATGGCTGTTATTCTCTATTGATCATTTTCTTCTGAGGGTATGCATGAGCTACCCCTAACATCACCTCCCATTCATCAATCCATTTCTATATCAATGCTACCCAATTCTATAGACAATCATCCATGTTTTTTACAGGCGGCTGTAAACCACGAGAGGTCGACGCGTAGTATTACACTGACGATAGTGTATATATATATTACGTCGTCAACTTTGAGTGGTCGAGTCATCCAAAAACAATCGATTGGTGTATTTCCTACCGATGGTCGTTGATAATAATGGCTATTCCTAGAAATTTGATAATGGGTCTGGAAAAGCAATTAGCCATAAGTATGGTCTACGGCCACTAATAAACAATGGGTCGTGCTCTACCGTGGCCCCATACATTTTCAATGTAGAAGAAGATTCTTCCCTAAATTCAAACCAGAACGGGGAACTATAGATGCCACTATCGAAGTAGTTCAGAATATTTACTCACCACGTGATAATGGGAGGGTAGCTACATGCATGTTCACATACTCCAGTAAGCCTTTTGACATGATCAATCGTAATATACTTCTGCATAAACTAATTTTCTGGTTACGAACAGGACAAAAGGACAGAATTTACTATGGTGGGCAGTACTCTGCCATTCTATGTTAAGGTCACATCAAAGAGGTTCATCAGGGAAACATCCTAGACCCCTTGTTGTTCAACTATTTTATTAACAATATCGAATACATAGATTTATCTAGCAAACATTACTTGTATGTAGGCGACCTTGTTCTTTTCATATATTACTTGAATCTTGAAACCAAATCAGATATTCTTGTAGTATGGTGTGTATCTAACAAAATGTTGATGAACGACAGGAATTAATGGCAAGATTCTGTATTTTTGCATCCCGAATCAGACGGATGGAACTTCCATGATCTTTCACCACATTGTTCAATCCATACTCACATCTGACTTTAAGGAGGGTTATCCCGATAGTAATTGATGTATTTTCGTTGAGCATGAGCTTAAAAAACACGCATTATGAGAACACGCTTGTGTACTGCTCTTTGTGGAAAAAGACATTAATGTTATTATGTAGGTAAATGAAAGAATATTGTGTGTGCTGTCTTTCGCGTCCTAGTTTACCATTATTTACTGTCAGTTTTGTCTGTTTTTTTTTCCCTATTAGACTTTACCTTGAACGATGACCACCTGTATCTAAGCAGGCAAACAGCACTGCCAGTAAATTGCCAATATAGGCTCTGGTACAACTTGCTTCCCATGTCGCTGGTTCCCATCGCCTAATCTACAAATGGACCTATAAGACATTGTAGTACAACTTTCTTGTTCTAGTAGGGATGGAGTATGAAACCTAGTTTCTTCTTGCTGCCTGTAAATAAATAACACTCAATTTGGTATTGAGCGTGATATGCAATAGATCAATAATTATTTTGTCTACATTTACCTAGGTGATTTTGTGGTTGTGATGGATACTATTCCTCAAATGGGCATATTGCATCTCCACGGTCACTTGGAATTGACTGAGGACTGCTCTTCTGAAAACCCTCGGGATTACAAATTTTGTGCTATCTTCATTGGAACATCAGGAGGACTCATTGTTGGTTGGGAACATGCTCCTATCAACTGCACCGTACGCATCATCCTTGGGGGATGTGGCAATGCTGACAATGACCTGAAATCATACTTTAAATCAATAAGTAGGTAGTCTTAATTATCGAAAAGAGATTCTAGCAACGATAGCAGGAAGGTTAACAAAAAATGAACTTACGTTCCTGAAAATTTGCAAACCAAAATAAGTTAATGTTATGGTAACTTTGAAGAATTGTCTTATTTGTGATGTATATTCTGGGTGGTCAATAATATAATAAAATACACGATAGATAGTCCATTATGAAGTCCTGGCAAGTTGTGCGTGTGGAGTTACCAATCAGCAACACATATATAGTCAATAAACACTTAATCTAAACAAATATTGACATTCACAAGGAATAAGCTTTTGATCAAGTTGTGATTGCGTGCAATAAACATATATCGTCCGCCAGCAAAGTTATCAAATATCTAAATCAATAGTGCCAAAATAAATGTTGCTCAAGTGATCTTCCATCTATTAATTTGCTATTCTTTTGATGGCTAACTATTTAGATTCATATAACAGCCAATAATTTACCATCAATATCTGACCAAGCCAAACTGGATATAAACTCTTTCTCTGCTTTCTCATGTTAATATTTCCGGGTTCAGAAAAGTACTCAAAACTCAACTACCCTATATCAACGGACCTAGTAATATCTTTAGCCTTATTGCAGCTGGTACGGGCAGATTCAGTGCCCATGGACAACAGCGCCAAGTCACATGGACAAGATTGAAGGAAACAGCAGAAGCGAATACAAATTCAATCACATTTGACGGCAACCTCGACGTGGAAGAGGGTGATGAGATCGTCATAGCCCCCTCGCAATATAACTACTTGGAAAAGGAAATCAGAACTGTTAGTTCTGTAGATGGAAGAACCATCATTCTGTCAGCGAGTTTAAAATACACTCATCGTGGTAGGCACTCCGACCTTCTTAATCTCTGTAAAAATGATTAGAAGTTCAAGGGTAAATTCCTATGCCTGCCACCTTATATTTTCTAGGGTGACTATGTCTAATATAATTTCAAGTATTGGTTGTGTTGAAATCTCAGTACGATGTAAACATGGTATAATGTACAGTTGGAATAGATAACTACTCTCAAAAGTCAACAGATTGTAATGTTCCAGGTTATATTGGTTTCTATGCAAAGAGATTAAGTCATCTAAATTGACCCATATTTATTAGTAACCAAAAGCGTTAAGACAGCCGCCATTTTGTAGCAGCTCCTCTCTGTCTTAACCATATGGCAGCCATGTAGGCTGGTCAGTCCTGATTGGATGTTGCTTCAACAGCCAATCCCAGCACAGAGTTTACAAGCTCACCCTGTACCAAGTTGCCTCCTGCTGACTGTGTCTAAGCTGGATGAACCTGTGACTAAAGAAGTTAGGTTCTTGACTCATAGTAGTACCTAGTACATCTGTGTTTGAGTTTGTGAAATATTATAGTCGAGCTACAAGGATTCGTTTAGATTTCATCAAACATCAGAGAGACTAGGACTAAGTGCATTGGTATGTATCATTGTGTATTTTGTCTTTCATCATTTGTAATTTTGTAGGCATGTTGGAGGTATATAAAGATTAGAATACATAATACTTCATAGTATATTAGTATCAAAAACGTTACCGGATAAGCAGAGACACCAGTCACCGGATAACAGATAGGACAACAGGGGTACGCATCCCAACAACAGCTGATCATGTGGCATCAGCAGGCACAGTTGTTGAAAGCTAGGTAGATAATCCATATCCTTGTGTTTCCTTAGTTTAGTGATACAGCACTCAAGTTATAGGGGATATGACCATGTTAGCATTCCGAAAAAACCTCTGATGAAATATTGCTCCCTTACTTTGTTCAAAGTTGTGTCTTTTCAATGTTAGCATAGCAGGTTGATTGAGGGACCCTTGCACATATTTTAAGTTCCTACCCCCTTCTCCTTCTCCTAGTCTACACCTAGCTAGTCTGGGCCTCTAGGGTTCTAGGAGACTTCAACTCGACCAGGGGTTGTTCACACCACGGGCATCATGAAGAGGGTGGCGTTGTGTATTTCCACGGGTGCTCCTACTGCTTCGGACGCACGGGAAATATATTTAATGGGCATAATATGAGCACCTGTAACCTGGACCGGGACCAGAGGCATGGAGACTCCTATGGATCAGCAACAAGCTACAGCAGATCCAAGATGACGGCACTTCTGGTAGGGACAGGTAACTCACTTCGGGAGGCATGTTTTCATGTCCTGACAAGTACATGGTGCCTGCACGTCGGTCTTTCGTCGGAGTATACAAGAAAAGTCTAAGCCCCGCCTCGGAAAATACCTCGGACCACCACAACTGGCCTGAGGCGGCCACGGGGAGTCAAAACATTACGCCGGCCGGCACCCACGGAGCCTCGCCAGGGGGCGTTGCCTCAGCGAATGGTTGGCGCCCTACAGGTAATGTCTTAGACTTTGACAGTATTTGCTATATCTGTGAAAATGACATTGCCCACCACGAGGTCGATACGAGGCCCGAGGCCTTCTCAGCACATAGGTCTAATTACTGGCCCAAGATGTCGGACCAGTGTGCGTCCCCCGACTCTAGTCGTCTGGTGGAAATATACGATCAGGTCCAGCTGTCAGGCCTCCCTGATAGTGTGGGATGTAAACTGGCTTTGCCCAACAAATCTCAACCTCGAGGCCTGGTCCAGATATCTGCGGGACGAAGAGATCGACAGGGGTCTCTATGACCTGGTGGCCTATGGCTTTCCGCTCAGATATCTGGGCCCCACCAGAGACAATCCTGGAGGCAGTAATCACCCAAGTGCTTCTAACTATCCCGAGGCCATAAATGGTTTCATTAATAAGGAACTCGACCTGGGAGGTCTGATAGGCCCGTACAACCATGCCCCCTTTGAGCCCTGGTGCCATGTATTGCCTCTGATGTCCAGGCCCAAGGGTGACTCGCAGGAGAGGCGGGTTATATCTGACCTTACCTTCCCTTATGACAGGTCGATTAACTCTTTTGTGTTAAAAAACTCCTTATTCGGCTCGGTCCGGGAATATGTATTGCCCTCTATTGATTGCATTGTGAATGATCTGGTAGAGATGGGCCCCGAGTCCCACCTTTTCAGCACTGGCGTCAGCCGTGCCTATAAGAACTTCAATTCCGCCCCCCTCGACTGGCCCCTACAGTGCCTCGAGTGGGGGGAAAGTATTATCTCGAGGCTAGCATGGTGTTAAGCGCGAGGTGCTCCAGTTGCCATATGCAACTCGTCACTAATGGTATTGTCGAAATTCTACGCCGCCGCGATATAAAGGCATGAATGTACCTCGATGACATTGTTATCTTGTCTCGCTCCAGGGCACAAGCTACCCAAGACGCGGCAGTCGTTACAGCTCTCCTGGCCGAACCTGGGCTCCCTGAGGCCGCCAAGAAACAACAGGGCCCAGCATGCAGTCTAAAATGGCTAGGGATTATCATCGACGCAGAGAACAAGACCCTCTCAGTCCTTAAGGAAAAACTTGAGGACATATGCTCGACGGTGAGTGTGATGAGTAAAATACGCTCCATGACCAGAAAGCAGATGGAGTCCCTGGTTGGCCGGCTTGTACACATCTCAAAATGTATCCGACCACCCCGCCTCTTTGTATCAAGGTTACCTGAAACACTACGGAGAAATAAGAAAAGGTTCATCAACATCTCGGCTGAGGTCCGCGCGGATCTCTGTTGGTTTGAGGAGTTCGCCAGAGAATTTAACAGGGTGGCACTAATCCCTGCTAAGACCCCCACTCACGTTATTGGCGTCGATGCCTGCCTCCCGGGCATTGAGGGGAATGATGAACGTTGGGCATACGCCTGTCAAGTAACCACCGTTGACAACGGAGCAGCCAATATCACGGAGCTGGAGGCCCTTAATGTGGTCGTAGCTCTCCAGTCCTTTGTTACAGAGGGGGACTGGGGTGGCCACATTCTGGTATACTGTGATAATATGCCCACAGTCAATGTATTCCAGACAGGCTGAGGACACAACAAAGTGTTGTTGGATTGTGCCCAGGCTGCCTGGATGATACAGGCCCTGTATCAATGTGAACTATCATTCAGGCACATCCCGGGGAAGACAATGTAGTCCCAAACAACTTCAGTTGGGCACCGGAGTTCTAAATATTTTAATCAAGCCTGTGACGATGTACGTAGAAATAATCTAACTATGATCAACCCATGCTTGTACTTCTTGAACAATGTACGACCCTTGCTCCACTCCAGATCTGGCGTTCCGCTGTCTGCAATGGAGGGCGGCGGCCTGGCAGATGGCCTCCCTTGCCCCTGGGACGACCAGAGCACATCGAACATCAGTCCTCACATACATCACGTTTTGCAGGTGTGTGGGTGAGGACCACCTTCGACTGAAGGTACAGACGATCTCGGCCTACCCGGAGTACTTAACGCAGGATGAGGCCTCACCGGCGACCGTCAAGAACCACATATCCAGAGTGCGGCAGTACCTGAAAAAGGTCTGGATGCCCGCTCACGGCAGCGACATTGGGAAGGCTCGCTATGACCCTGGAGGGCATAGAATGTACCATGACCTATGTCCCTCGAGAGCACCCTCCCATCACTATGGAGTTGCTGCGAAAGGCGCTGAGGGCTTTACCACGCAACCACGACGGACTTACTGTCGCGGCGGCAGCTCTCCTCCTCTTCCACGGGGCTCTAGAATGTTCAGATGTGGCCCTGCCGACCGTACGAGGCTTCGACCCACGACAACATCTCACGAGGGCAGACGTCGAACCATTTAAGGGAGGAATCAGGGTGCGAATAAAACACGCCAAGAACGCACAACACTATGAACAGGTTCAAGAAAGGATTATACTCCCATCGCCCGAGGCTACACTCTGCCCGTGTACGGCCCTGGCCATGACGATGTCTCGAAATGGGAGGAGATCCAGACCTCCCTGGCTGTGCTCAACACCATGATGGCTGATAAGAGCATGCCAGGTTGCTGCTGCCGCTCCGGCTGCCCATATAACCCATCCTTTAGTGGCCGGTCCGACAAGACAATCCCATCAACTGGAGTATGAGGGAAAGCTGATGCACATGCTCCACGACACTGCAGCCATGGACGGCACCGACAAGGCCGCTTGCCACAAGTGGCTCCAGTTCATAGAGGAAGCCCAAGACCTTGCACAGGCCTCCAATGGCCCGCTCCTCTGGTTAGCCATCGAGAAGGCGCTCAGCAAGAGGAGTGCCTCATTCTGTGACAGGCAGTAGGAAAGTCAGTGGTGCTATTATGCCATTGGTACTGGATGGCCCATCGCTGCTGCTACATCAAGTTATATGTCTGTGACTTGGAGGGACACCAGAGTATCGAGTTACCTAGAAAGGCAGCAGTGGTTCAGTCCCTTGCCTCCCATGAGCAGACTGGAAACTAAGTGCTGCATCAGATCAGCGACCCTGCATCAGATTACATACCCGAGGTGTGCTGTGGCAGGGTCTTGTTGATTCTGGTGCATGCTGGAGTATTATCTCAGGAGAGAAATTTGAGGAACTTGAGAGGTTGTGGATAGGCATTACCAGGATAAGTCGGGTCTCCGCCTCCATTCTCTCATGGGACACATACTCCCAACACTTGGACTGGTTAGGCTGGACATCCACTGCAACCGGTGCACCCTGTGCATCATGCTGGGTTTGGGCCATGACCTTCTAGCGATTTTCTGCAGGAGAGTGGGATTATGATTGATTATCAGCAGCAAGAGGTGTTTATCACCAGAAAGCCGCATTTGTTCTTCTGGACGCCGTGTGGGGAATTGTGTGTTGCGGAAGAAGCACTTTACTGAAAGAAGCACTTCCCAGTTGTATTCCCAGATAAGGGGACCCCACTGCCATGCATGGATGTGGTCAAGACGGTGATAGACCCTCGGGACGCCAGGCCGATCAACCAGCACCCCTACCACATCCCACTCGCTAAGTGGAAAATCGTTGACCAGGAGCTGGATAAAATGTTGGCGTAGGCGATCATCAAACCCTTGTCTTCCCCCTCGGCCAGCCTGTTGACGCTTGTATTGAAGAAAGACAGATCTGTCCACTTTTGTGCGGACTATCAAGTACTCAATTTGGTTGCCCAGAGGGATGCCTATCCTCTCCCCCACATTCAAGACGTCATGGATTCGTTGAGCAGTGCCACCGTCTTCTCTACACTGGATCTCAAGTCAGGATACTGGCAGGTCCCCATGGACCCCGGTAGCATATAAAGTATATAAAGTTCCAGTCTATACATCCCTATCGTGACCAATTATATTGCAAAGAGATTAAGTCATCCAAATTACCCATATTTATTAGTACCAAAAGGACTGCATTAGGACAATACATCTTGTAGTAGCTCCCTCCCTGTCTTGATGCTGACCGTATGGCATCCATGTAGTGAATGGCATATTCACCCTCATTATCACTCACTCTAATTTCTGGTCTGGCAACATGGAGGCAGGGCGCTCTGACATGACACTGACACCTGAGTTGTTAGTGACAACAATTATAAGCTGTATAAGAGGTACATGAATCCCACTATGTGAATTGCACTATAAGTGGGATTCACACGGTGGGATTCATGTACCTCACATGCAGTTTTTCTGAGACAAATCCTGCTGAGATTCTGTACTCGAACACAATTTCTTCGTCTAAATTATAGGGATTCATTTCCCTGAACCATGTTTTCCTCCCTGTAATTGTTAAAGACATTTCCCCCTAAATAGGAACAAAATCGCATGAGATTTTGAGCCCTATGAGGTACACGAATCCCATCGTGTGAATCCCACTATAGGACGCCAGAGCCGTCCGCGACACTCGGAGACAGCTGCAGACGACCCCCTCCTTCCCTGATCACGTGAGCACGCCTTGCTCACATGTGACTGCGAGCACTTGGTCTCACTCTCTCCTGCTCCGCTCACGAATGAGGATCCATCCACCAGTCCTACAACATCATTGACTCTCCCCTTCGGCAAACTTGCCTCTAAGGCTGACTGAGCTCCCTCAATTGAGTGAAATATTCTCATGTAATACAAATATGTCCATAGTACACTCTCTCCGCGTTAATCATTAGTAGGTTTGATATGTTATGGATCCTATTACCATGTCTAATCATGTTTCCCAATTTATAGTTAAGAGGCAACAGTTTTCGGAACCTCTGGAAGATGTAGTCCTGAGTCCCGAGGTTGGAGTCCTATCTCGGAAGATAAAAATCCTTGTAGAAGAGACCCCCAATGAGTATGACGCTCTCATTGGAGTATACATCCATCTTTTCAAGTTTGGTGAGTCGATCTATGTTTTATTTTAAATTTTTGGTGAAAACTTCATGCAGTTAAAGCATCGTCGAAAATTAAATTTAAATGAGTTTTAATAACACTACCAGAATAGCAGAAATCTATTGCGATAATGGGCCATACAATCAGTATTTTTAGTTTATGTTGTCAAAACTTGACTACAGCATATCTTCGGTCGGCTAGTGTGGCTTCTGCTCTCCTTTGCAAATACATGAACATGCCAGGACCATATTTATAGCGTTTTGCTGAAAATGGGAACAATTAAGGAAATTGGAATGCTGTATCTCACCAAATAACCATCGGTTAATACTGCTATGGAGCACATATTTAGCTGAATCGAGAAGACCTAAATCACGTCTCGGCTATCAAGCACTAAATCCAGCCAGCATGGCAGCTAACAATAAAAAAACTTCCATGCACTTAACGGACAACATTTCCGATTAATCGTGAAGGAAACCCAAATACAAGCTTTTAAGTTCTTTTAGAGGTATTCGCCACGGCCTCAAACAGTTCCAGTAGCACTGACAGTTTACTCGGGCCCGGCAACTCCCATGCTGGCATCCCGCTACGCAGTATCCAATAATTACGACACTCAGGCGGACTGAAATTGAAAATTTAATATTTTTATGTCTATGAGTTTTTGATAAATTGAAACATTTCAAAGTTTAAATTTATGAATTATTTGTGATTTATAAGTATAAATGTACGCAGCTGCCTTTTCTTTCCGATTGAAGGGAATTTCACATCAATTGTTATATGTAGAGTGTAAGCCTGGACAAAAATGTTCACCTAGTAAAGTCCAGAACGACAAGCTCTTGTGAAGCGGTTACGATCAAACAAATCCCAATGTACTTTTTTTTTATATATAAAAATTTCGTTAAATTACTTCAGTCTTGGTATGTAGAATAATCATCTACCGTGTATCAGAAACTTTTGAACAGTTCAAGAAACAGATGAAGATTGTTTTGGCTGGGAAGATACTATGAACTGTTGATTTTCTACGGATCTCGATAAGTAAAGAATTATTTCAACAAGTGTGAAATTAGAAGCAACACAATTATTTGAATTGTAATATGAGGCTGGTGTATTTCTACAAGAGCTCACTGACAATGTATATATGAAGAAACCTGTGAGACAACTAGCCCTACAGCCCTAGGCCGAGCTCAAGTAGAGATGGTCAGTTAGACGCTATCGATGGATGCGTATCGTTAGGCCTGGCGTCCACGTAGCTCCCGAAACCCTAGACCTTATGATGCGCGCATCCCAATGCATCCCTGAGTAAATCGGCTACGGATTAAAGCCGACTTCCCAATGTAACGTGATATTGATTTTGTGTCTGGAGATGCATCATAAGGCATATCGTAGTGCATCAGTGGACGCCGGGCCTTACATGAAATAAATTGGCGTCAACGATTGTGCACCGAATTCCTTCTCCGTTCTTGAATTATTGTCATCATTGCAATACATAAACCTTGACTTTATTTTAACAAGGAATTGCACAGCTGAGCTACGTCGAGTTCTATCGTTGCGGACAAGAAGGGCATGGAGTGACGCAAATTAATGACATTCGTCCTCCAGTCGGCCTCATACAATTGGAGAGAGAGGATGAGATAATCTCTTTCATTAAGGGGTGCTCTTTCAACGTAGTCTATAGTGCTGCCATCGTCGTGAATATATACCACAATGTTCTCATCATCGACAATGTCATCTATAATTCTATGGGCAATGGTGAGTGGTTATTACTATAGCTTATCATTATTGAAGCTGTTGAATTGTTCAAGCGCAATAGCTATTATATTCGGTGTGTGCAAGAGTCGTTCCTATACTGATTGATATGTATTCCTCGTATGTGCAAAGCGGTTTCTATAGCCTTGTTTCCACTTGCGTATTTCTGAAATAGGGGGGGGGGGGGGTCAGAAATCAACAAGTGGAAAGACAAAAGGGGTCAGCGAACGATTTATCTATGTGATCGATGTGGCCAAAGGTCGGTCGACGACGACGACGGAAAAAAAACGGGCGGCAAGTGAGGACGATAAAAAAAGGCACCTCTAACATATTTGTATATTCAAACAAGTGGTTCCTAAGGATCGAAGATAATTTCATCGGCAGGTTTCGACACAGGCCGAGATGACTATACAGGTCTAATGTTCCGTGGACAGTATCTATAGTCCATCAGCCAGAGGAAATGGCCCACTTTGAGGGAGTATATCTATCATTACCTTTTGAATGCAGGCCTATATATCTCTAGATTATGGCCAGGTATTATAGGGTTGCCAGATGCAAAACTGCATGTTTGATGTAACACGAACCATCAATTTTGACAATTTTACTAAAATATTTCTTTTCCTATTATTAGATTACTATGCATTGCAGACACTTTAGACTTTAATACAAAGTTGCCATATCAATGAGCCATTACCACAACATAAATTAGTGACCTACTTACAGGACCGAGTTATATTTAAGTGACATAAATTGCGAAACATTGGTAAAGTTTTACTATAGACACTGTGGCGTTTTTCCTGTACCTCTAAAATAAATCTAATCTGTCTTATACTTCAGAGTGATTCTTCCATGTCTGGGGAGTAGGCCACTGTAATCATCAAATCATTGAAACTAAGTATCTCTACCTGTCTAAAACTGGACTCAACAACTCAGTGAATATATTTGGGTTCTTCTGAACCGAATTTATTTGTTTAGTCAGTTATTTCTATTTCAATTATATGATATTAGTTATGGCCTACCAAACAATAACAAGATACGCCCTACACCAGTGGGCCACGGGAGAGGTACAGGCAGGGCACTGACAGCTGGCTGATGCTGCCCGCCTTTCATAGTATATCAGAGGCACCATGTAACCTAGAAAAGAAGAACTGCTTGTAACACAACGATGAATTACTACGATAAATCATATCTAAATGAAGCTGGACCTTGTATGTACTTTGTTGTATAGAGAACCTTGGCTGTGTCAGCACTTCACAGATAAGGTTTGCAGTGGAGGTACTTTCATGCTTCTTATGGGGTGTCGGCAGCCGAGGTGTTGGGGGCTGCGGCGGCATTGGCGTCGGTGGTGGCTGCGTAGCAGCAGTTCCTACACCAACATTAAAGCCCTGCCCATGATTCTGGTGCCGATTCAGACCCTGAGCCAATGCCTCGACCTGACCCCAACTGCGACTTGAGTCTATAACCACAGTATCCTACAGCATTCTTTATATACACACTCATCCTGAACAATACAGAACAATGGTGTTTTAAAAGTATAATCAAAATAAAAAATCCAGTAAAAATTACAATACAATTTATGTACCACGGACTTCGATGACTATAATGGCAACTGAAATAACACTGTGGCCAACATCCGCAAAATAGAGGACGCCTTGCTGGGGGATGGTCCTGAGTGGGAGGAGGGGGGTCTGGTCTCTCTTTATTTTCATAAGGCTTTCGATTCTGTCACCTGGCCCGCAATTTACAAAAGTCTAGAAATGTTTTGATTCAAGGAGGGGTTCATATAATGGATAAAGCTTATATATAGTGGTCAAGAATCATGTGTGATAAATAATGGTATAACCACCAAGTGGTTTAACCCAGAGAGAGGAGCCCGACAGGGATGCTGTGTCTCACCATACTTATTCATTCTCACCACAGAGATTTTAGCACATGTAATTAGAAACACAGAAAGTATTACTGGTATTGCCACAAGATGGGGTAGCATTAAGCTGGCCATGTTCGCAGATGATATTACAGTTTTTGTGCATGATCAAAATTCTCTGGACAGCCTCCTTCATGTTATGGAGGGGTTTAGCAAATTTTCAGGACTGTGTTTGAATGATGCCAAATCTAAAATTATGTTCTTCAGCCCACATAATGTGAACAAGATCAAATGTAAGTTCAAGGAGGTGGAGAAACTTAGTCTAAAAGACCACATGGAGTGGAACTTTATGCATAGACTTGATAAGTGCAAACTGATTGTGAACAGTTGGGCTCATCGAACCCTCTCTTTGAAGGGGAAAATCTGTCTGATCAATTCCCTGTTGATACCCATCCTACTATACCCATGTATGAATATGTATGTACCACCAGAAATTATGAAAACTTTCAAGAGCATTGTCACATCTTTTTTATGGCAAGGAGGAACTCCAAAATTAGCTTATAATATGCTGACATTAAACATTAATGATGGAGGTATAAAACTTCTCGACCTAGAGCTTATGGTTAAAACTTTCCAAATCCAATGGGTATGACGGCTAGTCCAAAGTGAAAATAGTAACTGGACCTTCCTCTTTAGGGACAACATTGACGATGGAGGCTCAATTTTCCATTTTTTCCTGGTCAAAAACAACAAGAAAACTATCACTATACAGAGTGAATTTTACGAGGCAATTCTTTCTACCTGGGCAGCAATGTACAACACAAACCCCAGGGATGACATAGAATCCTCGAATGAATACCTGTGGGATAACATGTTCATTAACACAGGACTCCAGGAGTTCAAGCGTAGATACATGGCGTCATCAGGGATATACCAGGTCAAACACCTTTTCAATGCGGAAGGTCTCATGTCTCACCTCAAAATTAATTATAAATACAAAGTTAATTTAACTTTCCTTGATACCTTCTCACCAAGATCAGCAGCCCTCTGGCTCAGATTATTGGAGCCGCATCACCTTGATGATGAAGACAGAAAATTATTGTTTAAGATACCTGGGGAGAATCCAGTCAACATCCTACAGAAGGGGAGTAAAAAAGTATATGATATCCTAATGGACAGGAGGGCAATGCTTCCCAAGTCTAGGGACAGGTGGAGGGAGCAGTTCGCTGACTTAGAGGTCCATACCAAAGATTGGGAAAGAATTTACAAGTTGCCATTCTTAGTGTCACAAGAAACCAAAATACAATCCATCCAATACAGGATTATCAATCGTACTATAACCTGCAACACTTACTTGGCAAGGAGGAAAGTTGTAGGGTCAGCAGAATGTAATTTTTGTGACAAACAGGACACACTGTCTCACTTTTTTGTGGATTGTCATCATGTTAGAGAATTTTGGAAGCATCTGAGAAACTGGGTATATAGTGTACTAAAGAAAGATCTAATGTTCTTAAATCCACCAAAGAAATCCTGCTAGGGAAGATTAACAACTCCCTTAGCAATGATGTCAGACTGACCAACTTTATATCACTACATGCCAAATTCTTTGTACACAGGCAAAGACTGTTACATTCAAACCTTCTAGATGTAACCCTCTTTATCAAAGAGCTCAAACAAAAAATTGTCACAGAGAAGATTGCATGTAACAACTCTACGCCCTCATATCTTCTGCATATCCCTTGTACAATAATGTCCTGTCCTCTGTAATTTGTCTTTACCACTTTATGTCTCATCTATCAGTTATGTTCTGTCTTCCGTAACTCTTGTCTACACTATTATGTCTCGTCTACCTGTTCTGTCCAATCTCCTTTCAGCACCCAGAAAGTGACTGCGGGTATGAACTGTACATTTCAAGGGGAAAGACTATGAAAGACAGGGTGGAAATCTTCAAATTAGAAAGAATCATGATTAACTTGTTATTTAGATAAGTATAAAGTTAGTTAGGAGTTACTCATACCAAAAACCAAAAGATTCCTTTTAAAAAAAATACGGGAGCAAGAGGACCACAGCTGTGAAACTTGTGCAATTATGTATTGTCAAATGTAACAAACATGAAAGGAAGATGTTGATGGAAAACTATGTACACCTTATAAGGAAATAAAAACTGCTACCCAAAAAAACAACAACAAAAAAACAGTGGTGTTCCCTAGATGCAGAAATCAGAATCATTGAACAGTGGCGTAAATGTAACAGAATCAGGCATATATATGATATTTATGTGACTGCAACATGGGCACAAGTATATGTCTAGATATAAAGCGTATACACAATGTCAAGAGGGACTCACTTATTTACGCAAAACGATAGATATATAGTATACATATGTAGATCACGGATTTTCACGCTGTGAAAGAGACAGTGCTAGTCAGTCGTCAGTAAAGCCGGATGCCCATCTACTGATTTCAGGTTGAACGATTAAATGGAATTCACACGGTGGGATCCATGTACCTCACAAAGTGTTTGTCTGAGACAAATCCTGTTGAGATTTGGTACTGGAACTCAATCTCCTCGTGTGAATGACAGGGTTCCATTTTGCTGAGACAACTTTTTTCCCTTGCAATTGTCGGCGACAATCACCCGTAACAAGGAACAGAATCTCATGAGATTTTGACTTTAAACATGTTTAAAATCTAAAGGGGCATTTTGGTGAGACAAATGGACCTGCTGCGACCATGTACCTGCCCTAGCCAAAAGGAGGCCAGCAAGCATAATTACATGTTTGTAACACCCTTCACATCAAGGGTAATTGAGTCCCAAGGTGAGTGGTCACTGTGACTATGTCTCAGACTATGTACCAGGTGTGTCCTCCCATGTGAATCAAATTCACCATTTTTCCTTGAGACTGATAAAAGTACTTAGCCATGAGAATTTTTTACCAAACGAGAATTGTCTGAGACTAGAGAAAGGTGTGAAGTACACCAGTCTCAGGTACATGAGTCTCTTCGTGTGAATCCCACTCCAGCTCCTAAATTGTATGTCGCAGGGGAAATTACGTAACCCCTCACTCGACCCACGGCCCTCAAGGAGAGGGGGTGGAGGGTATGGTGAAGTATGGTTGAGGGGCAGTATGGATGAGGGGCAGTATGGGTAAAGGGTAGTATGGTGAGGGTACAGTATGGTAAAGGGGCAGTAGGATAAAGAGGCAGTATTGTAGAGGGGCAGCATGGTGGAGGGACAGCATTCTAGACTGGCAGTATGGTGGAGGGGCAGTATGGTAGAGGGGCAGTATGGTGAAGGGGCAGTAGGTTGAAGGGTAGTATGGTAGAGGGACAGTATAGGAGAGGGGCATCATGGTGGAAGGGCAGTATTGTAGAGGGAAAGTATTGTAGAGGGCAGCATGGTGGAAGGGCCGTATGGTAGAGGTACAGTATAGTAAAGGGGCAGTATGGTAGAGGGGCAGTATGGTAGAGGGGCAGTATGGTTTGAGGGCAGTATAGCAGAGGAGTAGTATGCTAGAAGGGCCGTATTGTAGAGGGTAGTATGGTAGAAAGGAGTATTGCAGAGGGCAGTATGGTGGAGGGACAGTATAGTGTAGAGGGGCAGTATGGTGGAGGGACAATATGGTGGAAGGGCAGCATGGTGGAGGGGAAGTATGGTGGAGGGGCAATATGATTCAGGAGCAATTTTGGTGAGGGGCAGATTGGTTATGGGGCAGTCCGCTTATGCACTATAATGTAAAGATTAAACTGTAATCTCAATAGATATATTACTTTTTATTGTGAAGAAAAGATAGCACACTGATAAAATCAGTATATGGTCAAGTAATCGGTGCGGAGGGCAAAAGCCAAAGAAATTGAGTGTGGCACCCCTCACCAAGCGATTACTGTAGGTACTTCGTCAGCCCATGTCGCGCAACCAATCAACCCTCCTTTCCCATCGTTCCGTTGTCGCCGAAAACATTTATAAACATGTTGATAAACTAATCCCCACCAACTTTGAAACTTTGAAACCACAATTTGTCGGCGACAAAAGGACGTCTGAAAGAGGTGGTTCACCAATCGGTGGGTAGCCTTGCCTAGCTGTCCTACATTTACCGACTCCGTTAGGATGGCTTGCCTGAGACAAATAACCGCCCGTTTGTCGCCGATAAAGGTACATCACTGTTCCGAAATCGGTAGATGGGCATTGGGCTTAGGGTCCTGCCTGGGCATTTGTTAAGCCAGATGCCCATCTACCGATTTAGGGTTGAACGATTAGTTCCCAAATCGTATAGGAGTCGGTCACCTTGTCGCAGGCAAATTATGTAACCCCTCGCTTGCCCTGCACACTGATAAAATCGGTGTATGGTCCACTAATCGCTGGGGGAGGGCAAAAACCAAAGAAACCGAGTGTTCACTAATACAGGTGTTGCCGTTCCGCGCCGCCTAACGGCCCACTGCCTAGTTACCCGGCCGCTCGGACAAACCTGGCTGAGTCTGGCTATATGTGTATAGAGAATACAGCAATCACACCTAAAGTGTGAATGGTGGGTGTGATTACAGGAGAGTTGTTTTTGGACAGATTGGACTACTAGAATGATTAAAGGCATTGTATCAACCAGTCTGGACTATCAAAACTTTATAGTTGATAATTGTTTTTGTTTTAATTTGGAGAAAGATAAGCACATAATAGCTAGGCCTGCCAATGTATTAATGTGTATTCAATTTCGGTGATCCTGTGTTATCTAAGCTATATCTCAAGTATCATTGAGGTGATATACATGTATGATACATCAAATTGAAGCTGGAATACCATAGAATACGATGAAATCACTGTTATATCTCTGCAAATGATATACACAGGTATTATGAACGTATTACGCTCATAAACTGAGTGATTCAATGCTAAAGAATACGTTGCCAGGTGTTTGTTTGGCTGCAGGCATTGTGTGACCACGTAGATAACGTGCGACACCAGCCTGTGAAAAAAGGCCTATTGCTGGGTAGCCTTGCCTAGCTGTCCTTCATCTACCGACTCCGTTAAACCCAACGCACACTTAGCGACTTTTGTATATCGCAAGCAAAAAGTCACCGTAAAAGTACCCTTGCGATGTTTTCCCGGTACAATATCGCGACGTGTGAAATGGAAGCCTTGCGATATTGCACCACCCCTTCTGCACCCCCTTTTGCCCACTGCTGAGGTACAAAGTCACATGCAATATTTTTCCTCAAACGGGAGTAAGTCTCATGCGATTTTGGGAATTGACATGTCAATTCTTTCCCTTGCGATATTGTACCGTTTTTAGGCAACCACCTGATGGGTGGGCCGCAGGGCCAGTCCCGGACCCATTAAAACTCAATTAACTGCCATATAAGGGATAAAGTAAGCATCAGCAGCCCTCCTTGCGATATTGTACCTTGGCCAAGCGGGTAATATCTCAACAAAATATCGCTAGGTGTGCCATGAAATGCCTTGAGATATGAGGCCCGCCTCCAGCTGTGGAGGCCGAAGCCCGAGGTACATTTTACGGCGACTTTTTCCCCTCCCCTGCTGCATAAATCACCCCTCCCTTGAGATATTCTCCTTGCGATATCGCAAGCATATCACAAAGAAAAATTTCGCTATGTGTGCATTGGCCTTTAGGATGGCTAGGCAGAGACAAATTACCCTCCGTTTGTCGCCGACAAATGTACATAAATGTTCCGAAATCGGTAGATGGGCATTGGGCTTTAGCAAACTGCTCAAGACCCTCGGTCCAAAAAGGGTTTTATATAAATATCAACTGGAGATGAGCCAGGACTTTAAGACCAATGCACACTTAGCGACTTTTGTATATCGCAAGCGAAATATCCCCGTAAAAATCCCCTTGTGATGTTTTTCCGGTACAATATTGCGAAGTGTACCTTCGATCTCTTTCAACATTGCACCACCCCTTTTGCACCCCCATTTACCCCCCACTGAGGTACAAAATCGCATGCGATATTTTCCCTTAAAAAGAGATTAAGTCGCATGCGACTTTGGAAATTGACATGTCACCTCTTTTCCTTGCGATATTGTACCGTTTTTACGAAAGCACCTGCTGGGTGGGCCGGGGCCCATTGAACAGCCACATGTGATAGTGTAGGCCTCAGCAGCCATCCTTGCAATATTTAACCTTGGCCAAGTGATAATATCGCAACAAAGTATCTCTAGGTGTGCATTGAAATGCCTTGCGATGTGAAGGACAAAGCCCGAGGTACATTTTATGGCGATTTTGTCCCCTCCCCTGGTACGCAAACCACCCCACCCTTGCGATATTTTCCTTGTGTTATCGCAAGCATATCGCAAGGAAAAATTTTCGCTTAGTGTGTGTTGGCCTTTACTAGTTCCCCAACTCCATTCCCAACAGCCTCATTCCCCGATGTCCCATCAGGTGCATAGCCATTGATGATTGCCTCTCCATAGTGGTTGGGACCGACAGGAACTACACCAATGCCGGTCAGGTCTGCCCCATGGATGACCCCGCGGACTGTATTTCTGAACTCAAGGCAATCAACACCATCTAATATGATTAGATGATTGCGCTCGTAACGTGTTGGGGGTTGTAATGCTGCGGGGGTCTTAATGTGATGAAAAATATATATCGAGGCCTTTTCGTTTGTATATGGTCGATATTGAGATTTTGGCGACAATAGGATAAAGATTTCGATTTTTATTATTCAATGATTGTCTACACCTAATTATAAACCAACTCAGTTCAATTATTCAGTTTCATTACTGAACTAGGTGAGTGAAATAGAACTTAAACATTAGTTTACAATGTATTTTTTGTAGTTATCAAATATGGAAAAAATGTCTCTCTACTATGCCTAAAATATAATTGATCAGCTCTCAACTGAATGGCACCAGATTCTTGAAATTAACCACATTTGTTGGGAACATGTTCATCAACATGCGGATATTTTCTTTTTTTGAATTTTGATAGCACCTCAAGAAATATGCAGTATTCATGGAAAAACGCCTAACTATGGGAAAAAATATCCTTCATACATTTGCTGATCAATAATTTTATTATATTAGATAGGGAATCTTTTTCACATTTTTCTCATAGGTGACACTGCACGAAACTTACCACTTTACATATGTATGCGAAACGCGTCTATCAGTACGATTTTGCAAGTTCGACCTATTAGACGTCTCGTAGACGCCTTATCTAGTGGCTTATATACGTGTCCATGGTGCGATCTTATATACGTCATATATACGCCTGATTCTATTTATTTACGCCACTATCCAATAATTCCGACCTCTGCCACTTGGGGACATCAGTGGTAGCATATTTCATTTTCCATTAACCATCCAAGTCTGTATTATATGAAAATTGCAATTTCATATTACCAATTTATTTTACAAAAACTTAATTAAGTATAAATTGATTAATTACACATACTAAACCTTGCATAATGTTGTTTTTTTAATTGTTTTTCTAATAGATCTTACTTCCAAACACCATTTCAATGTGTGGAGAATCAGGCTTACTATATAATGACCCTCTTCAGACTTGAGGTTGAATCATGAAATCATCTTACCCCCTGTGAATGCGGCTGCACAGGTGGGAAAGCGGCCGCACAAGTGTGAATACGGCTGCACATGTGTACCCGGCCCCCACCCGACACCATAACACCTCGTGGCGGGCAGCGGCGGGCATGGGTGGGCGTGGGGGGTGAGGGAGGGTTTCCCACTGAGTCAACCTGTACAAACGCGGCTGGCGGCGGGCGGTGGGCGGCTGGCAGCGGGGGGCTTCTCACTGAGGCTGGCTGGTGGTGCCGTGGGGTGGTGGGGGGGCGGTAGGGGGTGGGGTTGGGAGGTCGCGGGTGGCGGGTCAGTGTTGGTGCATACTCTACCAACACCCACAGGACGGGGCGGGCCGCGGGTCGCAATTTTAATTTTTTTTGGTATCATATATACGCCTGGCGTATATATGATACCACAGAGTATGTTTTATCTTAAATACGCCAGGCGTGAAAGACAGCCAAGTCGCGCGCTTCTACATAGACGCCCGAAACGCAGACGCAGACGCGTATAAGAGGTGTATACAAGTATAAACAAGCCACTATACAGCCGATATGTGCGTTATCGCGATGGCGTATATATATGTAAAATAGTGGTTTTCGTGCAGTGTGAACATGTTCTTTATGCATAACAAACAAAGAATCCTTATTATTTAAATATTAAAAATAGACTGGAATCTTATAACCTAAAAAGTGCTTTGAAAACTTTCTCGAGGCATTTTTAAGTAAAATTTGGTAAGAAACATTTTTAGTAAATATTTGGGTGTAGATTTTGAAAAATAATTTTACCAAGCTGAAAAATCCATTTTTAGCCTTCTAACTGACAAAAACAAAATGGCCGCCAATATTTATTAGAAGATCAAAGAATATTTTCTAAAATCCTCATTATTTCATTTATATGGTTATGTAGTAGCTCAAATTAAAGGTCTCACTGAGATCTCAAAAATGCCCCTTAAAATCAAAACAGCTGGTTTTGATTCTAGTCTAAAAGGCCTAAAATAGAGTTTCAAATTGATATAGCTATGTACACGGAGGCAGAAATTTTATTTTTTACCAACTTCGACTGAATTGTCGCCAAATTCTGAAAAAAGCGACCATATACCTCCCCTAATTTAGCATATAATAATTTTGACTAATACTAAAGAGAACCAGAGTTATTAATACTTTATGGGTAATGTAACGCCCTTACTTTCCCAAAATCGTCCAGTATTAAGGGAGCCATCTAGGCTTAATTGTTTATGGTGGGAAGATGCATATCTATATATGTGAAGATGCATATAGATCTATTAAAAACTGTGAAACTTGTTTGATATACTGTGCGAAAACCACCAGTTTATTCATATATATGCCATCCTGTAAGTACATGTATCGGTTGTAAATTGACTTGTTTTCATATATATATACGTCCATATTTCGCGCCAGCGTATGAGGCATATATGCGAATGCATCTTGGCTGTATTTCACACTGGGCGTTTATAAGAGGGTTTATTGTATGTAATTAATAAAATGATACTTATATGGGTTTCAGAAAGATTTTTTAATCAAAATTGATAATATAACATTGGATTTTTCATATGCCAAAGAATTAATGTCTAACGGTAAATGAGATATAGAACAGTGGTGTCCCCAAGTGGTAGAGATCAGAATTATTGGATAGTGGTGTAAATACAACAGAATCAGGCGTATATATGATGTATATATGACCCCAACATAGACGCTTATATATATGCCAACAGATGAGGCATATACACACGGAAAATAGGATGACCCTGTTAACGCAAAAGCATACCTATATACACCGGGCACATTCATATGTAAAATGGTGGTTTTCCTGCAGTGATAGTTCAACTTTTATATTTTGTCACGTACAGTAGCCTAATCTTATCGACTAGCTAACCCAGTGACAAGAAAAGAGAATTCAGAATATCTTCTATGCTAAATGAAGAAGACAGATAACCATACACAGATATGTATCAATAACATATATTATAACAAAGTATCCAGCTACATAACAATTCTCATCAACAAACAAAATCATATACACTTCTGTAGTGTTCATATAATATAAGTCCTCTTGGTCAAAGCAATACTCACAGTCTATCACTTTCAGTTATTGTTCAATGTCTCCTTGACTTGCGGATATAGATGATCCAAAGTAGTGGTAGCAGTCATCAGTGTCTTTTCCTCCAGTCCTGGGGTTATAGCAGATCATGGAGAAGCCCAATCCTCAGGAAAGGCCTCTGTAGCCTAGTGTCCTATGGTATTTTAAGCCTGACACTGCAGTGGTAGTAATGCTGAGCAGCCTGGAGATGTTGACGCAACAGTGTCTGGGTTCCAAGTGAGCTGTGAGTTGAAATCTACTTCCTTATATATACCCTATCGGGGGTCAGTCCAAACGAAGACAGGGGACGGTTCAAACGCTGGGGGTGGCAGTCCAAACGGTTAGGCCTTGACCAATATCTAGAGCGAGGACCTGTTAGGAACCACCCTGTGATATTCTTAATACATACATCACAATTTTGATTTATGCATAATCTTATGAGGGTGTAGCAATGGGACGCCCTCACATCTTTAAGCATAATTCATCTAAATATTGTTGTTCAATAGATTTTTAAGGTTCTAGACTGTGGCATACAATGCCCTGAATGCGGGAAAATCATTGAAACTATTCTCCATAAAGGATTTCTAGAAAATAGTCTAGCATTATTCAAAAATTAGGCTGCTATTTCATGATTTTCGACCTTATGGGTTTAGATAAGAGACTATGTAACCGGGGAGAAGGGTACTCCCCTCAGCACTTCCACAAACAACCTGGACTGTTATACATTATAACGGTTTATCTTATGTCTACACTGTAAAAGATTTCCTGTGAACTTTACGGTATTTCCCTGGCAACTGGGGTGCCAGGGAAATACAGTAATTTTTACGGGTGACCGTAATATATTTCTGACCGTAAATTTTAACTGACCTAAACTGTATTTTGCTTGCGGTTTAAACCTGTAATATATTTCAAATCATAAATTTTAACTGTAATCAACTGTATTTTGAAAACGGTTCAAAACTGTAAATACCAAGGTGCAAAGCTCTATGAAATATCCTATGTGTGCAGCCCTTCAATATGCACATACCAGAAATCTTGTTATTGAGGTTCTTGAGAAATGTTATATGTTGGGAGCCATCCATAAAGTATGTATGCAGAATTTCTGAAATTTTATTATCCATCGTATACAAAGCCCCCATTGAAAATGTATGGGGACTCAGTAAACCACGACCCATTGTATAGAACTGTCAGATACCATACCTGTGGTATACGGATTCTCACCTGTGGTATACGGCCTCAAAACCATGGTATACGGGAAAAATAGTCCCTTTTGCTATATACCAAAGAAATAGTCCCTATTGTTAAAAACTTTAAAATGGCTTCAAAAAGATGGATAATAAATGCAACAAACGATGATTTTGTGGACAGGCAGCTCTGTAAACCACTCGCGGTTGACCTCGTAATACACTCGCTAGCGCTCGTGTATTACTACGCGTCAACCTCTCGTGGTTTACGGCCGCCTGTCCACAAAACAATCGATTATTGTCTTTAAACCCCCCACTTCTCCTCCCAATCTTGTATGCAATAGAACAAAGAAAGAGCATGCAGAATTTTCCAAATTATTGACACCCCCCAATACACACACACTCTCAGTGCAAATGGACTTTATGGATGGCCCCTAGGAGATTTTCAAATGATGAATACAATAGTGAATATTTTGTGATGGCTTCCATCATACATTCCATCAGCATATTGGCTAACAATATCATTGATAACTATTATCAATGATTTTTCAACTCTAATGTTATTAGTGCAGACTATTTCACAGGAATATTCATCAGAATCTGACAGTATAAGACTGCAATTGATATGGTAGGATGAAGTTAACCCTACTTATGTTTTAGAAATGTCCTATGAAAGTGGTGTTTAATCCTCTGAATGATATTAATGTCATGCAAACTTGAGAATAAAATGTGCTCTAAATGGCAGGAACCTCACAGGAGATTGATGAATATCTATTACGCATTTTGATGAAGTTAACTCCTGCATTTTATTCACCACTTTGGTTTGTTGTTGATATTGGAGTTCTTCTAAGTGTACCTAATATATCCATATTTACTGTTTTATACTGTAAACTGACCATAGATTTGATGGATTACAGTCCTGAATATGTTTACAGTTGAATACCGTTCTTTTAATACCAAATATACGGTATGGAACTGTAGATAAGATTACGATGATATACCGTTCACATTTACGGTAGTTTCTTGTATATTTTACTGAAATTTTTTACAGTGTAGTTATCTATCCTTATCTTTTTCTGTCACTACTTGTATATCCTTATAATTATCTCATGGTCACTAGTTGTATATCCTGATTATAATCATTTCATGGTAAAAGATGTACATTATTTATGATTGTTGAAACAAAGTATCCAAATCGAGTCACTGCATAATTGCTAAGATTAATTTTATGTTTAATGCGATTATTTGTAAATATGAAAATGAAATGGTGACCATAAAAGCCAAATGCTAATACAGACCTCTTTATTTTCCTTTCAGGTGTGAATGTGATTGACAGTACTGGCGTTAATATCACGTCCAACCTTGTGGTGGGGGTGATAAACCCTTACACGGATAAATTCTCGTGGGTTTACTTTGCTGGAATTGATATAAGATCTGCAGCTGAATTAGAACATGATCAACCCATTCTTTGTGGAAATGCCGTGGCTGCGTCGGAGCGTGCTGGCTTTAACATTGTCGGAACGAGTTGCCTTCGCAAAGACAACTGGTGCCTTAATATAGCCCATTCAACTTATATAGGGGTTATGGTCCTGCCTGAGGGCTTCAAAACCCCATGTGAGTTATACTTTTTTTTGAGCAGTCAGATTATTTATCAGTATTAAGAGAAAACAACTTAACTGTGGGTGAACTATGTCTTGGTTCGAGGTCTTGTGAATGAGAACCAAGGCATAGTTCTGCCCACAATCAGGTCACTTCTTATTATTGTATACCTCAATGCTTACAAAGTCACTCCCCTGCAACCTCTCCATGTTGACACTGTCAAACTGGAAGTTCATGCTGGAAGTGCCTGTTGCACATGTGCAAAAATGATCCTCACTCTCCTCATCTTAGTCCCAGAAGCACGCTTACCGAATAGTGGCCAAACATCGGCTAGGCATAGAGTTTGGTTCGAAGCAGTGGAACGCTACAGGGTACTACTATTAGGAGAGTGAAGTTCATTTAAACATTTTCACACATGCTCTATAGCCGCATTTGGCATGTCTGTGTGTCGCCAATAATTGGCCATAAATTTGGCCATAATGCACTTGTAGTTGTTACGGGGCACTTGTATCGTGAGTTTAAAGTCGCGGAGCTACGTCATCCGCCATGTTGACATTGGCTGCGATGACACCAATCTCGTGTATCTCATCCATAGCATGTTATATAACGTTTAGTAAGACACAGCACACCATAGTGGGCCGTAGTTGGCGAATATGACACCCCCCTGAGAGGGTAGTATTTGACTGACATTCAGACTCAGGTGTGTAATGATATCAAAATATTGACACTTGTTTCGTGGTTTTCTCTGCTATGGGACAATCAGACACTCAGATTTCAAAGTACATTAGTTCTTATATATCTAACTATGAAAACATACAATGTGATCATTTCTATTGCTCCTTTTTTTCCGTTTTATGAGTATCATTCTTTTTGTCTAAAACCACAGACTTAAATAAAATCCAATTTTTATAAAACTATATATCAAACCCCGCCTCCTATCTGGATGACTAGCAGTGACCGGCAAACACAAAAATAAAATACCAAACAGAATATAAAAAACCCTAAGGGGTTGGGCCTTGACTCCACGCCTAATGAGATTTTCATAATCAAAACTACTGAGTAATAGGAAGCCCTCATAACCCTCACAGCGCTCCTTCCACATGTCACGAAACTAGTGAAACAGGTCCCAGACTGAAACAGGTCCCAGACCTCAAAATCCACACCAGAGGGCAGTTCAATCCCCAACTGGGACACTGCAAAAATGGATTTATACTCCAAACAGACCTGCAAAGTAAGTTTTAATTGCATGCTTCTCTGCATAGCTAAGGAAGGTTCGAACCAATTAGGAAGTTGGACACTGATTTTGTTTACTGGTAAACCAATCAGAACGGTTTGGACATGTATTTTGCGGATCGCCGGCTGCCGATGCAGCGTTCAATTCTAAAGACCGGTCACTTGCTCAGTAGTCGTGCAGTTCACTACGAATTAAATACAGTCCATGTTAACTACAACTACTTTAATCAGTCGCCATTCTTATATTTTAAGCGTTTTCCTTGATATCGTCCATACCATTAGAGTGCTAAGATCAATTGTGGGTGAGATCTTTAAAACCTGATAAATTACCAAAATAGGCTTATTCAAGGCTGATGTTGTATAAACGTATCTCATCAATGTAAAAGAGAAATATTTTGGTGCATTTTTTTATAGTCTTTCTTTCAAAATAGGGTTTTGTATAGCTTTGAGGAATTTGTCCTTCAAAAGATGAAAAAAAGAAAAATTCTAATGATTTTCACTTTTTTTCAAAATCTTGATGACACAATGATGAGCCAATTGTATTTATTAGCATGCTAGCATGAGAAGTGTTAACAATATAATTTTGAAAATTGGTAAAAGTTAGAAGAAAAAAAAAATAGAATTACAAATATCCCTTTATATGTTAAGTGCCCCTACCACTTCCCAGGTTGTTGTATTTTTTCTAAATAAAAAATTATACTTTTTGTGATTCAAAAACTTAAAACGTGTTGTTTGACACCCTGGGGTGTCATTTCATTAACAATGTAAAGGATTATAGTTACTGCTATCATTTTATATATTAGGGTGTTGGACAACATGCATTATTAGAAATAATTTCAAAAGGTTCTCAAATCTATTCCATTCATCTGATTTTGTTCGAAATCTGTTGGGAATGCTGTTACCATATCATCATTCTAATTATAGTACCGCTCCCGGTAACTGCCCCCTACCGTTACCCTAATGTCGTTACTACATAATTCTTTTAACCCAGCTACACCTTTTATGTTCTAACCCTGTTACTGCATTACCATTCTAACTGCATTACATCCTAAGCCTGTAATCTCATTACAGCGTTACCATTAACATGTTACTGTTCTAACCCTGTTACCTTACATAACAATATCTAACAGCGTTACCATTCTAACCCTGTTACTGTGTTATAGTTCTAATCGCGTTACTCCAATCCTGGAACCACGTTACCACATTTCTATTCTAACCTCATTACTATTTCTAACCCCATCACCATTCTAACCCCATTATAGAATCACCATTCTAACCCCATTACTTCTTATCGTGTTACACCCTAACCACGTTAGGATTACATGCTAACATCCTAGTGCTGTTTCTCTATTACTGCCCTACCATTAACGTGATACCATTACTGTTACCTAAAAATGGGTTTCATTTCTGTCTCGGTTAGAACCTAACCGCGTTACCGCGTTTCCGTTACTGTGTTACCATCACAATTCTAACCCATTTTCACATTGTGGCCAACTTGTTGGCGGTAATGCGACAGACGAGGCACTATTGGAGGCGCTATCCGCCTCATCTCCCCCTCTCGCCACCCCACGTGAACTCCTTTCTACCCTCATCCTCCCTCACTCAATCCCGGACTCCCATCGGATTCAGAACCACCCGCCCACCCTAAAAAAAACCCCTCTTCTTCTCTCTCCTCTCACCTACTGTAGGCTAAATTTAATAACTCGTGACCCTCCCCTTAATTACTCTACATTTTCTCTCGTTATTTCATAAACTCAATACCTCAATAAAATTTACCAATAGTAGACTCGTCTGTGTTAGTCATTACCGTTAGCACATAACCATTCTCACCACATTCTAACCCCATTACAGAGTACCATATGCATTACTGTGTTACCATTCTAACACGGTTACCGCATTACCATTACCGCACTACCATTCTATCCCAGCTTGTTACCATTCTCATTGCATTACCTTATAACCACATTAGCGTGTTATCATTCTAACCCTGTTATCATTCTTAACCATGTAACCATGTTACCATTCTAACACGGTTACCGCATTACCATTCTAACCCCATTACTTCTTTACTGCTTTACTGAGTTACCATTCCAATCGTGTTACACCCTAACAACATCTTAATCCTGTTACTATGTTAGTTACTGCCCTACCGTTACGATGATACCATCACTACTTTACTATTTTAACCCCACTACTTAACCATTCCAACCACGTGACCGTTTTAACTATTCTACCGCATTACTGCGTTACTGTTACCATGGTCTTTTCTTGTCATTCAGCTTGCATGCGACTGGCGCATTTCCTAGTCTATATGGCGTGGGACTTCGGCATGTATTTCCAAGGAGATTCATCAGAAGTATTGGTTGAAGATTATACAAGTGTATCCAACGGTCTTGGCTTATATCCAATGGTTGTAAAGCCAGCTGCATTACAGCACAAGTCCTCAGACAAAATAGTCAACATCACGGTAAGCAATAGTTTATTATCGTGTATTCTGATATCTTATGATACCTGGAAGATGATAAATGATGCTCATTATTATCACATTTCTAGACATTCCTTGGCAAAAGTATGTAATGGGAATGTCTTGAATGTGCTATTTTTATAACTCACCCGTTGGTAAAAACATAAAATAAGTCACAAAACGATTTCACTTTGCTTTGTCCTTGTATGCTCTACCGAGTATGTGTTTTGTGTGAATGTTTTTGATTTACCTTGTAATGAATATGAGTTTATGTATTTGTTTAGTGAAGGTAGGAAACATATGAAAACAAATGTTATATGGTATAAAGGATGGTATATAAAACTCCAACAGAAGTAAAGAAACTAAAAGGAATGAAAATATTAAATGCAAACGTACACAGCCTGTATGGTAGACTTAATGAGTTAGAAACCATAATGCCAGACTATGATATATGTATATTTACTGAAAGTTGGTTGACGTGTAACTATGTAGATTCTATGTTGTATATACCAGGTTTAGCTATTTACCGAAATGACCGCAATTATGTAACCCCCAAAATAGGAGATGGTGTAGTAGCTTATGTGAGTAACTTGTTATCTCAATATACAATTGTTATGGACGAATTTTCAATATCAACACCTGAGATAGAATCTATGACCCTCAGGATTATTCAGCCTCTGCACAAAAGTTTATTGATCATAGCTGTTTACCGGCCACCAAACAAAAATGTACTTACATGTTATCAATATATTGAAAATATAATACAAGATCAACGTTTCAAAAATGATGAATTGTGGATAATAGGAGACCTTAATGTAAATGCCCTAGCCAGACACTACCCTAAGTATAAAATAATGAAAAACTTCTTAACTCGAAACAATCTAAACATACTACATACCCATGAAACTTTTCTCCATAACAAAGGCAAATAATTAATAGATCATTTTTACACTATTAGTCTGTACATTAATTTATCCGGTAACTTAAATCTATATATCTCGGACCACGTCCCCACCTTTGCTATTAGGAAAAAATAAAAAAATTGTATTAAACGAACAAAACTTTCGGGTAGAAATTAAAATCTTTTTAATTGGAACAAATTTGGAACATGGATAAGGCAAACGATGCTACAAAACATATTGAGACATACTTGGATTGTAATCACCTGGTAAAAGACTACACACTACAAACTAATAAAGGACTAGAATCATCACAAGGTACAAAAAATAAAATTTATAAAAGAAAGAAACTATTAAAAACTATTGCTAAAATGGACAAAAATGACCTACTATATACCAACAAGATTAAACAAATTCGAACATTGAGAAGAACTATAAACGCTGAAATTAAAGCACAAAAAATAAAAATATACAGAAGATCTTTGAACAAAATAAAAATAATCCGAAAAAGATTTGGCGAACGTTAAATCGAGTTTGGGACCCTGGGGGAAATCTAGGGGATACCTTTAATGATAATATTATACAGGTTGATGCCATTAATGATTTTTTTGCAGATATCAGAACGAAATTAGCTCAGCAAATAGAACCAAATATAAATATACCAGTTTTGACCCTAGAGCACCTAGATAACAATGAAATAGAACAAGTAATGGATATTGAAATAATCAAAATAATAAAAAATATGGATAATGAAAAAAGTACTGGCATACCCAAACTGAACTCAACTTATCTGAAAAAAATGCTACTCATGAATATACAATATTTAGTTAATATAATCAATGATGTCTATAGACATAGGAAATTCCCGAATAGTCAAAAACATGGTATTATTACACCATTACCAAAAGATGGCCCTCTCACCGATCCAGCGAATTGGTGACCAATTAGTGTTTTACCGTTTATCTCTAAAGTTATTGAAAAAACCATACATAGTAGATTAATGAAGATATTGTTAGAAAGAGAAGTGTTATATAAATTTCAATTCGGCTTTATCCCAGGACGGTCGACACAGCAGGCAATTTTTAATTCAACTAATTATATTCATGATGCGCTGGATGACAATTTTAATGTACTGTGTATTTTTATTGATATAAAAAAAGCCTTTGATTGTGTGAACCACCAAATTTTAATAAATAGATTAATAGAATTAGAAATAAATAAACCGTTAATAGAATTACTAACAAACTACTTACAATTTAGAACACAAAGAATAAAAGGAAAAAATACTATTTCAAAACCGAGAACAGTTACATTTGGTGTCCCTCAAGGATCAATTTTAGGCCCTATATTATTTGTTATCTATGTTAATTCTATTAAAGATCTTCCGATTAATTCAAATACTATTATGTACGCAGACGATATGGTTTTATACCAAAAAGGGAAAAATAATAATGAAATCAAAGACAAAATTGAAAATGATTTAAAACTTTTTAGTAAATGGATAACTATGCAAAAATTAACTCTAAATTACAAGAAAAGTAAAGTAGTTTGGTTTTGTAATAAAAGAAGAACTAATGAGTATAAACCGGATATAACACTAGATAATAACCTTATGGAGTCAGTAGATACCATGAGATACTTGGGTGTTGAAATAGATAAACATTTATTATACAAGGAGCATTTTAACAAGATGATGAATGAATTTAGATGAAAACTTTTTAAATTTAGGAAAATTAGATATCTTTTGAACCATGAACAGAGTCTAAAAATAGTTAGACAGATGTTATTATCAGTTTTGGAATATGCTGACTTTATTCAATGGGACTTCTCGAAAGCAATGAGGAAATCACTTCAAGTGAATTTTAATCACGCTCTGCGATGCAGCTTACACATACGTAATCCGCAAGATATCCACAAAGAAGACTTAATCACTCGATGTAGAATACATAGTCTAAAATTTAGACGAATAACACATACACTTAGTTTAATAAAATGGTGGACCGTAACTGAAGAACATATAGAAGAAACAAGCAAATACAATACAAGAGCTTCTGAAAAGATAATTTTAAAGAATAAAAGACCAAAAAAGGAGAAATTAAAAAATAGCGCTTTATACGTGGGAACAGGGTACTGGAATAAACTTACATCAGAAACACAAAAAATAAATAAAATGGACAATTTCAAGACAAACATGAAGACAGATCTACTAAACATATTTACACATGAAAACCTGGAATTATTTGATTAAAATTGTAGTAATGGACAGAATATAAAAAAGTGGTCAGTAATTAATAGAGAATAACTGTTTTAGGAAGATATATACTGGTTGTCAGCAGATAACATGGTATATGTATTAATTATTTGTCAAAGAGGTTGTAATTATATAACCAACGGAATAGTACATTATGGTGAAATGGTAACTCGTATAGCGATCACAAATTATTTGAAACTGAATCCTTTACACAAGAATCCTGTATGTGTGTAAAAGTTTATTGTGTGTATGATTGTGTGTTGTGTCCTGTATCTAGTTTGACCTTCACTGGGAAGAACGTCTTTGGACGACAGTTTTGTGTCTGTTTATCCTGAATAAAAAAAATTTAAAAAAAAATTTCCGATACCCATGAGCTGGCTGCTCCGAGGAACGCCCAACTGATCAGCTGTCTTAATCGCAATACATTTTCAAATGAAATAATCAAGGCCCCTTAAACGATTCTCCAGAGTCATAATAACCACCGTGTGTTTTACCTCGACAATACTTGTGAAGGGTGCTTACTCTGTCACTTTTGCCCAACTGTTGAGCTATTGATAGAACACTGTCGACGAGGCAGTTTTAGGATAATCTTTAATTACAAAATGTATAAAATATTTCTTAAAAAAAAAAACCTTTATTCACTCCGTAGAGGTACAGTTCTTCCATGAATATGAGAGTTTTGAAACCAAGGCTAGTGACATCAGTATAATTTAAAAATACAAAAGACATAGTAAATATGTACATACAAGAAAGATGGGCAATGGTGAGAGTATGTTGGACACAATGGGGTAGCTGTACAAAAAAAACCCCAAAAAAACGATGGTGACAAGGAAAGGTAAGATGCAGATCTGTGCATGTATGTTATATATTCGCAGACAGGCATATTCCAGGATTCTTTAGGTTGGGTTGGGTTGGGTTGGGTTAGTCAGGTATTTTCCCACATACTGTTTTTTTAAACGACCATTTGTTATCTGATTTTTGGGTTGTAGCACTAAGTAAGTTACAGAGATGCATGGCTCTGTAGTCAACACTTTTCATGTAGCCACTAGTTTTCGATTGGTATTTTTTTAATTAACCTTGTCATCGTCACGAGTACCCCTGACCATCTCATCCAAATTGCACTCATCGTGAGATCTCTTATACATTAAGCTCAGGATTTGCTTCTTCCTGCGTGTATGCAGTTGCTCAGTATGCAGACGACAGACACTAAAACCTCGCACCGCACAGCGTTCAGAAAGGAGGCGTACTCCATTATGGGTCGTATCGTCGATACATAGATTAACCTTGCTATATTTTCGGAAATGTTACTACATAGCTTAGCTTGTATTTCTAATACTCTTTAGGAACTCGTTGAGACTTAAGCTGGAATCAAGCTGAACTTCTAAATATGTCAGGTAAATGATGATAATTGATAGATAGTAGAGGTGAAAAGTAAAAGGTATGTAGATTGTTATGAAATTTAAATTATGTACAAGTAATAAGATATTGTTTTAATTAATATATTCGATATAAAAAAAAACATCTTGTTTTGGTGAGATAAATAAACAAGTGGGTAAAGTAGAATATTAGGTGTGGATGGGTGGGAAATGAATAAGAGGAGTGATCGATTTATGAAAAAGGAATGAGGGTGAGAGGTGACCGTTGGGGTATGAAGTGACTTGTGGGTCGAGTCTACCCACAAGTGAATTTCATTGAAAATAGGGCGTAATTCATCTTACCTGATGGGCAACCAAACAACAATTACCTGCGGAGTGAATATTACATAGCATTCAAATGAGTTGCAGAATGACTTCTTTGACCAAAACGGGTTGCTTTCTGTGTTTATCTCACCCCTGTACACACCAAAAGAATGGACAACACACAGGATATAGACCATGGAGAACGGACTGTAATACTGGTAGGGGCATGGAGAACGAGTTCCCAATGTTAAGCCTATGGACATTTATTGCAGGGGTGAGATAATATATATGTGTAAGATGCCCTTGTACACCAAACTATATAACACTTCGTATTGTCTTATGATTTCAGAACAGCATATTCATCGCCAGAACAGACGATGATACATGCGATGAAGGCACGCCTCCAGATGACTTAAATTATCAGTTTACCTTTAACGGCCGCGGGGAGAAATACATGGACGGGTTCATTGGTATAGTATTTACCGTTTTCAGTTCTGGAGGCAATGCAGCCCCAAAAATGCCGTATCAAGGTATCACGCAATACAATGCTATTGGAGGGCGGACGTTCATATCAGGTAAGTGTTCAGGGACCTGTTTCAGCAGTTTCGTGACATGTCTATAGTCCCGAGGGTTTTTTTGTTTGTTTTTTTAATTTTTTTTTTAACAATTTTATTCAGGGAATAATTTTTACAATTACACCAGATTCGGCGCTATGCCGTTCTTCCATCCAGGCCCTCTGGTTTCTCAGGTACAATCTTATAGATTAATACATTAATACAACCTCTTAGTACAGTTCACATCTCAACCAGTCGGTGAATGATTTTTATGAGATGTAATGGATGGGATGAATCCATATACAAACAATACTTAAACATATAAAGCTGGAGAAAGCCTTACTTTTTCCAGTCCATGGGGCTACTTAATCAATCACCAGTCGTTTTTCATACGATAATCCATTGGGAATATAATAATAATTAATGCAGTTTCTTCAGACGAGTATCAAATCAGTCGCTACCTATATTTCCGTTTCTCAATATACAAGAGTACTTTTATATATATCATCTTATCTCGGGTAACCTCGACCTGGTATAATGTTGTATGGCATTATTCAACAGACACATCCTTTTCCTACTATATTAAATTTGGTAGTCATGGTAAACAGGATGGTATAAGCAGTATCAGTGAATTAGGCTGATCAGTTGCAATCACAATCTGAACTTACATTAATTGGATTCTATTTACAGTAATACCTTCATACATGTATTATTATTTACTTCCACTGTATATCAATTGGTCAGGAGTCTGAAAGAGCGTTGGTTAGTTGCAATCACAATCTAACCCATGTTAACCGTAATAAATTTGCTGTAGGCAGCTTTGGTAATTCTTTTTAATTTCCTTCTTATACTCCTGTTTTTTTTCTATCTTGGTATAATCTACTTTTAGCCTATTCCATATCAAAATACTTTGTCTGTAGAAAGATGTTGCAAAACCTGGATAGTTTACTATTGGTTCTATAAGTCTCAGTCCATCAAATTTCCTCGTAGGAAGATTTCTTTTGTCAATTAGTTGAAGTAATTTAGTTAATGTGTGTGCGTATTACAATAAGTGTAAGTTTCTTCTGTCGTTTAGATATTGTAAGTTCGCTTTCCTATGTAGTTCATCAGTGTTTAATGGGGGGTTGGGGCCAAGTTTTATTTTATACACTAATCTTAAGATTTTATTCTGCCACAGTTGCAGTTCATTTTTTCCCGCTAGGGTTTGGGGTTCGTATATGTAATCACAGTAGTCTAGATATGGTAAAATATAAGCTTTATATATACGTAATGCCACTTCTGCCGTTATTAGTCCGCGAATTTTCCTGAGTAGATATATTTTATCATGGACTCTTTTTCTTAAATTATTTCTGTGATTATCAAATTTCAAATCAAAGTCGATGATACATCCTAAGTAGTTGTATTGAGTTACTTCTTCCAAAAGTTGATTGTTTAATATCACTTCCACTTTGTCACGTTGTTTGTGGTCTCTACCTCGTCTCACAAATTGCATAACTTTAGTGTTTTTTTCGTTGATTGTAAGGATGTTTTCTTCACACCAACTCTGGGCCAGGGGTAATATTATCCTCATGTTTTCGACACCATCGGTTGTTATCATCATGTCATCTGCATATAAAGATATTTTGCAAGGGGTATTTTGTAGGTAGGATGTTAAATTATTGATATAGATAAGAAATAACGTAGGCCCGAGCACCGATCCTTGGGGAATACCAAAGGTGGTCGACTCAGGTGCTGAAATAATATCGTCTAACTTTGTGCGCTGAATTCTGTTTGATAAATATTCTTGAAACCAAAGACATGTATTGTTCGATAAACCTAAATCATTTAATTTTTTAATCAGCAATTGGTGAGAGACAGTGTTGAACGCCTTCTTGAAATCCAAGAAGACAGTGACGGGATTGTAATTATCGTTAAGCTTTATATAGATTTCAGATAAATATTGACTTATTGCTGAGTGTGTCGACCTGCTTGCTCGGAATCCGTGTTGCTCGTCAGAGATTAGAGAATTCGTTTCTAAGTAATGTTTAAGTCGTTTAGTAATGTTTAAGTCATTTAATATGGGTAAAATTGCAATATCTAGTACAATCAAATGCAGCATTTGTAAAAGATGATATTTTAAAAAATTAAGGAGATAGAATTCAAGAGAACTTCATAAAGAATACATAACAGAACTTTTCAGGCCCGAGATTCGAAAATTGTGGTTTCATCCGTCAATTTATATAAGAACTTTGGCCTGAGTTGATATTTCTGCTTGAATCACTGACATTATAAATAGGCAAGAAAGACTTGATTTTCCTTCAGTCCTATCTCAATCAATAATCAGCATAGATCCTTCAAATAAAGAGTGATCTGGAGATGATCCAATACATAATAAAACTGGCAGGTTATCATTTTACTTAATGTTATCTAGAGGTAATCATTGGCAGTTTCTAGCTATGCCATATGCCAAAAATTCAATAATATCAGAAAATCATGTTTTAGGGCTCTTTTGGACTCTTTGTCATCTGTCATAATTATAAGGCAACAACAGATTGCAGGTAAAAGGATCTTTTTTATTATTTGAGACACCTTTTAAAATACCGCTTATGTATGATCTGTGTCTTTGACATCAGTATCTGTAAAATATACATGTTATACATTGATAATACATCACATCATAATTGTTGCATGGCCACTGCGAGAGTTCATGTGGTGACGCTTGTGGTGCGGAGCGCCTTATATAACGAGCACAGCGGTGCTTGCCTCGCAAGTGGATCTATGTAGTTGCCTCAGAATTAAACAATAATTTTTAATTAATTCACAATTATAAGGCAACAACAGATTGCAGGTAAAAGGATCTTTTTTATTATTTGAGACACCTTTTAAACTGCAACCTGTCTAGAATAATAAACCAATCTTTTGTGACACAGTTGTAAAAAGTTTCTTTGGTGCGTATTGTCGAACAGCCGATGACGCCCAGAGTCCTTGTCTGGCCACTTCGGATTCGCTAACCCCGGACCGGGCAGCAAGGCATGCCCCGGTGTGGCGTAAGGAGTGTAAAGTTATTGTCGTCGGCTCCTTGAGAGCGGCGAGGAGAGCACAGAGGCGTAGTAGCGAGGTGGCCTGTGCGGCAGGCAGTGGTGTTGAGGTGCCTGGAGCAGAGAACAAAGGGTCACAGGGTCCAATATGGGGTAAGGCCAGCTGACGCTCAATTGCGCTAACTGGGCAATATCGCTTAGTAGATTGTTTTTGTAGACATATCTCCACCGGGGTCGAGGTTGACTTAGACGATATAACACGTATCCACGCGCCGGTGGGAAGCAAAGTCACATGCGATCTAGTGAGTAGGTGTCGCTTCTTGTTTGTGGCGACCCCGTGACCTTGACGGAGAAATGTATGTAGTAAGACCAACACTATGGACCTGTCCAAGGCTGCATCGGCCCCTAATTTAGCGAGGCAGTCGCAAATGTTTTTGATTTCAGTTATCCCCAGCTCACGTGCTTGTTTAACAGGATGACTGGATCCCGACTGCATAATACGTACAAATTTCAACAATAAAGGATGGGTGAACATTGTAAAATCGCCTTTGGCGTTCATAACGAAAGTCTTCGCTCCAGATAAATAATTCTTAACCGTGCTCGGTGAATCATATGAGTTGAATAACATTTGAACAAACATACATAATTGTGATACATTGGGTAAACATGGATCATAATGATTATCAATCATAAAAGCTAGATACAGTTTAGCTTATTTTTTGCAATTTTTGTGAGTGCCCTTTGTGCACAAGTGTTTCAGGTTGGCTGTGTACTGGCGTAGAAGGGTATTACCTGGAAGAATAATTACCAGATATCACCATCTATTATAGACGCGGGTTGTACAGGTTTTACCTCGACCAGACCGGTCTGGCTGACAATTTCCTGGGCCAATCGTCTGTGGTGGACCGATATGGCACGCCGGGAAAGAGCATCCGCCAGGACCAGTTCTTCACCTCATTTATGTACTACCGTAACATGTACCTGCCTGAGGCCACACTACATGGATAAGCAGCATGGACAAGGCCATAACCGGATCGCGCGCCCGGCCCGTATTGAGCACACTGATGCTCGAGCTATTGGCGCTTGTTATGACAAGGTCCACCGCAGTATAGCTAAGGGGCACCAATGTCTCCACAGCAATAACCGCGTTCAGGGCCTCCAACCTGCTTATGTGGTGGTGGTCTCGGAATTGGCCTGGGAACTCGACCGAGTAGTACTTCCCCAGACTAAAACCGCCGCCGCCTTCAAGGCACGCATCACATTCTATGTGAAGTGTTTCTCTTACTGGCCGTAAGAGAAGCGTGCCATTGAACTCGCGGGCGAATTTACTAAACCATTCCACATCTTTCTTTAGCTTGTGCCCGAGCTTGACCTTTGGGACCTTATGTGCCGCACGTAGTGCATCGAGAACTCTGCACATGAATTTATGGGCGTGGAGAATACATTGAGATATGTGGGCCATTTTTTCGACCAAGCTTTGTAGTTCTTTCTTTGTGGCCGACTCTTTCTCGGTCCAGTTATCACATATAGCAATTACCTCGTCGAGTTTTTTCTTTGGAACAGAGACCACCATGGCGTTGGTGTCAATGTTATAACCTAGCCATTCGATACACTGGGTGGGAGGGACCGATTTGTGAGGAGCAACCGCGACACCGAGGCATTCGCATACATTATGGAACTCGTCATACGCTGCGATCGCTTTCGTGTGCGTTCTCTCTACTCCCCCAAAATCGTCCACGTAAGCGATTATATGGTGGCCCTTCTTTCTTAACAGATAGCATATAGCTTCGGAGACTCGTTGTTGGATCATACCTGATGCTCTACAGCCCTAGGCTATACATATATCGATGTATAAGCGATTTTCGTGCTTGATACCAGTGAGGGGGTAGGCTAATGGATCAGTTCTGAGCTGCCTGTACGCTCGTTCTAAGTCACACTTCCATAAGTAGCAACCTGGACTGGCCTTTTCTACCTCCCGAGTCATGTCGTGGACTGTTGGCAATTTAAAGGTCATGTCCTTCCCTTCAAAACACCTTTCGGAATGCCATTGTTGACCGACCTGTCTCTGGGGTAGGAGAAATCAACAATAACCCTCCTTTCCCCTTCCACCTTTTTTGGTCTGGTCATTATCGGACTGATCTGTGTCCAGGGTGTAAAGGGCTTTTCTTGAAATGGGCCAATAATCACGCCAAGATCGTGTTCTTTTGCAATAAAAGCCGCAACCTGACTTGAATAGGTCCTGCCCGAGGGGTGGTTATGCTCTGTGCTGGTTGGGATAAATTCACCGGTAAAAGCTATAGGCCAGCCATACCTGATGAACGTCGACACCTCTTTATCATAAGCTTCCATCATTCTATCCCAATTATCGCATTTCATTCCTGACGGAATGGGAACTTTCGCTCCTTGATAATTAGGACGATTGAAACCTTTAACCATTTCATACCTTGACATTACCTCTTTTGCAGCGATTTTTGCCGATTCAGTGGGTTGCGGCCAGTTTTTGTCTATGAACGGTGCGTACCGAGTGGCGCTATCCTGAGTGTCCCGGTCGCTTCCGCCATGTTTGTCGCCATTGCTGTGTGCTTTTTGTTTACGGGTGCTACTTAGCGTACCTTCGCCATAGCGTACCTGTGTGGTTGCTTGAGCCGCCATTCCTTCGCTGCTTGCAGCGTGCCTATCTGTTTGGCTTTTTTGTGTTTCGACTTCTCCTGCCTCCTTCTCCTGCCTTCCTCTCCTTTCTTGTTTAGCCTTTTTTATTCTACAGTCCCTCTCACTGTGGGCTAGAGGCATACATTTAGCCCAAATACAGTGGCTACACACGTGAAGATGGCGGTAGCCATATGCGTGGTCGCCATTTTCTGAGCAACTGCTGTCGTTGAACTGCCGGCATGGTGGAGCCGGTTTCACGTTAGCGAGTTCTGACGACAGCTTAAAAGCCTCATTTTTACCTTCTTTTTTACTTTGGTGACAGACTTCTCCTTTTTGAGAGATTCTAAGGCGAAGTTTGTCAATTTTGTACCTATCTTGCCATTGAATACGGCCTTCATTGACCCTCGAACATACCTCTTCTGAAAAAGTGCGTACATTCTCAAAAGAATACATCATTGCATCTTCTACTACTTCCTCAATATGCGTGTTGATGGCATTACAAACTCGTTTATCATTTTTGTTCTTCTCCTTAACCTGAAGAAGGCCCCAAATAAGTTCTGGAAGCGTTATCTCACCCAATGAAACCTTCTCTTTCTTTCTACCTCTTTGCACGTGAGCATGGGGAAAATAGAGTTTTTTTACCTTGGTCATTAGAGCTGGTCTTTGTTTCTGCCAGAAACTTAGCGACTCGGTCGGTAAGGTCTTCGTCACGCGAGAGTGACCTGGCGTCTGTGTGCTGCCGTCCGCCGCTGCATGGTCTGGTGTAGTGCCGTCACCCCCGCTCCTTCCGCCTACGGGAATGGCTGCCGGTGTTTGAGGTTGAAGAGGCCCGCCACCAGCGCCCGCTCCGCTGGCTACTTGAACGTGGTGAGTGCCCGCCTTGGCCCTCGCTGCTCTGGTCGGACTGCCGTGTGCCGTGTGTACTGCCTGAGCTCCCGCTTCGGCTATGATGGCTGACGCTTCTGCTTGTAGAGCGTTCTCGCTGCCGACTGCGTCGCTTCTCTCTGCCGTCTTCGTTTTTTCGGGCCTCCCGGCTTTCTTTGAGTAATGCTACTACTACGCTTATTTGCTCCTGCAAATCCGCTATATCTTTCGCATTGCTTGCCATCGTCACCTTCATCTTCTGTTGAGGGCCTGCCGCCATTATCGGTCTGTCAACGTCTTCTTCAAGGTCTCGGGTCTTTCCCCGCCGTCCTCTGTGTTCGCTACTCATGGTAGTCAAAGTCTTGTTGCGTGGCCACTGCAAGAGTTCATGTGGTGACGCTTGTGGTGTGGAGCGTGTTATATAACGAGCACAGCGGTGCTTGCCTAGCAAGTGGATCTGTGTAGTTGCCTCAGAATTAAACAATAATTTTTAATTAATTCACAATGCTCCTGTATCTAAGGAAATATCTATCACAGCCTGATAATATAGATATCATGTCAATTGTCGTGAAGTAGCTAAGAAGATAGGTGTTATTTTCTATAGGTCATCACGATAGATTTTTCATTAAATCACTGTGAAGACAGGAAGGTAACATGTTTTAGTGTTTTTTACATAAGAAATTCCGATGTTCAATCTATGACAGAAAATCCTAGCCATAACACAGGTATATCAGGTATATACTGACAGATAGGCATAAGTCTTAGCTTTCTAACAATGTTTGGTTTAAAAAATTCGTCCTATTTTTCACAACACAACAGCGATTTGCCTTTTTTTTAAGTTAGAAAAAACTAGTTTTTTGTTCCATATTAAACGCTCAGGACGATAGATGGCGTCTGTGACACCATACGGACAGATCACAAGATTGCAATCGATGACACGCGGAGTTTCACACACTTCTCATAGGAATTAAGCAATGACACTTTAACATGAGTAGGGATAGTATAACCTATAATCGTTTCAAATATGAAGAAGATTTTCTGATATTTGCGAGTCTTTTTCCGCTGTTGCTTGCACTGTTGGTGCCGCTGTTGATGTCTGTCTAAGCCTAATGTCACGAGACTACTGAAACAGGTCCCGGATGTTATTATCTTTTAAATGATTTACTTTTTTATAAAAGAACGTTTCACTGCCAATTCTCATATACTGATGATTGATACTCGAGTTAGTTTACATCTTCCATTTGAAGGTAATTATAATTGGGGAAATGGTTTTACTATCATAGGATGAAGATATGGGTTTATTCATTTTACACATTGGCGTAGATGCTCGTGTAGGCTATATCTACTACTGTTTTCATATACATACGCCCACATGTAGACGACATATATCTATGGGGGCGTAATGACTGTATTGAGCGTCTGGCATAGACAGTGCACCCGTATGATGCCTAATGACTATTATTGCTTTCACAAACAATAAAAAGCTTAATATGATAGAGATCTAGGAGTTTATTGTTTATGCCCGTCAGGCTTGGTCAGGGCTTGAAGTGGAATCATAGTTTAGCTGAAGTGGGATCATAAATAACGGAGCTAGAAGGCCCAAACTACCCCAAAAGAGGGTGTTTCACAATAGAATGCAAATACCAACTGTCAGCATTAGTTGGAAAAGATAATTAATGTTGACAATTATTGTTCTTAACTTAGCCTCCATAGGTAAGGGACTATTTTTGGAGCATTTAAAGCATTTTGGCCAAGCTAGTATAATCTATGCATGGCAAGATGTACATGTCTAGTTTTAGAGTGGAAACAATTGACTTCCAAAGAGGGTAACCCTACCAATATCTATATAAAGCACATGAATGAAAGATGTTATAGTAAGCCTTAACATGTATCTATAAAAACAAAATATGTCTAACTGTATTGTGATAGCACTGGGAGCCTATTCACGGGGTTTGTGTAGTTTTAGTGTGGAAACGATTGACTCCCACCCTACAGTGATAGCTTACATGTATGTTATATTTAACCATTGTCCATTTCATATGAATACCCCTTTATATCAAGGTTAAGTCACATGGTACCAGCATTCCTGTACTATGTGCCCTGTACATAGCAATGAACCCATATTTGATCATGTAGAAACGATTGACTCCGTGGAAACGATTGACCCCCTAGCAAAAATTTTCTCAGGGATTCAGAAAAAAAATCAAGTAGGTTGAAAATCACAAAAACCCAGATACAATAGAAAGAAACTGAAATACTTACATCCCAATCTATCAACAAAATCCTTTACTGCTTTGTAACAGGATTATGTAAGCCCATAATCGGGGCAAGGGTGATTCTAGAAATCTCGTGACTGGAGGCGGTGGAGGATAGGAGCAACAGCTCCGAACTGGCTACTCCAGTATCGATAAAGATCCGGGAAAAAAATGCTATGTAGACATACCAAAGAAGTAAGAAAAAAGCAAAACTCCTCCATACACCACATCATATTTCTAAAAGTAATATATGATAAGGGACATCATCTATGATTATTATTACAACCTTTACAAAGATAGAGGGGAGGAAGAAATGTTACAAGATGAATTTAAGGTTATTATGGAGGAGGAAATTGTTCCGACTATTCCTAAGGTAGACAATCTAGAAAAGGAAGGGGTAGAAAGGCCAATTACCTTAGAAGAGCTCACAGCAGCCCTGGAAGAGCTCAGATCAGGTAAAACCCTGGCTCTGATAGTCTGACTACTAAATTTTATAAAGCTTTTTGGATTGTTCTAAATATACCGTTATATCAGGCTTTTATTTATGCACTTGAGGTGGGAGACAGAGCAGAAGAAGGGAGTTATCACCCTTATACCTAGAAGGCAAGAGTGTAAACAAATGTTATTCAACTGAAGGCTTAACTATGACTACAAAATACTAACGAAGGCCTTAGCCATGAGACTTAAAGCAGTCGTTTCTAAATTAATTCAGGATGATCAGACTGCCTACATTAAAGGAGAAGAAGGAGCCATACTTAGGGATGACCCTACTTGGGATGAGGGTGGTATTGTCTCCCTCGATTTCAGAAAAGCCTTCGACTCAGTTGCCTGGCCTGCTATTCTTAAGAGATTATGTGTTTTGGTGTGGGTTAAAACTTCATAAAATGGATACAGCTTATCTATAGGAATCAAGAATGTTGTGTGGTTAACAATTCCTTGCCCATGTTATTCGTAATTCAGAGGATATACACGGGATCCAGACAAGAGAAGGCCAGATAAAAACAGCTATGTTCAGTGATGATATTACAATACTTGTTAAGAATCAATCATCCTTGGATAGTCTTCTGCAAATTATTAGACTGTTTGGAGCTTTCTCGGGCCTTCTTCTCAAGGAAGAAAAATCTAAAATACTCACCTTTAATCCAAAATATAGTAAGAAAATTAGATGTAAATTCAAATAAGTTCAGAAGATAACAATCCTAGGTATTGTATTCTCACAATCAATAACAATGGAGGAACACATGTCCTGGAACTTTATGCATAGACTAGACAAATGTGCTACTTTGGCCAGAAGTTGGGTTAACAGGAGACTGTCTCTTAAAGGTAAAATTTGTATAGTCAATTCCTTGATGATACCACTGATGTTATACCCGTGTTCCCATGTACCAAAGCAAATCATCAAGAAATTCAAGAACATAGTGGCTAGCTTTTTGTGGCGTGGTAGCTCAGCAAATATTGCATATAAAACACTGATTCTTGATATTAAAGACAGTGTTATGAAACTTTTGGATCTTGAAACAATGATTATCTCATCTAGAATCCAATTGCTGAAAAGACTCATTCAGAATGAAGGTAATAATTGGACCTTTCTTCTCAAGGAAGAGTTGGAAATGACTGATTCCCTGTATCACTTCTTTCTGTCTAAAAACAAGAAAAGAAAAATATCCAATACTTCACCTTTCAACAAGGACCTACTATGTAGATGGGATTTTATTTACAGCTCACCACCTAGGGGTGACATTGAATGTTTGAATGAATGCTTATGGAATAACATGTTTGTTAAAACTTGTTTACCGAAACCAGAGTTTGATCATTTGCAAGAGTTGGGCATTCACCAGGTCAAGCATCTTTTTAAGTCTTCAGGACTGATGTCGCACACCGAATGAAATAAAAAATATGGTGCTAAACTGACATTTTTAGATCTTTTTTCCATAAGAGCAGCCTCCCCTTGGTTGAGGGACCTAGATCCCAATGAAAAGATTTATGAACTTGAAAAGGCTGAGATTCCTTAAGTAAGTTTTCCCAGATCTGGTCCTAGACTATAAAGACATATTTGTTCTCTCCCTTTTAATGTCTCCAGAACCACTAAGTTACAGTCTTTTTGATATAGAGTAATTAACTGTACCATCACTTGTAATAGATATCTCGCCAGGCGAAAGATTGTTCAGTCAGCGGAATGCAATTACTGCCAAAAAGAGGATACTTCACTTCCTTTTCTGATAGAATGCCCCACAGTGAGAGAATTTGGAGGCATCTACGGAAATCTATTGCTGCATGTTTGGGAAGGGATATCTTGTCTGTGATGAAAAAAAGATATAATATTTTGTAGATATGGTACTCTGGTGAGAAAGGATAACAGACTTGATAACTTTCTTCTCTTACATGCTAAGATGTTTATTCACAGACAGAGATTGTTCCACCAAAATGATTTAGATGTTACTCAATTTCTATGCAAACTAACAGAGAAATAGGATATTTAGGATAGAGAAAGCAACCTGTATGAATCTTGGCCAGATGTATAAGTTTTGTTTTTTGAAAGACTTGGGAAAAGGTTTGTGAATGAAAAAGTACATGGCAATAAGCACTAGAGAGTAGCATGGGACAACTCGGATGGGTCTCCCCTTTCCATACTTTTGTTTAAATGTCCTGTCTGGTAACTGTCAATGTCCTTATTAATTTTTCTTCCTTTTCTGCAACCAGAAGTCAATGGGTAACCCATGGCCGTTGGTCAGGGGTGGTCATTGCTCCCCCTGACACACCCCCAGCGCACCCTGCGCACTCCCCTCTGGTGTTGGCCACGTGAACCCCGCGGTCACGTGACCAACCGCCGCTCTGACCTCCTCCTCATTCTGTTCCTGTACTTCACTACGTACACACATACTTTTTATTTCTCCCAACTTTTGGCCACCTCTCCACGCCGTCCTCAGATACTCCCCGAGTGTCTGACCGTGCAGAGACAAGGTCTAAATACGGGCGAAGTAAGTTAGTGAAAAAGGAATCAGATAGGATGGCTCCACCAACTACACGCGCGCAAGCGAGCGCCTCCACGACCACGGACCAGGCCTCCGAGTCAACCGTGAGGTAGAGCGACCACGTGGAATCCGCGTCTCAGGCCGGTAGCCACCGGTC